>JAWWNI010000963.1:402500-729218 GCA_034642065.1 Darevskia nairensis
GATGGAGGCGGGAGCGCTAGTCCTGCCCCTGCTGAGCTGGAGGAACTTCCCACCTGGATCGCATGGATCGGGGCCCCTGTGGATGGGGACCAGGGGGGGCGCTTGCTTTCTTGGGAGGGGGGTCTCTTCGTCCTCCCCTCCCCCTCTATTTCCCCCCTCCCTCTTTACCTCTTGGTCCTCCGCCTCCCTGGCTCCAGAGTATTCCGCTTCCCTTATGCGCAATAGAGAGGGATGGGGGGGGTGTTCTTCACTGACGCCCCTCCTCTCCTCTGCCCTTCTGAACTTCCCTTCTGCCCGCTTTCCGGCCTGGAAACTTCCGGCACATTTCGTAGCGACACTTCCGGTTCCTTTTGGGATGCGCGCGCCTTAGAGCTATGGTTATAGAGCAGCCCCTTCCTGTGTTGGGATGGGAAGAGGACGGGACGGCGCTGCCTTTGGCCTCCTGCTTTTGGGGCTCCATGGCCCTCCTCCTTCCCTCTTCTCCCCACAGCAGGGGGTCGAGATGGCTGCGGGAGGGGCATCAGATCTGGGGGGGGGGTATCTGAGTTTGTGGGGAGAGAAGGATGTGCTTTTCCTCCCCCTCAATCTGCAAATAGGGAGGTTGGGAGGGGAGAGGATGGATGAGAAGAGGGAAGGGCTGCCCCTCCCCCTGTGGATCAGGAAAGGGGGGAAGGGGCTGATCCAGGGAAGCCAAGTGGGGTGTCCCCCCCCTCCCGCCCATGTCGCCCAGAGAAGAGAATTGATTGGGAAACTGAAGATCTGATGATATAAAATATAAAGAATCCTTTTCCTTGAGAGGGTGGGAAAGCTTTTCTGAGAAAGGAGGGCAATGTGGGGCTGGGAATTTAGCCCGCTGGATGCGTGTCAGGGAAGCCCAGTGCCCCACGCATTTCGCCCCTGCCCACCATTGGCCAGAAGCATCTGTGAACTCGCCTGGCAATGAGCCATTCCAGATCCCTCTGCCCAAACTCACGTGCAGTTTGGCCAGAGCGACTCCCATGTCATTTATAGAGGAGTCTTGAGAATATGATGGGTCAGAGAACCATTTAGGCCAGGGGTCCTCCGGGTCCAATCCTGGCTCAAGATTGCCCTTGCCCACTCTTGCATTAACAAGTCAATGGTGTGGAATTCCAGTTCTAATTCCTCAAGAAATAAAGTGAGTTGGTTCGAGTAGCCCAATAGTTTCTGCTTGTTAGGGCGAGGAGGAAGAAATACATGAAGTATGATTAGGACTAAATCAGGGGTCCTTTTTCAGCCGTGGGCCGGTCCACCGTCCCTCAGACCTTGTGGGGGGCCGGACTATATTTTGAAGGGGGGGGAATGAATGAATTCCTATGCCCTAGAGATGCATTTTAAATAAAAGGACACATTCTACTCATGTAAAAACACCAGGTAGGCCCCACAAATAACCCAGAGATGCATTTTAAATAAAAGGACACATCCTACTTACGTAAAAACACACTGATTCCCGGACCGTCCGCCAGCCAGATTGAGAAGGCGATTGGGCCACATTTGGCCCACGGCTTTAGGTTGCCTACCCCTGGACTAAATCTTAAAAACCCAATAGAAATGCCTGGGCAATATTATCCCATGTCTGGAGGGGACTCACTTTAAATTTAGTCTCCCTTGCACAAATAAAGGTTAATCCCACTTTCTAACGGGCCCATGATGTTGGATTTGTGGGCTAAAAGGGAATATGATTTTATCCCTCCAAACAGATTTCATAATGAGCCCACCTTTCTTCTAATATAATATAAAAAGACTCAACAACAACAACAACAACAACAATAATAATAATAGTAATTATAAACATAAAAAACTTCCCTAAACGGGGCTGCCTTCAGGTGTCTTCTAAACATCAGTTAGTTGTTTATTTCCTTGACATCTGAAGGGAGGGCGTTCCACAGGGCAGGTGCCACTACCGAGAAGGCCCTCTGCCTGGTCCCCTGTAACTTCACTTCTTGCAGTGAGGGAACCGCCAGAAGGTCCTCGGAGCTGGACCTCAGTGTCTGGGCTGAACAATGAGGGTGGAGACGCTTCTTCAGGTCTGCAGGACCGAGGCCGTTTGGGGCTTTAATGGTCAGCACCAACACTTTGAATTGTGCTCGGAAATGTACTGGGAGCCAATGTAGGTCTTTCAGGACCGGTGTTATATGGACTTGGCAGCCGCTCCCAGTAAACTTTTCCTTCCATCCTGCAATGTTCCAGGAAAGGATCTTAATCACCTGGGACTTGGAGTCACTTGACAGTCAATCAATTTCAATGAGCTGATCTAGACAGTTATCTATGGCAGTGTTTCCCAACCTTTGGTTTCCAGCTGTTTTCAGACTACAGTTCCCATCATCTCTGACCACTGGTCCTGCTAGCTAGGAATGAAGGGAGTTGTAGTCCAAAAACAGCTGGAGACCCAAGTTTGGGAAACACTGATCTATGGTATAGTAGGTGTTGCCCTTCCCCCTTTGGCTATTCCTATCGGTCAAGAATCCGCTACAGCCCTTATCCCCCACCAAATCAATGAGGTAATTTACAGCGAAAGGCTGAAGTGCACTTAATTTGTTCCTTGGTTCAGTGGGTGGATCCTTATTATGCAGGGCAGTATTGGAGGTAGCGCACTCTATGAAGGGCTCCTTAGTTTGAAAGCGAGTTAGGCATGTTGTAGGCGCGGCATCTGATTGGCCCAGAAAATTGCTGACAGCCAAAGAGGACGTCCGGCTTCCAAAAAACGTTCGCAAACCGGAACGCTTACTCCTGGGCATGCGGCATTAAGGGGCCAATTTGTTCATAAACTAAGCGGTTCGGGAACCAAAGTACCACAGTAATTTTTTTTAATGGATGGTGTTTTCTTTTGTGGGACTTCCGGAACAGCGCTCTGGAGATCGGGTGGAGGTTCTGCGCTCCTGCAAGGTGAGGCAGAACCGGCGTTGGGGAAGAGCCAAACGGGCAACCAGGCGTAGGTTTCCCGACCTCAGGGGGTTCCCTGAGGGCAAAGCCAAGGCAGCGCGGAAAGGGGACAATAGAAACTTTTAATTGGACTAAGAGAACGAACAAACCCCTAGCGCAAAAGGCAGTTAACCTCCCTGACGCAAACGCCTCAGAAACCCGACGAGAGAGCGCGGGGCTCTCCCTTTATACGACTGGGAAAAAAAACCGCAACCCCCCCTAGAACAAATAAACAAACTGAAGGCAACAACCCCCGTGGAGACGGAGGGAAGAAGGGGGGCTTGCGGAGGAAAATGTGCGATATGTAAACAGCGGTTCGCCATTGTAAGAGACGGGGGGCCGCTAGAAACACAGTCTTTTTTCTCTGCCCGAGAGACCTGGCAGGAGGAAAATTCGAAAGGAATAGAAACGCAGGGGAAGTAAAGAGCCAGCCCATAAAATTCAGAAGAGGTGGAGGGGTGAAAGAGAGAGAGTTAAGTGGAGTCAAGAGGAGTTAAACAAGACAAAGAGGTTGCTGACGGCAAGACAACGTGTTAAAGAGTCTCAGTCTATATGAAGTCTGGGAATTCAAAATAAACAGCTCTAGGAGAGGAAAAGAAAGATACAGTAAAGAGTACCAAAATAGACTTTAAAAGATACCTGGAGAAGCGGGGAAGACAGGACACGCCCAACGCCATCGATGCTACCGACGCCATTACTGGCGATAATAAGAGCGGGTTAAAGACTATAGAAAGAGCGACCACGGTGGCCAAGTAAGGAAAGACAAGGATTGAGCTTAAAGAATTTTGCCACCTACAGGACTTAAAAGTCATTACAGGGAAGAGTAACATATGAATGAATGAAAGGAGAGTGAATACTTGTATCTATTTGTAATTGTAATTACCTGAGTGTTCTGGTGTTTATGGAAATTTAAAGAAATTTAGAAAAAGGGAATTCCCATTAAGTTAAACGTAAAAAGAAAGAGGCAGGAAAGAACTCAGAAGATTAAAAATAAAGTGCGTCAGATGGGCCCTAAAAAGAATACTGGTCAAGAGGGATTGAACCAAGTCCAAAGTAGCCAAATACCTAGAAGAGCATCCACGGCAGAAGGGGATAACAGTATGGATTTAAGAGAACTTTTAATAACAATGGAGAAAAACATAAGTGACAAATTAATGACACTAGACGGCAATATCAAACTGATGGATGGAAAGATGGAGACAATGAACATGAAAATAGAGAAAAATTCAACTTTAATTGTGGGGCTTTCAGAACAAATAAGTAATTTGTCAGAGAAGCATAAGGAACTAGAGGTGAGGACTCAAGAGGTACAAACTAAAGTGCAAAAACAAGAGGAGCATCTGAAAAAATCACAGCAAGAGCATAGAGAAATAAAAAGAGGACAAGAAGAAGTTAGAAGAGAAATAGAGGATCTGCGTAAAATCCAAGAAGAGACATATGATGCTTTGGCCGTCCTAGAGATGAAACAAAAGGAGATGACTCTTCGCTTGAAAGGAGTAAAGGAATCACAAGAAGAGGAAATAACAACAAAACTGACTAAAGAAATAGCAAAATGGTTAGGTGTCGAGGAGGAGGACTTGGCATTGGACATAGATAAAATTTTCAGAATTAGAACACAAAAACATACTAATAAGAAAGGCCCAGGAGACTGCTTGATGTTTTTGAATTCACGTCTGTTAAGAGACAAATTATTGATGAACGGAAGAGCAAATCCTTTGATAATAGACGGTGGGAAAGTGGAGATTGTGAAAGAAATACCGACACGCCTTTTGAAAAAAAGGGATAATTTTAGATTCATGACAACGGCGTTAAGAAGAAAGAATATAAAATTCAAATGGGAATTCCCTGAGGGGCTTTCCTTCACATATAGAGAAAGGAGACGTTACTTTAGATCGGTAGCAGATACAAAAATTTTTTGGAGAAAATACCAAGAAGAGCTAGAAGGAGAAGACGCGCCCGAGTGAAGTGTGAGAGTCAAGAGAACACTTTAGAGGGTTATAAATATTTGAACTTTACTGTATTTTATTTTGCTTGCTTCCTTCCCAGGTTATATAGTGGAGTGTGAACAAATATATACCATAGATTAGGATAATTGAGTAATTGATAACGAGTTTTGCTTTCCAGGTTGAACCTTGATTCCTGTTAAATAATAAAATTTAATGAGAGGGGGGGAAAAAAGTCTGTTGGGTGATTAACATGACGTTAAATTGCATATCATGGAATGTAAATGGTATGAATAGTAAATATAAGAGAAATCGGATTGAGCATGAATTGAGAAGAAATAAATGGGATGTGATTTGCTTATTGGAGACGCACATAGCGAAAAACCATGTTAGAGTGTTAAAAAATAATAGACTGGGGCTGGAATTTACTGCGGCAGGAGCGGAAAAGAAAAGAGGTGTAGTATTTTATATTAATGAAGTATTGAATCCCCATAAGTTGTTTCAGGATGAAGAGGGGAGAATATTAGGTATAGAAATTGAAAGTATAGAAGGGAAAGTGATTCTGGTGGGATTATATGCACCTAATAGTGGGAAAGGTGAATTTTATCAAAAAGTGGACGATATTTTGGGTGAGTATATGGGAGATAATATCATAATGATGGGAGATATGAACGGAGTGGTGTCAATTGAGATGGATAGAACACAAAGAGAGAACGCGAATAATGCGGGCAGACTTCCACACTCCTTTTTTCAACTAGTCGACAATTTAGATTTATATGACGCTTGGAGAATGAAAAATCCTTCAGTGAAAGATATAACATACTTTTCAGAGGCAAAAAAGTCAGGGGGAAGAATAGATGCAATTTGGTTGTCAAAGAGATTAATGTTGAATCTAACAAAAGCAGAAATAATGAATAAAACAATATCAGATCACAATCCGGTGATGATTAAATTAGAATCCAGAAAAAAGACAAAAGGGAGATGGAGATTTAATGATATGATTTGGAGGGATGAACAAAGAATAAAAAAGGCCAAGGAAACTTTAAAAGAATTTTTTGAAATAAATGAGAGACAAGGATCAGAGTCGAAATTGATATGGGAGACAAGCAAAGCCTATATGAGAGGCTACGGGATTCAACAAATGGCCAGGATTAGAAAGGAAAAAGGGAAGAGTATAATGGAGATGAATAGACAAATAAGGGATAAAGAGAAAGAATTAGCAAAAAACCCTAAAAATGAAGAGATAGTACAAAATATAAAAAGATTGCAAACCCATTTGTCTGAGATAACCAATGAGGAGATTAAAAATAAAATATTATGGACAAAACAAAGATACTTTGAACAAGCAAATAAACCAGGCAGAATGCTAGCCTGGTTGAATAAAGAAAAACAAAGTGCAAGGATTATAAACAGAATACAGGTTGAAGGGGAAGAAATAACGGATCCGGAGAGAATAAAAACAGAATTTTTGAATTATTACAAGAAGTTATATAAAGAAGATCAAAAATTAGAAAAGGATATAGTAAATTATATAACAGAGAATAAGCTTCCTGAAATAAACGATACAGAACTCCAAGTGTTAAATAAAGATATAGAGGAAGAAGAAATAAGGAGAGTGTTGAGGAAAATGCAAGATGGGAAATCACCTGGAATAGATGGAATCTCAGTAATGTATTATAAAAAACTGGATGAGATAGTAATACCTAAACTTAAATCACTGATGAATGAGATACTAGCAACAGGAATTTTACCAGATTCATGGAGAGAAGCGTTAATAACAGTGCTACCTAAAAAAGGAACGGACTTAGGGAAGATTAAAAATTACAGACCGATTTCTTTATTAAATATAGATTATAAACTCTTTTCAGGAATTCTTGCAAATAGGATGAAAATATTTCTAAACAGAATAATAAAAAGTGACCAATCAGGATTCCTGCCAGGGAGGCAAATAAAGGAAAACATTAGAACAATTGTTAATATACTAGAATATGCAGAATTTAGCCCAAGTGAAAGAATAGCGATGCTCCTAGTCGACGCCGAAAAGGCTTTCGACAGCGTTTCATGGGATTTTTTAAAACATATTTGTAAGAAACTAAATCTGGGGGGTAAATTCTTAAATGGGATACAAGCGATTTATAAAGAACAAAATGCTAAAATATTGATAAATAATGAAATTACGGAGAAATTTGTAATTGAGCGTGGGACGAGGCAGGGATGTCCCCTCTCCCCGCTGTTATTCATCATGACCCTTGAAACGCTGTTAGTAGCCTTGAGAAAAGATAAAGCGGTAAAGGGTATCAAAATAGGAACAACACGCTACAAAGTGCGTGCATTTGCGGATGATGTAATTATCATGACTACATCCCCAGAAGAATGTATAATAAGAATAATAGAGCATATGAAAAAATATGGAGAGGTATCAGGTTTTAAATTAAATAAAGACAAATCAAAAATCCTAACGAAAAATATAAGGGAAATCGAGAAAATAGAGCTAGAAAAGAAAACAGGAATCAAAGTTGAAAACAAAGTAAACTATCTGGGAATTTGGATCACCAGCAAAAACTCAAACTTATTTAAAAACAATTATATTAAGAAATGGAGGGAGATAAAGGAGAGTTTAGGAAGGTGGAAGCATTTAAATTTATCAATTTGGGGGAGGGTGTCGATGATTAAAATGGTTGTATTGCCGAAAATTTTATTTTTATTTCAGAACATACCAATTATAACAGGGACAAAAACATTAAAGGACTGGCAGAAAGACTTGGCGGAATTTGTATGGCAGGGGAAGAAAGCTAGAATGAAAAAGGAAATTGTGTTAAGTCGAAGGGAAACGGGAGGATTAGCCCTCCCGGATCTGAATAGATATTTTGAGGCCGCAAGCTGGACCTGGATGAGGGAGTGGTTAAAATTGGAAAATAAGGAATTATTAGAATTAGAAGGGTGGAATAAATTATATGGATGGCATGGCTACCTAATGTATGACAAGATTAGTTTGCATAAAGAGTTTAAGAACCATGCCATCAGGAAGGCACTAATAGAAGTATGGGTAAGGACCAGAGGAAAATTGATTGGAAAAACACCCCTTTGGGTATCCCCAATAGAGGCAAATGCAACATTGCAATGTCATAGGAAAGAAAAATGGTTAACATACAGCGACTTGACAGAAGTAAGACTTGGAGAAATCAAATTAAAGGAGTTTCAAGAATTGGAAATAAAAGGGATGAATTGGTTAGAATATCGTCAATTAAAGATAACATTTGAAAAAGATAAACAGAATAGGGGATTTGAAAATAAAAATTCAAAATTTGAAAAGGAAATTCTTCAAAGTAATGTAAAGATACTATCAAAATTGTATAGACTTTTAGAAAATACAGAAAAGGAAGAGGAAATAAAAAAGAATTATATAAGAAAGTGGGAACAAGATCTGGGAAGAGAAATAGACTATAATAGTTGGGAAAATTTTTGGATGGAAACAGTAAATTTTACGGCTTGTTACACACTTAGGGAGAATTACGTAAAAATGCATTACCGATGGTACCTTACACCAGACAAGATAGCTAAAATGAATAAACTAAGTGACAATAAGTGTTGGAGGTGCCGAAAAACAACAGGATCTTTTTTTCATATATGGTGGTCATGCCCATTAATTAAACCTTTTTGGGATTTGATACATGAGGAAATGTCAAGAAATGATACATGTCAAGAAATGATACATGAGGAAATGTCTCTCTCCATCTCTCTCTCTCTCCATCTCCATCTCTCTCACCATCTCTCTCCATCTCTCTCACTCTCTCTCTCTCTCTCTCTCTCTCTCCATCTCACTCACTCTCTCTCTCTCTCTCTCCATCTCCATCTCTCTCACCATCTCTCTCCATCTCTCTCCCTCACTCTCTCTCTCCCTCTCCCTCTCTCCATCTCTCTCTCATCTCTCTCTCTCCATCTCTCTCTCTCACTCTCTCTCCATCTCTCTCTCTCTCTCTCCATCTCTCTCTCTCTCCTCCCTTTGTTAAAATGCCCAAGCTCCGCGCATGCGTTTGTCAGTGAGGTAAACTTGCTGGGGTTTTTCTAAATCCCGCTTTTGCTTTTTGTGTTGGGAGATGGAGGCGGGAGCGCTAGTCCTGCCCCTGCTGAGCTGGAGGAACTTCCCACCTGGATCGCATGGATCGGGGCCCCTGTGGATGGGGACCAGGGGGGGCGCTTGCTTTCTTGGGAGGGGGGTCTCTTCGTCCTCCCCTCCCCCTCTATTTCCCCCCTCCCTCTTTACCTCTTGGTCCTCCGCCTCCCTGGCTCCAGAGTATTCCGCTTCCCTTATGCGCAATAGAGAGGGATGGGGGGGGTGTTCTTCACTGACGCCCCTCCTCTCCTCTGCCCTTCTGAACTTCCCTTCTGCCCGCTTTCCGGCCTGGAAACTTCCGGCACATTTCGTAGCGACACTTCCGGTTCCTTTTGGGATGCGCGCGCCTTAGAGCTATGGTTATAGAGCAGCCCCTTCCTGTGTTGGGATGGGAAGAGGACGGGACGGCGCTGCCTTTGGCCTCCTGCTTTTGGGGCTCCATGGCCCTCCTCCTTCCCTCTTCTCCCCACAGCAGGGGGTCGAGATGGCTGCGGGAGGGGCATCAGATCTGGGGGGGGGGTATCTGAGTTTGTGGGGAGAGAAGGATGTGCTTTTCCTCCCCCTCAATCTGCAAATAGGGAGGTTGGGAGGGGAGAGGATGGATGAGAAGAGGGAAGGGCTGCCCCTCCCCCTGTGGATCAGGAAAGGGGGGAAGGGGCTGATCCAGGGAAGCCAAGTGGGGTGTCCCCCCCCTCCCGCCCATGTCGCCCAGAGAAGAGAATTGATTGGGAAACTGAAGATCTGATGATATAAAATATAAAGAATCCTTTTCCTTGAGAGGGTGGGAAAGCTTTTCTGAGAAAGGAGGGCAATGTGGGGCTGGGAATTTAGCCCGCTGGATGCGTGTCAGGGAAGCCCAGTGCCCCACGCATTTCGCCCCTGCCCACCATTGGCCAGAAGCATCTGTGAACTCGCCTGGTGATAGGAAATTTCCAAATGGGGGACCGGTCTTCTCCCATAAAGGACCGGACCCCAAGACACGAGGCGATGACCTCAAGGGAGCCCCTATTCTCGCCCCACACTGTAGTCGCACAAGCATATACATAAACCCTGAAATAAAGGGTTCCCTTCCTTTATTTTCCTATAAAACGCGAATATATCAGCGCTATAACTTCTCTGTCCGCTATTTTTCCTTTCTTCGTATCGGTCTACCCATTATTTCCTATGGACAATGCTTTCCAATGGGGTGCGTCTCAGCCAATCAAAACCATGCATTTCCCCTACAGAGCGGAGCTCGATTCGAACTCTTTGCACGCTCCATTACCCTCTGACGAATTGTTGACAGGTGCCCCGCTGTGAGAACAAAGCCTCAGCCTGATCAAATCAGATACTAACAAGGTGTTGACAAATCCTTCTAAGAGAACAAGGCTGATTCAATCAAGAAATGGACAGTTATCAATTAAAATGGATACTTTGTAACAAAATGAAGTCTAGACTAGGAAATGTCATTTTAAACCTTTATTCCTTGCAAGTCAAACCGCAAATCTTTAAATAATCATAGTAAATCGCTGCCTTAACGGATTTTCTTCATTCTGGTCTCATTTTAAAGCTAGTAAAAAGGGCTTCCAAGCCTCTTTGCTCCCGCCATTGTACGGACATCAGGAATTGACTTCTGATGCCCTTTTGCCATCCACCATTATTCTCTAGGCAGGGGGACTCGTCTCTTCAAGTCTTCCATAATCCCTTAAGCGTGAGGGCACGTACACCTACCCAGGGCCTCAGGAAATGCCACACCTGGACAATCCTCTCAAGTACCCATCATCAGGTTTCCAAGACGACAGACAGTCTCCTGGATGCTTCTCATTGTTCTTCCCCGGGTTGCCACTCAAAATGTATATTTGATCCACTCAAGTGTCAGTTACCTGTTCCTGTAACCTTTCACCCATATGTTAAACCTTGTTTACCCATATGTTAATCATGTTGAACCCTCCTACTCTCCACCCCTTCTTGACGTTTTGCTTATGTATTAGTGATGTAGTTGTGATGTATGGTGAACTGTATTCTGGGTTGTAGCGGGAAGTTTTAAAAGTTTCTGTCGCCCTTTGTTCGGGGTCCAGTCTCGTGGCTGTAACCTGTTGCGCAATAAACTCCTTTGCTTTTGCTCCAACTTCTGGCTGTTCTCCTTTGATCTCCGCTGCGAACCACGGGCTTCTCTCGTAGGACCGGGACCTGAGCAACCTCTGCCCCGGGAATTTCCGTAACAGTTCTGGTGCCGAAACCCGGGACCTGCGGTTCTCCCGCGTTGGCCGGGGACCCAAAAGGTCTTCTGCCGGCACCAGGACTTTCTCCTGGAAAGACCAATCGGATCTCCGGCCATCCTCCGGGCGGTAATTGCAGGTCTCAGGGGGAGCCAACCAGGGAGCAAAAGCAAAGTCCAGCCGGCTTCGTCTCCAACGATCCAGGGGATCGCAGTGGAAGACGCGTGAGTATAACGGTCAAATCCAGTGCACTGGTGATTGTGGGGTGGTGGGAGGTAAACTTGGCAACCATTTCGACTCTCACCTATCATTTTCCAATCTTTTCTCTTGGTCTGTCCCGTAGACCGCTGCTCAACTCGCGGAGGGGAGTTCTGAGCTCTATCTCTTTCCTCCAATCTCCGGTCAGCCGCACCGTTGGCAAGCCCGACGAACGCAAGGGGTCGGAGCTCTCTTTCGTACATCTACACCAGTAGATGGACTTCCTGCACTATCTTGACCTCAGCCGCACTGGTCGGGCCACGTATACACGCTAGTCGTGCGTGAGTTCGCTTCCAAACGCAAGGGAGGTTTTCCGGATCGAAGGTCTATCAAGGGTCACCCGATCTGGCACCGCTTGTCGCGGGCGTCCAGTAGGGCCCCTCTTTTTTAGTTGACGGTAGGCAGGGGATTGCCAAGTGGGATATTTGACTGGGGTGGGTATTGGGAGGTTTAAAAGAGAAGAGAAAAGAAAGGAAAGGAAAGGAAAGGAAAGGAAAGGAAAGGAAAGGAACAGAGCTCTGAAAAATTGAGGAAGAGAAAAGGAAAGGGAGTCTGGGGAAGGACCAGACTGTAGAATAGTTGCCCTTGGTCAGCCGCACCTCTAGCCGATCTAGTGAACGCAAGGGACAAGGGCTTTAGGACATTGTATAGATAAGGACCCCTCTTTCACTTCTCCTGTTTAAAAAAAAAAAAAAAAAAAAAACTTAAAAACCACTTTTCCGTCCTCTTTCTTAAAACCCAGGTCCCACCTCCAACATCCTAAATGGGATCCAAAGCTTCGAAGCCTGGTCGGGCTCCATCTGGGAAGAAGGCTTCTAGAAAGCCTTCTGATACCCAGCAGGACCCCGACGCCCCCCTTGAGTTTGTATTAGATCTTTGGAAAGAAATTCCTGGACACGAGTCTCTGTCCAGGCAGAAGCTGCAAGATCTTTGCATCACTTCTTGGCCATTACTTACTAAAAATGCAACACCAGAACTCCGCTGGCCACCGGAGGGATCCTTCAACCAGGATCGACTAAAAGCATTGAGGAGGCACTTAATGGAAAAAAGACCTCGTCAATTAGATTACCTTAATACCTTTGAAACGGCGTTCGAAGTCCTAGTGACCCTAAAGTCTTCCCCGGTACTGCAGATGCCTATAGTCAAGCCTGCCGGAAAGACATCCAGGAAACTTAGAGGGAACCCGGCACCACCCCCATACGAAGACCCCTCTGATGACGAGTCCATGGATCAAGCTATGGCTCTCTTCTATAATCACCCCAGACCAAACCCGACTGCACCGCCAAACCAAGACGAGGCCCCTAGCCAGGCTAATTTACCGGCACAAAGGGACGCCGCAACCCCTAGTGCCCCTCCAGGAACACAAAGCGGCCAGACTGCCCATCCTCCCTCTCAATCCGAAATAACTATAACCTCACCCAGCTCTGCAAGGGAAGTGGATTTGACTTCAGTGGCCCCAAGTGATCACTCAGCCTATGCGATGCCACCTCAGGGCTCTCCGCTATTGGACAGTTTAGACTTGCCCGGATTCAGAGAGGGTGTCTCCACCCGTGCCATGATCCAAGGCGCCAGGCAGCTAGCAAGTCGCATACAGGGAGCCTTTTCCCCTTCGGCACCACGAAAAGCGGCCAAAGCTAACGTAGGGGGAAATGGGACAAATAACCGGATCGCCGTCCCCACGCAAATGCCCCTTCGAGCTTTCCCTATACCCCCAGCGCAGCCTGACGGAGTTCCCCGAATGGTCTACACCCACCAACCTTTCCGTACAGCAGATCTTATCAACTGGTCAACTCAAATGCCCTCACTCCGCGACAGTCCAGATCTATGCTATCGCCAGTTATGCGGCATCTTTGCATCCCATAAACCCACCTGGGCAGATGTTCATCTGCTCTTAAATACCCTCTTCAATGCAGCGGATAAGGCTGACATCTTAGCGAAAGCAGAGGAAGCACTAAATTCCCCTAATTATCAGGACACGAAGCCCGACGGGGTAGAAGCAGTAACTGGTCAGAATTTACGAATCGAACCTGACCCAGCCTGGGACTATAACACCGAAGGCGGGATTTGGAGCCTAAATTTGTTCCAGAAAGCCATCCTCGATGGCGTCAAAGCCGCCGGCCAACGCACGGTGAGCTGGATTAAAGTTCAATCAATCATCCAAGGGCCCAACGAGCACCCCTCTGATTACTACACCAGGCTCATCGATGCCATCAAGACCTGGGGGGGCATAAACCCAGAGAACCCTGACCATGAAGTGATTGTAAAGGGGTTTTATAAGGATCAGGCATCTCCCGATATCCGAAAAGCCTTGAATCTCCTAGTGGGCTATGATGGCAAGTCTTTCAACGAGATATTGTCCATCTCCAAGTCCATTTTTAATAATAGGGACGAGAAGAAAAGGAAGGAGAACAGGACAGAGGAAGAAACGGTACTGGCCCTCAGTATGGATCCTACATATCCTCGGACCACCAACTACCCAATAAATCCTACTAGAGGGAGGGGAAGAGGAAGAGGGGGAGGACTACCGGGACCACCATCCAACCCTCGACCCTGGGGCCCCTCATCGGGACTCTGCTATCTATGCCAGCAACCAGGCCACCTAAAACGGAACTGCCCGTACTTATATCCTGGCAGCCCTTGGGTTGGATCTGACTTCAATTCCTACCCTGGAGGCCACAATTCCTATTCCCACGCTACCCCACAACTTCATCTGGGGACACAAACCTATGGCCCGCAATCCACACAGCCACCGCTAATTCCATCACAAACTCCGCCTCAGCCACAGGTACCTTGGGCCCCAAGGGACTCTCGGGCCCTGCCACCCCAGCCAGTTCCAAGGATCCAACCTCCTAATACCTTCCACTCAGCCCCGGTCAGCAACCAGTCAGTTCAAATCCTCAACCCTGACTTGAATGGAGCCCCGAATTCTTCCTATTGACAATTAGAAGGGGATCCTAACCAAACCCAAGCAATCTGCCCGGTACTGGCGCTATCTCCCGATGACCCCATCTGCACCATAGAAATTGATGGACATCCATATGAGTGCTTGTTAGATACCGGAGCCACCTACTCGACCCTAACAAGCAGCCACCTTAAACCGGGGAAAGAGACACGGAAAGTTATGGGATTGGATGGGATACCCCGCACTTGCCCGCTATCACAGCCTGCCAAAGTCACACTAGGACCCCTACTCGCTGACCATACCTTCCTTCTCACGAGTAGCCCCGTCAACCTCCTTGGCAGAGATCTGCTCTGCAAGCTAAACGCCACCATCAGCTGCTCGTCTGATGGCATCTACCTTCACATGCCAGAGGAGTCTGTCCCTTCCTTCCAAGGCATTATTCAGGATGCGAAGGACAAACGCCAATTCCCTGACCTTCCCCTTGAGCTAGAGCAAGAAATGCCACCTTGGCTATGGGGAACTGAATCAACCTCAGTAGGTCTTTTAAAATCAGCTATTCCCGTGAAGATATCCTATAGGACTGACCTCCCATATCCCTGTACCAAACAATACCCCTTACCTACAGAGGCTATAAACGGACTCACTCCTATGATCCAAGACTTCCTGGAACAAGGAATTTTAACCCCGTGCGCATCACCCTGTAATTCGCCTGTACTCCCTATTAAAAAACCGGGGGGAGAAGGAACCCCTGTCCGTTACCGTTTTGTACAGGACTTGAGACTTGTCAACCAATTCGTGATACCACGTCACCCGGTGGTGGGAAACCCAAATTCCCTCCTAAATGCCATCCCTCCGGACACTACCTGGTATAGCGCAGCCGATTTGTGCTCAGCCTTCTTTAGCATTCCGGTAGCCCCAGAGAGTCAGTTCCTTTTTGCCTTCACCTGGGGCTCCGGCCAGCTAACTTGGACTAGACTACCCCAAGGGTACGTCGAATCCCCAGCCATCTTCTCCTCGACTCTACACCGCGACCTTCAGGATGTCCATCTCCCTGCCGGCTCAGCCTTTCTCCTCTATGTAGACGACATCTTAATCTGCTCTACTAGTGAGGAAGCGTGTAAAAAGGACACTAAGCACCTCCTAGTAGAACTAGCTTATAAGGGACACAAAGTTTCCCCTAAGAAACTTCAGTTCTGTAAACAAGAAGTAAAATACCTGGGACATATCCTTGGGATTGGGACCAGAAGCTTAGCTACCGACCGGATTGAAGCGGTCACTAAAATTCCCCTTCCACAAACTAAAAGGCAACTAAGAGGGTTCCTTGGAATGGCGGGCTTCTGCCGCGCCTGGATAGCGGGATATAGCGAAATTGCCAAACCTTTGTCAGCCATGACCCGCCAGGACCACCCAGACAAACTACAATGGACAGAGGAAGCCTTTGCCTGTTTTGAACGCTTAAAATTGGAACTCCGGTCTGCCCCAGCTTTAGGACTACCAGACTATCGCCTACCTTTCAGTTTGTTTGTCCATGAACAAGGAGGGATAGCCTCGGGGGTCCTAACTCAGTCCTTTCGAGACCAACAAAGGCCGGTAGCCTATTACAGCCTTCAGCTTGATAATACAGCAAAAGGGTCAGTTAGCTGCCTGAGAGCCATTGCTGCTGCCGCGATCCTGCTCCAAAAGGCACAAGAAACGGTATTGGGACACGAGGTCACCATACATGTCCCACACGCTGTGGCCACCCTATTAACTCTAAAAGGGACCCACCATTTCTCTAACCCACGACTAAATCGCTACGAAGCCCTCCTGTTAACCCCATCCAACGTAACTATTAAGAGAGTCAACTCATTGAACCCGGCTACCCTTCTCCCACTACCGGAGGACGGTACCTCACACCACGACTGTGCACAAGTAGTCCGCCAAGCTGAGAAACCCCGGGAAGATTTAGACCACCTCCCGCTACATAACCCTGACCTCATTCTCTATACTGATGGTAGTTCTAAAATAGTGGAAGGGGAAAGAAAATCTGGGTACTCAGTGGTGTCGGACTTTGAAGTCATAGAAGCGGAGCCAATAAACCCACAATATAGTGCCCAGGCGGCAGAACTCATAGCCCTCATCCGAGCCTGTGAGCTTTCCGAAGGAAAACGGGTCACAATATACACCGACAGCAAATACTGTTTCGGTCTAGTGCACACGACGGGACAAATCTGGCTTCAGAGGGGGTTCCTGACAGCCGCGGGATCTCAAATCTCTCATGCTGCCCTGGTGCAACGGCTCTTAACAGCTATTCACCTCCCAAAAGCCATAGCAGTGGTACATTGCAAGGCACATACCAAAGGCAGGGATCCCGTTTCCAAGGGAAACCAACGAGCAGATACGGCCGCACAAACCGCCGCCACGCAAGCTCTCTCTGAAGGGATTCAGTTTCAATGTATCCAGATTCCCGCAGAAATTGACTTTTCGGAAATGTATAGGACTGCCTCGGAACGAGAACAGTCTATGTGGACGTCTATAGGGGCTGTACAGACAGATGGCATATGGTCCCTACCAGATGGGAGGATCATTATGCCAAAAGCCTGGACTCCTAAATTCGTGAGGGTCTTACACCAACAGACCCATTGGGGAAAAACCAAACTAATAGACTATGTTCAGAGAAACTGGTATGCCCCCGGAACAGCCATGGCTGCCACAGCGGCCACCAAGAACTGCCTCACCTGTCAATCTTTCAATCCCAAGAGAGAACCAAAACGACCACCAGGGGCCAGGCCCTGGGCTTTTGTTCCCTTCGAGAGCCTACAATTGGACTTTATTGACCTGCCCCCGTGCCAGGGCTACCGATTTGCTCTAATTGTGATTGATAAATTTTCCTCTTGGGTGGAGGCATACCCGGCCAGGAGAGCCACAGCCTCTGTGGTTGCCAGAGCTCTCCTGCATGAGATAATCCCGAGATTTGGAATACCACGCAGGTTGGACAGTGACAGGGGTAGCCATTTTACCGCAGAGGTAGTTCAGCAGGTAGCTCAAGCCCTAGGAATTAAGTGGGAGCTCCACACCCCGTATCACCCTCAGTCCTCTGGACAAGTAGAACGTATGAACCAAGAAATAAAGATCCAACTTGGGAAGCTCTGCAACAGTACGGGACTTAAATGGATAAATGCGTTACCCCTAGTCCTTCACAACATAAGGAGTGCACCTACCGGACCTTTAAAGCTTTCCCCTTTCGAACTGTTATTTGGCAGGCCCCCTCCCATCTATAACACTCAGTTCCCGTTGTCAGAACTAGATGTGGGGGAGTCGGAACTTACCTTTTATGTGGTCCAATTGCAAAAGCAATTGCGACGTCTCCATCAGTATGCAGCCATAGAAGGGCAAAATCTCCCAACAGATGTACAGGTGCACTCATTCCAACCTGGCGATTGGATTCTGGCAAAAGTCTACCAGAAGGTGCCTTTGCAACCCACTTGGGAGGGGCCCTTCCAAGTACTCCTTGTCTCTCCCACTGCGGTTAAAATTGGGGAAAAGAACTCCTGGTTACACCACTCTAGATGTAAACTCACCCAGCCTCCTCAGGACAATTCGGATGGAGAGGGGGAAGACTATACATATCATAAACCTCCTTCCGCCCCAGACTCTTTCCTTGATCAGGACCAGGACCAGGATCGGGATCAGGACCAGGATCGGGACCAGGACCAGGATCGGGACCAGGACCAGGATCGGGATCAGGGCCAGGATCGGGACCAGGACCAGGATCGGAACCAGGACCAGAATCGGGGTCAGAAGGATCGGACCCAACAGACCGGACCAGAATCGGGGCCACAGGATCGGGCCCAACAGACTGGACCTGACACCACCATCACCAACTGGACGTCGGAACTCCTTCCCAACGGCATCCGGCTTCGCCTTAAGCGCGATTGACCGCTCACCCATCCCTTCATTTTGACAGCTCGTCCTTCGCTTCATTTGACAGCTCGTCCTTCGCTTCATTTTGACAACTCGTCCTTCGCTTCATTTGACAGCTCGCCCTTCGCTTCATCTGACAGCTCGCCCTTCGCTTCACTTGACAGCTCGTCCTTCGCTTCATTTGACAGCTCGCCCTTCGCTTCATCTGACAGCCCGCCCTTCGCTTCATTTTGACAGCTCGTCCTTCGCTTCGTCTTCACAGCTCGCCCTTCGCTTCGTTTGACGGCTCATCGTTTGACAGCCCGTCCGTCCATCAACCGACCATGCGACCTATCCTATACTACCTCGTCTCCCTCCTGATGTGCATGACTATGGCCTCTGGACTTACCCAGTGCACAGGACTCCACACCAACTACCATTTCCTCGACTTCCACGCTGTGGACTTAGGGGGAAAGCTGAACCCTAACAGAATGGGGAACTTTGAATTTTGCCTCCCGGAAACACGGACCTTGTTGCGCCACTCGCTGGTACCTACCCTAGATACCACGGCACACTGGGAACTCTTTGTGCGAGACCAACAATTTCGCCGTCTTGGGTCTGCTGCTCTCACCATTGACAGCAGCCACTATCGACTCACGTGCAAAAATGGGTCATATCTCTTATATGGCCAAGGGGAACTCTCTAAGGGCCCTAACTGGACTGAGGTGGAACTCGGGGGGTCTACACACACCTACTCAGACACCCACCACGACTCTGAGAACCTTATTTTCGGGTTCCAGTGCCTCCGCATGACCCCAAGCCTACCCAGACCTCAGATACAGGGACTATGTCTCCGGCGTTTCTGCTGCCTGTGGGACCTTGGACCTATAGGAGACTGGAGAGGGCGTGACTATCTTGAGGGTTGGTACCACCCAGCTATTCCATCAGAGCCCCCCATGTGGGATCACACCGGACCTTTGCGATGTGGGGGTGTCGCCAGGGAGGCTAACCTCCTGAACACGACAGACCCACTCCACCCACTAGGGACGGCTCCTCGTCAACTGGGAACCAACCAACAGCCCCTTGAACCAGATCTCCTGTCATCATGGGAACAGAACTCCTTCATCCAACTCCTCGACAGCGTCGCCAAGGAAACCCCCTTCCCAGAGTGCTGGATCTGCGCCCATGCCCCGACTCATCTCCACCAGGGACTTCCCCTCGTTCCAGTGGCCATTTCCCTGGAACAGTTGCGGACTACTGACTTTACCTCCTGGAACCTGACTGCAGTCAACTTCACGCACCAATATCTGTACCTAACTGGACCCACAAAGGGGCCCCTCTGCCGCCTCTTCACCGGGGAGGGACCTGCGGTCGGGACCAGTACTTGCAATATCAACCTGGAACTTCATGGCTCAGGGCAGGTCACCATCACTAGCCTAACTGACTCTAGGACTGTCCTCAACCTCACCCTTGCTTGGATTACCGCTGTGGGTACCTCACCTCCACCCAACCCGGCTATGTTGCAAGCTCTTGCTTCCGGTAGACTGGACTCCTCCCTCCCAGGACTCTGGTGGGTGTGTGGTCACCGCGCGTACCGATGGGTCAGCCCCCACATGTCGGGATCCTGCTACCTTGGGTATATCGTCCCTGGGATCCGAGTTTCCCACAGCCCACCGACTGGTAGACTACGGAACAGGAGGGAGGACCAGACTCTCGCGGAACTCACCGATGTGGCTGCTAACGGTGAAACTTGGGGGAGAGCACTGTTTCCAGCCTATGGGGCTGGCTCCAACCACGTGGACATCCTACGACTCACGGACATCCTCCTCAAGTTCATGAGGGAGTCCGAGCAGATTACTGACTCCATCACCACTGAACTGTCACAGGTGCGTCAACTGTCCATTCAAAACCGGATCGCTACGGACTTTTTATTATCCAGCGAGGGCGGGACTTGTGCCTTGGTCGGTTCAGAGTGCTGTACATACGTTACCGACCAAACTTTGAACATTTCCGGCCACCTGAATAACATCCACCAGCTGTCACAACGCCTCAATGACATTGAACGTGAAGGGCTGTCTGAGTTTGACTTGTGGAACTGGTTGCCCAATGTAGGATGGGCGAAACAATTAGTTAAAGGTATTGTTTTCCTTGTTTTTGTTGTCATATTTTGCATGTTTACCTTGTGTTGTGTTATGCATTGTTGCGGACCTTGCTGTGCTGCCCTTCATACCTTCCCTACCCGGAATTCCCCCTCTCTACTGCCCCTTAGAGCGTACTCTTCAACTTTAACTGGGTTCCCAGAGTACGTCAGGATGCGACACTTGGGGGAGGGGGAATACGAGATCACAGAGCTTTAAAGGATGCGGAGAGAAGGATTTGCGGTTCTTCGAACCTGATGCAAATCTTATCTCCGAATGGGGGAGATGATAGGAAATTTCCAAATGGGGGACCGGTCTTCTCCCATAAAGGACCGGACCCCAAGACACGAGGCGATGACCTCAAGGGAGCCCCTATTCTCGCCCCACACTGTAGTCGCACAAGCATATACATAAACCCTGAAATAAAGGGTTCCCTTCCTTTATTTTCCTATAAAACGCGAATATATCAGCGCTATAACTTCTCTGTCCGCTATTTTTCCTTTCTTCGTATCGGTCTACCCATTATTTCCTATGGACAATGCTTTCCAATGGGGTGCGTCTCAGCCAATCAAAACCATGCATTTCCCCTACAGAGCGGAGCTCGATTCGAACTCTTTGCACGCTCCATTACCCTCTGACGAATTGTTGACAGGTGCCCCGCTGTGAGAACAAAGCCTCAGCCTGATCAAATCAGATACTAACAAGGTGTTGACAAATCCTTCTAAGAGAACAAGGCTGATTCAATCAAGAAATGGACAGTTATCAATTAAAATGGATACTTTGTAACAAAATGAAGTCTAGACTAGGAAATGTCATTTTAAACCTTTATTCCTTGCAAGTCAAACCGCAAATCTTTAAATAATCATAGTAAATCGCTGCCTTAACGGATTTTCTTCATTCTGGTCTCATTTTAAAGCTAGTAAAAAGGGCTTCCAAGCCTCTTTGCTCCCGCCATTGTACGGACATCAGGAATTGACTTCTGATGCCCTTTTGCCATCCACCATTATTCTCTAGGCAGGGGGACTCGTCTCTTCAAGTCTTCCATAATCCCTTAAGCGTGAGGGCACGTACACCTACCCAGGGCCTCAGGAAATGCCACACCTGGACAATCCTCTCAAGTACCCATCATCAGGTTTCCAAGACGACAGACAGTCTCCTGGATGCTTCTCATTGTTCTTCCCCGGGTTGCCACTCAAAATGTATATTTGACCCACTCAAGTGTCAGTTACCTGTTCCTGTAACCTTTCACCCATATGTTAAACCTTGTTTACCCATATGTTAATCATGTTGAACCCTCCTACTCTCCACCCCTTCTTGACGTTTTGCTTATGTATTAGTGATGTAGTTGTGATGTATGGTGAACTGTATTCTGGGTTGTAGCGGGAAGTTTTAAAAGTTTCTGTCGCCCTTTGTTCGGGGTCCAGTCTCGTGGCTGTAACCTGTTGCGCAATAAACTCCTTTGCTTTTGCTCCAACTTCTGGCTGTTCTCCTTTGATCTCCGCTGCGAACCACGGGCTTCTCTCGTAGGACCGGGACCTGAGCAACCTCTGCCCCGGGAATTTCCGTAACACCTGGCAATGAGCCATTCCAGATCCCTCTGCCCAAACTCACGTGCAGTTTGGCCAGAGCGACTCCCATGTCATTTATAGAGGAGTCTTGAGAATATGATGGGTCAGAGAACCATTTAGGCCAGGGGTCCTCCGGGTCCAATCCTGGCTCAAGATTGCCCTTGCCCACTCTTGCATTAACAAGTCAATGGTGTGGAATTCCAGTTCTAATTCCTCAAGAAATAAAGTGAGTTGGTTCGAGTAGCCCAATAGTTTCTGCTTGTTAGGGCGAGGAGGAAGAAATACATGAAGTATGATTAGGACTAAATCAGGGGTCCTTTTTCAGCCGTGGGCCGGTCCACCGTCCCTCAGACCTTGTGGGGGGCCGGACTATATTTTGAAGGGGGGGGAATGAATGAATTCCTATGCCCTAGAGATGCATTTTAAATAAAAGGACACATTCTACTCATGTAAAAACACCAGGTAGGCCCCACAAATAACCCAGAGATGCATTTTAAATAAAAGGACACATCCTACTTACGTAAAAACACACTGATTCCCGGACCGTCCGCCAGCCAGATTGAGAAGGCGATTGGGCCACATTTGGCCCACGGCTTTAGGTTGCCTACCCCTGGACTAAATCTTAAAAACCCAATAGAAATGCCTGGGCAATATTATCCCATGTCTGGAGGGGACTCACTTTAAATTTAGTCTCCCTTGCACAAATAAAGGTTAATCCCACTTTCTAACGGGCCCATGATGTTGGATTTGTGGGCTAAAAGGGAATATGATTTTATCCCTCCAAACAGATTTCATAATGAGCCCACCTTTCTTCTAATATAATATAAAAAGACTCAACAACAACAACAACAACAACAATAATAATAATAGTAATTATAAACATAAAAAACTTCCCTAAACGGGGCTGCCTTCAGGTGTCTTCTAAACATCAGTTAGTTGTTTATTTCCTTGACATCTGAAGGGAGGGCGTTCCACAGGGCAGGTGCCACTACCGAGAAGGCCCTCTGCCTGGTCCCCTGTAACTTCACTTCTTGCAGTGAGGGAACCGCCAGAAGGTCCTCGGAGCTGGACCTCAGTGTCTGGGCTGAACAATGAGGGTGGAGACGCTTCTTCAGGTCTGCAGGACCGAGGCCGTTTGGGGCTTTAATGGTCAGCACCAACACTTTGAATTGTGCTCGGAAATGTACTGGGAGCCAATGTAGGTCTTTCAGGACCGGTGTTATATGGACTTGGCAGCCGCTCCCAGTAAACTTTTCCTTCCATCCTGCAATGTTCCAGGAAAGGATCTTAATCACCTGGGACTTGGAGTCACTTGACAGTCAATCAATTTCAATGAGCTGATCTAGACAGTTATCTATGGCAGTGTTTCCCAACCTTTGGTTTCCAGCTGTTTTCAGACTACAGTTCC
The DNA here is from genome assembly GCA_034642065.1 of Darevskia nairensis. Classification (NCBI taxonomy): domain Eukaryota; kingdom Metazoa; phylum Chordata; class Lepidosauria; order Squamata; family Lacertidae; genus Darevskia; species Darevskia nairensis. The sequence goes on from JAWWNI010000963.1 coordinate 425,852, forward strand.
CATCATCTCTGACCACTGGTCCTGCTAGCTAGGAATGAAGGGAGTTGTAGTCCAAAAACAGCTGGAGACCCAAGTTTGGGAAACACTGATCTATGGTATAGTAGGTGTTGCCCTTCCCCCTTTGGCTATTCCTATCGGTCAAGAATCCGCTACAGCCCTTATCCCCCACCAAATCAATGAGGTAATTTACAGCGAAAGGCTGAAGTGCACTTAATTTGTTCCTTGGTTCAGTGGGTGGATCCTTATTATGCAGGGCAGTATTGGAGGTAGCGCACTCTATGAAGGGCTCCTTAGTTTGAAAGCGAGTTAGGCATGTTGTAGGCGCGGCATCTGATTGGCCCAGAAAATTGCTGACAGCCAAAGAGGACGTCCGGCTTCCAAAAAACGTTCGCAAACCGGAACGCTTACTCCTGGGCATGCGGCATTAAGGGGCCAATTTGTTCATAAACTAAGCGGTTCGGGAACCAAAGTACCACAGTAATTTTTTTTAATGGATGGTGTTTTCTTTTGTGGGACTTCCGGAACAGCGCTCTGGAGATCGGGTGGAGGTTCTGCGCTCCTGCAAGGTGAGGCAGAACCGGCGTTGGGGAAGAGCCAAACGGGCAACCAGGCGTAGGTTTCCCGACCTCAGGGGGTTCCCTGAGGGCAAAGCCAAGGCAGCGCGGAAAGGGGACAATAGAAACTTTTAATTGGACTAAGAGAACGAACAAACCCCTAGCGCAAAAGGCAGTTAACCTCCCTGACGCAAACGCCTCAGAAACCCGACGAGAGAGCGCGGGGCTCTCCCTTTATACGACTGGGAAAAAAAACCGCAACCCCCCCTAGAACAAATAAACAAACTGAAGGCAACAACCCCCGTGGAGACGGAGGGAAGAAGGGGGGCTTGCGGAGGAAAATGTGCGATATGTAAACAGCGGTTCGCCATTGTAAGAGACGGGGGGCCGCTAGAAACACAGTCTTTTTTCTCTGCCCGAGAGACCTGGCAGGAGGAAAATTCGAAAGGAATAGAAACGCAGGGGAAGTAAAGAGCCAGCCCATAAAATTCAGAAGAGGTGGAGGGGTGAAAGAGAGAGAGTTAAGTGGAGTCAAGAGGAGTTAAACAAGACAAAGAGGTTGCTGACGGCAAGACAACGTGTTAAAGAGTCTCAGTCTATATGAAGTCTGGGAATTCAAAATAAACAGCTCTAGGAGAGGAAAAGAAAGATACAGTAAAGAGTACCAAAATAGACTTTAAAAGATACCTGGAGAAGCGGGGAAGACAGGACACGCCCAACGCCATCGATGCTACCGACGCCATTACTGGCGATAATAAGAGCGGGTTAAAGACTATAGAAAGAGCGACCACGGTGGCCAAGTAAGGAAATACAAGGATTGAGCTTAAAGAATTTTGCCACCTACAGGACTTAAAAGTCATTACAGGGAAGAGTAACATATGAATGAATGAAAGGAGAGTGAATACTTGTATCTATTTGTAATTGTAATTACCTGAGTGTTCTGGTGTTTATGGAAATTTAAAGAAATTTAGAAAAAGGGAATTCCCATTAAGTTAAACGTAAAAAGAAAGAGGCAGGAAAGAACTCAGAAGATTAAAAATAAAGTGCGTCAGATGGGCCCTAAAAAGAATACTGGTCAAGAGGGATTGAACCAAGTCCAAAGTAGCCAAATACCTAGAAGAGCATCCACGGCAGAAGGGGATAACAGTATGGATTTAAGAGAACTTTTAATAACAATGGAGAAAAACATAAGTGACAAATTAACGACACTAGACGGCAATATCAAACTGATGGATGGAAAGATGGAGACAATGAACATGAAAATAGAGAAAAATTCAACTTTAATTGTGGGGCTTTCAGAACAAATAAGTAATTTGTCAGAGAAGCATAAGGAACTAGAGGTGAGGACTCAAGAGGTACAAACTAAAGTGCAAAAACAAGAGGAGCATCTGAAAAAATCACAGCAAGAGCATAGAGAAATAAAAAGAGGACAAGAAGAAGTTAGAAGAGAAATAGAGGATCTGCGTAAAATCCAAGAAGAGACATATGATGCTTTGGCCGTCCTAGAGATGAAACAAAAGGAGATGACTCTTCGCTTGAAAGGAGTAAAGGAATCACAAGAAGAGGAAATAACAACAAAACTGACTAAAGAAATAGCAAAATGGTTAGGTGTCGAGGAGGAGGACTTGGCATTGGACATAGATAAAATTTTCAGAATTAGAACACAAAAACATACTAATAAGAAAGGCCCAGGAGACTGCTTGATGTTTTTGAATTCACGTCTGTTAAGAGACAAATTATTGATGAACGGAAGAGCAAATCCTTTGATAATAGACGGTGGGAAAGTGGAGATTGTGAAAGAAATACCGACACGCCTTTTGAAAAAAAGGGATAATTTTAGATTCATGACAACGGCGTTAAGAAGAAAGAATATAAAATTCAAATGGGAATTCCCTGAGGGGCTTTCCTTCACATATAGAGAAAGGAGACGTTACTTTAGATCGGTAGCAGATACAAAAATTTTTTGGAGAAAATACCAAGAAGAGCTAGAAGGAGAAGACGCGCCCGAGTGAAGTGTGAGAGTCAAGAGAACACTTTAGAGGGTTATAAATATTTGAACTTTACTGTATTTTATTTTGCTTGCTTCCTTCCCAGGTTATATAGTGGAGTGTGAACAAATATATACCATAGATTAGGATAATTGAGTAATTGATAACGAGTTTTGCTTTCCAGGTTGAACCTTGATTCCTGTTAAATAATAAAATTTAATGACGAGGGGGAAAAAAAAGTCTGTTGGGTGATTAACATGACGTTAAATTGCATATCATGGAATGTAAATGGTATGAATAGTAAATATAAGAGAAATCGGATTGAGCATGAATTGAGAAGAAATAAATGGGATGTGATTTGCTTATTGGAGACGCACATAGCGAAAAACCATGTTAGAGTGTTAAAAAATAATAGACTGGGGCTGGAATTTACTGCGGCAGGAGCGGAAAAGAAAAGAGGTGTAGTATTTTATATTAATGAAGTATTGAATCCCCATAAGTTGTTTCAGGATGAAGAGGGGAGAATATTAGGTATAGAAATTGAAAGTATAGAAGGGAAAGTGATTCTGGTGGGATTATATGCACCTAATAGTGGGAAAGGTGAATTTTATCAAAAAGTGGACGATATTTTGGGTGAGTATATGGGAGATAATATTATAATGATGGGAGATATGAACGGAGTGGTGTCAATTGAGATGGATAGAACACAAAGAGAGAACGCGAATAATGCGGGCAGACTTCCACACTCCTTTTTTCAACTAGTCGACAATTTAGATTTATATGACGCTTGGAGAATGAAAAATCCTTCAGTGAAAGATATAACATACTTTTCAGAGGCAAAAAAGTCAGGGGGAAGAATAGATGCAATTTGGTTGTCAAAGAGATTAATGTTGAATCTAACAAAAGCAGAAATAATGAATAAAACAATATCAGATCACAATCCGGTGATGATTAAATTAGAATCCAGAAAAAAGACAAAAGGGAGATGGAGATTTAATGATATGATTTGGAGGGATGAACAAAGAATAAAAAAGGCCAAGGAAACTTTAAAAGAATTTTTTGAAATAAATGAGAGACAAGGATCAGAGTCGAAATTGATATGGGAGACAAGCAAAGCCTATATGAGAGGCTACGGGATTCAACAAATGGCCAGGATTAGAAAGGAAAAAGGGAAGAGTATAATGGAGATGAATAGACAAATAAGGGATAAAGAGAAAGAATTAGCAAAAAACCCTAAAAATGAAGAGATAGTACAAAATATAAAAAGATTGCAAACCCATTTGTCTGAGATAACCAATGAGGAGATTAAAAATAAAATATTATGGACAAAACAAAGATACTTTGAACAAGCAAATAAACCAGGCAGAATGCTAGCCTGGTTGAATAAAGAAAAACAAAGTGCAAGGATTATAAACAGAATACAGGTTGAAGGGGAAGAAATAACGGATCCGGAGAGAATAAAAACAGAATTTTTGAATTATTACAAGAAGTTATATAAAGAAGATCAAAAATTAGAAAAGGATATAGTAAATTATATAACAGAGAATAAGCTTCCTGAAATAAACGATACAGAACTCCAAGTGTTAAATAAAGATATAGAGGAAGAAGAAATAAGGAGAGTGTTGAGGAAAATGCAAGATGGGAAATCACCTGGAATAGATGGAATCTCAGTAATGTATTATAAAAAACTGGATGAGATAGTAATACCTAAACTTAAATCACTGATGAATGAGATACTAGCAACAGGAATTTTACCAGATTCATGGAGAGAAGCGTTAATAACAGTGCTACCTAAAAAAGGAACGGACTTAGGGAAGATTAAAAATTACAGACCGATTTCTTTATTAAATATAGATTATAAACTCTTTTCAGGAATTCTTGCAAATAGGATGAAAATATTTCTAAACAGAATAATAAAAAGTGACCAATCAGGATTCCTGCCAGGGAGGCAAATAAAGGAAAACATTAGAACAATTGTTAATATACTAGAATATGCAGAATTTAGCCCAAGTGAAAGAATAGCGATGCTCCTAGTCGACGCCGAAAAGGCTTTCGACAGCGTTTCATGGGATTTTTTAAAACATATTTGTAAGAAACTAAATCTGGGGGGTAAATTCTTAAATGGGATACAAGCGATTTATAAAGAACAAAATGCTAAAATATTGATAAATAATGAAATTACGGAGAAATTTGTAATTGAGCGTGGGACGAGGCAGGGATGTCCCCTCTCCCCGCTGTTATTCATCATGACCCTTGAAACGCTGTTAGTAGCCTTGAGAAAAGATAAAGCGGTAAAGGGTATCAAAATAGGAACAACACGCTACAAAGTGCGTGCATTTGCGGATGATGTAATTATCATGACTACATCCCCAGAAGAATGTATAATAAGAATAATAGAGCATATGAAAAAATATGGAGAGGTATCAGGTTTTAAATTAAATAAAGACAAATCAAAAATCCTAACGAAAAATATAAGGGAAATCGAGAAAATAGAGCTAGAAAAGAAAACAGGAATCAAAGTTGAAAACAAAGTAAACTATCTGGGAATTTGGATCACCAGCAAAAACTCAAACTTATTTAAAAACAATTATATTAAGAAATGGAGGGAGATAAAGGAGAGTTTAGGAAGGTGGAAGCATTTAAATTTATCAATTTGGGGGAGGGTGTCGATGATTAAAATGGTTGTATTGCCGAAAATTTTATTTTTATTTCAGAACATACCAATTATAACAGGGACAAAAACATTAAAGGACTGGCAGAAAGACTTGGCGGAATTTGTATGGCAGGGGAAGAAAGCTAGAATGAAAAAGGAAATTGTGTTAAGTCGAAGGGAAACGGGAGGATTAGCCCTCCCGGATCTGAATAGATATTTTGAGGCCGCAAGCTGGACCTGGATGAGGGAGTGGTTAAAATTGGAAAATAAGGAATTATTAGAATTAGAAGGGTGGAATAAATTATATGGATGGCATGGCTACCTAATGTATGACAAGATTAGTTTGCATAAAGAGTTTAAGAACCATGCCATCAGGAAGGCACTAATAGAAGTATGGGTAAGGACCAGAGGAAAATTGATTGGAAAAACACCCCTTTGGGTATCCCCAATAGAGGCAAATGCAACATTGCAATGTCATAGGAAAGAAAAATGGTTAACATACAGCGACTTGACAGAAGTAAGACTTGGAGAAATCAAATTAAAGGAGTTTCAAGAATTGGAAATAAAAGGGATGAATTGGTTAGAATATCGTCAATTAAAGATAACATTTGAAAAAGATAAACAGAATAGGGGATTTGAAAATAAAAATTCAAAATTTGAAAAGGAAATTCTTCAAAGTAATGTAAAGATACTATCAAAATTGTATAGACTTTTAGAAAATACAGAAAAGGAAGAGGAAATAAAAAAGAATTATATAAGAAAGTGGGAACAAGATCTGGGAAGAGAAATAGACTATAATAGTTGGGAAAATTTTTGGATGGAAACAGTAAATTTTACGGCTTGTTACACACTTAGGGAGAATTACGTAAAAATGCATTACCGATGGTACCTTACACCAGACAAGATAGCTAAAATGAATAAACTAAGTGACAATAAGTGTTGGAGGTGCCGAAAAACAACAGGATCTTTTTTTCATATATGGTGGTCATGCCCATTAATTAAACCTTTTTGGGATTTGATACATGAGGAAATGTCAAGAAATGATACATGTCAAGAAATGATACATGAGGAAATGTCTCTCTCCATCTCTCTCTCTCTCCATCTCCATCTCTCTCACCATCTCTCTCCATCTCTCTCACTCTCTCTCTCTCTCTCTCTCTCTCTCCATCTCACTCACTCTCTCTCTCTCTCTCTCCATCTCCATCTCTCTCACCATCTCTCTCCATCTCTCTCCCTCACTCTCTCTCTCCCTCTCCCTCTCTCCATCTCTCTCTCATCTCTCTCTCTCCATCTCTCTCTCTCACTCTCTCTCCATCTCTCTCTCTCTCTCTCCATCTCTCTCTCTCTCCTCCCTTTGTTAAAATGCCCAAGCTCCGCGCATGCGTTTGTCAGTGAGGTAAACTTGCTGGGGTTTTTCTAAATCCCGCTTTTGCTTTTTGTGTTGGGAGATGGAGGCGGGAGCGCTAGTCCTGCCCCTGCTGAGCTGGAGGAACTTCCCACCTGGATCGCATGGATCGGGGCCCCTGTGGATGGGGACCAGGGGGGGCGCTTGCTTTCTTGGGAGGGGGGTCTCTTCGTCCTCCCCTCCCCCTCTATTTCCCCCCTCCCTCTTTACCTCTTGGTCCTCCGCCTCCCTGGCTCCAGAGTATTCCGCTTCCCTTATGCGCAATAGAGAGGGATGGGGGGGGTGTTCTTCACTGACGCCCCTCCTCTCCTCTGCCCTTCTGAACTTCCCTTCTGCCCGCTTTCCGGCCTGGAAACTTCCGGCACATTTCGTAGCGACACTTCCGGTTCCTTTTGGGATGCGCGCGCCTTAGAGCTATGGTTATAGAGCAGCCCCTTCCTGTGTTGGGATGGGAAGAGGACGGGACGGCGCTGCCTTTGGCCTCCTGCTTTTGGGGCTCCATGGCCCTCCTCCTTCCCTCTTCTCCCCACAGCAGGGGGTCGAGATGGCTGCGGGAGGGGCATCAGATCTGGGGGGGGGGTATCTGAGTTTGTGGGGAGAGAAGGATGTGCTTTTCCTCCCCCTCAATCTGCAAATAGGGAGGTTGGGAGGGGAGAGGATGGATGAGAAGAGGGAAGGGCTGCCCCTCCCCCTGTGGATCAGGAAAGGGGGGAAGGGGCTGATCCAGGGAAGCCAAGTGGGGTGTCCCCCCCCTCCCGCCCATGTCGCCCAGAGAAGAGAATTGATTGGGAAACTGAAGATCTGATGATATAAAATATAAAGAATCCTTTTCCTTGAGAGGGTGGGAAAGCTTTTCTGAGAAAGGAGGGCAATGTGGGGCTGGGAATTTAGCCCGCTGGATGCGTGTCAGGGAAGCCCAGTGCCCCACGCATTTCGCCCCTGCCCACCATTGGCCAGAAGCATCTGTGAACTCGCCTGGTGATAGGAAATTTCCAAATGGGGGACCGGTCTTCTCCCATAAAGGACCGGACCCCAAGACACGAGGCGATGACCTCAAGGGAGCCCCTATTCTCGCCCCACACTGTAGTCGCACAAGCATATACATAAACCCTGAAATAAAGGGTTCCCTTCCTTTATTTTCCTATAAAACGCGAATATATCAGCGCTATAACTTCTCTGTCCGCTATTTTTCCTTTCTTCGTATCGGTCTACCCATTATTTCCTATGGACAATGCTTTCCAATGGGGTGCGTCTCAGCCAATCAAAACCATGCATTTCCCCTACAGAGCGGAGCTCGATTCGAACTCTTTGCACGCTCCATTACCCTCTGACGAATTGTTGACAGGTGCCCCGCTGTGAGAACAAAGCCTCAGCCTGATCAAATCAGATACTAACAAGGTGTTGACAAATCCTTCTAAGAGAACAAGGCTGATTCAATCAAGAAATGGACAGTTATCAATTAAAATGGATACTTTGTAACAAAATGAAGTCTAGACTAGGAAATGTCATTTTAAACCTTTATTCCTTGCAAGTCAAACCGCAAATCTTTAAATAATCATAGTAAATCGCTGCCTTAACGGATTTTCTTCATTCTGGTCTCATTTTAAAGCTAGTAAAAAGGGCTTCCAAGCCTCTTTGCTCCCGCCATTGTACGGACATCAGGAATTGACTTCTGATGCCCTTTTGCCATCCACCATTATTCTCTAGGCAGGGGGACTCGTCTCTTCAAGTCTTCCATAATCCCTTAAGCGTGAGGGCACGTACACCTACCCAGGGCCTCAGGAAATGCCACACCTGGACAATCCTCTCAAGTACCCATCATCAGGTTTCCAAGACGACAGACAGTCTCCTGGATGCTTCTCATTGTTCTTCCCCGGGTTGCCACTCAAAATGTATATTTGATCCACTCAAGTGTCAGTTACCTGTTCCTGTAACCTTTCACCCATATGTTAAACCTTGTTTACCCATATGTTAATCATGTTGAACCCTCCTACTCTCCACCCCTTCTTGACGTTTTGCTTATGTATTAGTGATGTAGTTGTGATGTATGGTGAACTGTATTCTGGGTTGTAGCGGGAAGTTTTAAAAGTTTCTGTCGCCCTTTGTTCGGGGTCCAGTCTCGTGGCTGTAACCTGTTGCGCAATAAACTCCTTTGCTTTTGCTCCAACTTCTGGCTGTTCTCCTTTGATCTCCGCTGCGAACCACGGGCTTCTCTCGTAGGACCGGGACCTGAGCAACCTCTGCCCCGGGAATTTCCGTAACAGTTCTGGTGCCGAAACCCGGGACCTGCGGTTCTCCCGCGTTGGCCGGGGACCCAAAAGGTCTTCTGCCGGCACCAGGACTTTCTCCTGGAAAGACCAATCGGATCTCCGGCCATCCTCCGGGCGGTAATTGCAGGTCTCAGGGGGAGCCAACCAGGGAGCAAAAGCAAAGTCCAGCCGGCTTCGTCTCCAACGATCCAGGGGATCGCAGTGGAAGACGCGTGAGTATAACGGTCAAATCCAGTGCACTGGTGATTGTGGGGTGGTGGGAGGTAAACTTGGCAACCATTTCGACTCTCACCTATCATTTTCCAATCTTTTCTCTTGGTCTGTCCCGTAGACCGCTGCTCAACTCGCGGAGGGGAGTTCTGAGCTCTATCTCTTTCCTCCAATCTCCGGTCAGCCGCACCGTTGGCAAGCCCGACGAACGCAAGGGGTCGGAGCTCTCTTTCGTACATCTACACCAGTAGATGGACTTCCTGCACTATCTTGACCTCAGCCGCACTGGTCGGGCCACGTATACACGCTAGTCGTGCGTGAGTTCGCTTCCAAACGCAAGGGAGGTTTTCCGGATCGAAGGTCTATCAAGGGTCACCCGATCTGGCACCGCTTGTCGCGGGCGTCCAGTAGGGCCCCTCTTTTTTAGTTGACGGTAGGCAGGGGATTGCCAAGTGGGATATTTGACTGGGGTGGGTATTGGGAGGTTTAAAAGAGAAGAGAAAAGAAAGGAAAGGAAAGGAAAGGAAAGGAAAGGAAAGGAAAGGAACAGAGCTCTGAAAAATTGAGGAAGAGAAAAGGAAAGGGAGTCTGGGGAAGGACCAGACTGTAGAATAGTTGCCCTTGGTCAGCCGCACCTCTAGCCGATCTAGTGAACGCAAGGGACAAGGGCTTTAGGACATTGTATAGATAAGGACCCCTCTTTCACTTCTCCTGTTTAAAAAAAAAAAAAAAAAAAAAACTTAAAAACCACTTTTCCGTCCTCTTTCTTAAAACCCAGGTCCCACCTCCAACATCCTAAATGGGATCCAAAGCTTCGAAGCCTGGTCGGGCTCCATCTGGGAAGAAGGCTTCTAGAAAGCCTTCTGATACCCAGCAGGACCCCGACGCCCCCCTTGAGTTTGTATTAGATCTTTGGAAAGAAATTCCTGGACACGAGTCTCTGTCCAGGCAGAAGCTGCAAGATCTTTGCATCACTTCTTGGCCATTACTTACTAAAAATGCAACACCAGAACTCCGCTGGCCACCGGAGGGATCCTTCAACCAGGATCGACTAAAAGCATTGAGGAGGCACTTAATGGAAAAAAGACCTCGTCAATTAGATTACCTTAATACCTTTGAAACGGCGTTCGAAGTCCTAGTGACCCTAAAGTCTTCCCCGGTACTGCAGATGCCTATAGTCAAGCCTGCCGGAAAGACATCCAGGAAACTTAGAGGGAACCCGGCACCACCCCCATACGAAGACCCCTCTGATGACGAGTCCATGGATCAAGCTATGGCTCTCTTCTATAATCACCCCAGACCAAACCCGACTGCACCGCCAAACCAAGACGAGGCCCCTAGCCAGGCTAATTTACCGGCACAAAGGGACGCCGCAACCCCTAGTGCCCCTCCAGGAACACAAAGCGGCCAGACTGCCCATCCTCCCTCTCAATCCGAAATAACTATAACCTCACCCAGCTCTGCAAGGGAAGTGGATTTGACTTCAGTGGCCCCAAGTGATCACTCAGCCTATGCGATGCCACCTCAGGGCTCTCCGCTATTGGACAGTTTAGACTTGCCCGGATTCAGAGAGGGTGTCTCCACCCGTGCCATGATCCAAGGCGCCAGGCAGCTAGCAAGTCGCATACAGGGAGCCTTTTCCCCTTCGGCACCACGAAAAGCGGCCAAAGCTAACGTAGGGGGAAATGGGACAAATAACCGGATCGCCGTCCCCACGCAAATGCCCCTTCGAGCTTTCCCTATACCCCCAGCGCAGCCTGACGGAGTTCCCCGAATGGTCTACACCCACCAACCTTTCCGTACAGCAGATCTTATCAACTGGTCAACTCAAATGCCCTCACTCCGCGACAGTCCAGATCTATGCTATCGCCAGTTATGCGGCATCTTTGCATCCCATAAACCCACCTGGGCAGATGTTCATCTGCTCTTAAATACCCTCTTCAATGCAGCGGATAAGGCTGACATCTTAGCGAAAGCAGAGGAAGCACTAAATTCCCCTAATTATCAGGACACGAAGCCCGACGGGGTAGAAGCAGTAACTGGTCAGAATTTACGAATCGAACCTGACCCAGCCTGGGACTATAACACCGAAGGCGGGATTTGGAGCCTAAATTTGTTCCAGAAAGCCATCCTCGATGGCGTCAAAGCCGCCGGCCAACGCACGGTGAGCTGGATTAAAGTTCAATCAATCATCCAAGGGCCCAACGAGCACCCCTCTGATTACTACACCAGGCTCATCGATGCCATCAAGACCTGGGGGGGCATAAACCCAGAGAACCCTGACCATGAAGTGATTGTAAAGGGGTTTTATAAGGATCAGGCATCTCCCGATATCCGAAAAGCCTTGAATCTCCTAGTGGGCTATGATGGCAAGTCTTTCAACGAGATATTGTCCATCTCCAAGTCCATTTTTAATAATAGGGACGAGAAGAAAAGGAAGGAGAACAGGACAGAGGAAGAAACGGTACTGGCCCTCAGTATGGATCCTACATATCCTCGGACCACCAACTACCCAATAAATCCTACTAGAGGGAGGGGAAGAGGAAGAGGGGGAGGACTACCGGGACCACCATCCAACCCTCGACCCTGGGGCCCCTCATCGGGACTCTGCTATCTATGCCAGCAACCAGGCCACCTAAAACGGAACTGCCCGTACTTATATCCTGGCAGCCCTTGGGTTGGATCTGACTTCAATTCCTACCCTGGAGGCCACAATTCCTATTCCCACGCTACCCCACAACTTCATCTGGGGACACAAACCTATGGCCCGCAATCCACACAGCCACCGCTAATTCCATCACAAACTCCGCCTCAGCCACAGGTACCTTGGGCCCCAAGGGACTCTCGGGCCCTGCCACCCCAGCCAGTTCCAAGGATCCAACCTCCTAATACCTTCCACTCAGCCCCGGTCAGCAACCAGTCAGTTCAAATCCTCAACCCTGACTTGAATGGAGCCCCGAATTCTTCCTATTGACAATTAGAAGGGGATCCTAACCAAACCCAAGCAATCTGCCCGGTACTGGCGCTATCTCCCGATGACCCCATCTGCACCATAGAAATTGATGGACATCCATATGAGTGCTTGTTAGATACCGGAGCCACCTACTCGACCCTAACAAGCAGCCACCTTAAACCGGGGAAAGAGACACGGAAAGTTATGGGATTGGATGGGATACCCCGCACTTGCCCGCTATCACAGCCTGCCAAAGTCACACTAGGACCCCTACTCGCTGACCATACCTTCCTTCTCACGAGTAGCCCCGTCAACCTCCTTGGCAGAGATCTGCTCTGCAAGCTAAACGCCACCATCAGCTGCTCGTCTGATGGCATCTACCTTCACATGCCAGAGGAGTCTGTCCCTTCCTTCCAAGGCATTATTCAGGATGCGAAGGACAAACGCCAATTCCCTGACCTTCCCCTTGAGCTAGAGCAAGAAATGCCACCTTGGCTATGGGGAACTGAATCAACCTCAGTAGGTCTTTTAAAATCAGCTATTCCCGTGAAGATATCCTATAGGACTGACCTCCCATATCCCTGTACCAAACAATACCCCTTACCTACAGAGGCTATAAACGGACTCACTCCTATGATCCAAGACTTCCTGGAACAAGGAATTTTAACCCCGTGCGCATCACCCTGTAATTCGCCTGTACTCCCTATTAAAAAACCGGGGGGAGAAGGAACCCCTGTCCGTTACCGTTTTGTACAGGACTTGAGACTTGTCAACCAATTCGTGATACCACGTCACCCGGTGGTGGGAAACCCAAATTCCCTCCTAAATGCCATCCCTCCGGACACTACCTGGTATAGCGCAGCCGATTTGTGCTCAGCCTTCTTTAGCATTCCGGTAGCCCCAGAGAGTCAGTTCCTTTTTGCCTTCACCTGGGGCTCCGGCCAGCTAACTTGGACTAGACTACCCCAAGGGTACGTCGAATCCCCAGCCATCTTCTCCTCGACTCTACACCGCGACCTTCAGGATGTCCATCTCCCTGCCGGCTCAGCCTTTCTCCTCTATGTAGACGACATCTTAATCTGCTCTACTAGTGAGGAAGCGTGTAAAAAGGACACTAAGCACCTCCTAGTAGAACTAGCTTATAAGGGACACAAAGTTTCCCCTAAGAAACTTCAGTTCTGTAAACAAGAAGTAAAATACCTGGGACATATCCTTGGGATTGGGACCAGAAGCTTAGCTACCGACCGGATTGAAGCGGTCACTAAAATTCCCCTTCCACAAACTAAAAGGCAACTAAGAGGGTTCCTTGGAATGGCGGGCTTCTGCCGCGCCTGGATAGCGGGATATAGCGAAATTGCCAAACCTTTGTCAGCCATGACCCGCCAGGACCACCCAGACAAACTACAATGGACAGAGGAAGCCTTTGCCTGTTTTGAACGCTTAAAATTGGAACTCCGGTCTGCCCCAGCTTTAGGACTACCAGACTATCGCCTACCTTTCAGTTTGTTTGTCCATGAACAAGGAGGGATAGCCTCGGGGGTCCTAACTCAGTCCTTTCGAGACCAACAAAGGCCGGTAGCCTATTACAGCCTTCAGCTTGATAATACAGCAAAAGGGTCAGTTAGCTGCCTGAGAGCCATTGCTGCTGCCGCGATCCTGCTCCAAAAGGCACAAGAAACGGTATTGGGACACGAGGTCACCATACATGTCCCACACGCTGTGGCCACCCTATTAACTCTAAAAGGGACCCACCATTTCTCTAACCCACGACTAAATCGCTACGAAGCCCTCCTGTTAACCCCATCCAACGTAACTATTAAGAGAGTCAACTCATTGAACCCGGCTACCCTTCTCCCACTACCGGAGGACGGTACCTCACACCACGACTGTGCACAAGTAGTCCGCCAAGCTGAGAAACCCCGGGAAGATTTAGACCACCTCCCGCTACATAACCCTGACCTCATTCTCTATACTGATGGTAGTTCTAAAATAGTGGAAGGGGAAAGAAAATCTGGGTACTCAGTGGTGTCGGACTTTGAAGTCATAGAAGCGGAGCCAATAAACCCACAATATAGTGCCCAGGCGGCAGAACTCATAGCCCTCATCCGAGCCTGTGAGCTTTCCGAAGGAAAACGGGTCACAATATACACCGACAGCAAATACTGTTTCGGTCTAGTGCACACGACGGGACAAATCTGGCTTCAGAGGGGGTTCCTGACAGCCGCGGGATCTCAAATCTCTCATGCTGCCCTGGTGCAACGGCTCTTAACAGCTATTCACCTCCCAAAAGCCATAGCAGTGGTACATTGCAAGGCACATACCAAAGGCAGGGATCCCGTTTCCAAGGGAAACCAACGAGCAGATACGGCCGCACAAACCGCCGCCACGCAAGCTCTCTCTGAAGGGATTCAGTTTCAATGTATCCAGATTCCCGCAGAAATTGACTTTTCGGAAATGTATAGGACTGCCTCGGAACGAGAACAGTCTATGTGGACGTCTATAGGGGCTGTACAGACAGATGGCATATGGTCCCTACCAGATGGGAGGATCATTATGCCAAAAGCCTGGACTCCTAAATTCGTGAGGGTCTTACACCAACAGACCCATTGGGGAAAAACCAAACTAATAGACTATGTTCAGAGAAACTGGTATGCCCCCGGAACAGCCATGGCTGCCACAGCGGCCACCAAGAACTGCCTCACCTGTCAATCTTTCAATCCCAAGAGAGAACCAAAACGACCACCAGGGGCCAGGCCCTGGGCTTTTGTTCCCTTCGAGAGCCTACAATTGGACTTTATTGACCTGCCCCCGTGCCAGGGCTACCGATTTGCTCTAATTGTGATTGATAAATTTTCCTCTTGGGTGGAGGCATACCCGGCCAGGAGAGCCACAGCCTCTGTGGTTGCCAGAGCTCTCCTGCATGAGATAATCCCGAGATTTGGAATACCACGCAGGTTGGACAGTGACAGGGGTAGCCATTTTACCGCAGAGGTAGTTCAGCAGGTAGCTCAAGCCCTAGGAATTAAGTGGGAGCTCCACACCCCGTATCACCCTCAGTCCTCTGGACAAGTAGAACGTATGAACCAAGAAATAAAGATCCAACTTGGGAAGCTCTGCAACAGTACGGGACTTAAATGGATAAATGCGTTACCCCTAGTCCTTCACAACATAAGGAGTGCACCTACCGGACCTTTAAAGCTTTCCCCTTTCGAACTGTTATTTGGCAGGCCCCCTCCCATCTATAACACTCAGTTCCCGTTGTCAGAACTAGATGTGGGGGAGTCGGAACTTACCTTTTATGTGGTCCAATTGCAAAAGCAATTGCGACGTCTCCATCAGTATGCAGCCATAGAAGGGCAAAATCTCCCAACAGATGTACAGGTGCACTCATTCCAACCTGGCGATTGGATTCTGGCAAAAGTCTACCAGAAGGTGCCTTTGCAACCCACTTGGGAGGGGCCCTTCCAAGTACTCCTTGTCTCTCCCACTGCGGTTAAAATTGGGGAAAAGAACTCCTGGTTACACCACTCTAGATGTAAACTCACCCAGCCTCCTCAGGACAATTCGGATGGAGAGGGGGAAGACTATACATATCATAAACCTCCTTCCGCCCCAGACTCTTTCCTTGATCAGGACCAGGACCAGGATCGGGATCAGGACCAGGATCGGGACCAGGACCAGGATCGGGACCAGGACCAGGATCGGGATCAGGGCCAGGATCGGGACCAGGACCAGGATCGGAACCAGGACCAGAATCGGGGTCAGAAGGATCGGACCCAACAGACCGGACCAGAATCGGGGCCACAGGATCGGGCCCAACAGACTGGACCTGACACCACCATCACCAACTGGACGTCGGAACTCCTTCCCAACGGCATCCGGCTTCGCCTTAAGCGCGATTGACCGCTCACCCATCCCTTCATTTTGACAGCTCGTCCTTCGCTTCATTTGACAGCTCGTCCTTCGCTTCATTTTGACAACTCGTCCTTCGCTTCATTTGACAGCTCGCCCTTCGCTTCATCTGACAGCTCGCCCTTCGCTTCACTTGACAGCTCGTCCTTCGCTTCATTTGACAGCTCGCCCTTCGCTTCATCTGACAGCCCGCCCTTCGCTTCATTTTGACAGCTCGTCCTTCGCTTCGTCTTCACAGCTCGCCCTTCGCTTCGTTTGACGGCTCATCGTTTGACAGCCCGTCCGTCCATCAACCGACCATGCGACCTATCCTATACTACCTCGTCTCCCTCCTGATGTGCATGACTATGGCCTCTGGACTTACCCAGTGCACAGGACTCCACACCAACTACCATTTCCTCGACTTCCACGCTGTGGACTTAGGGGGAAAGCTGAACCCTAACAGAATGGGGAACTTTGAATTTTGCCTCCCGGAAACACGGACCTTGTTGCGCCACTCGCTGGTACCTACCCTAGATACCACGGCACACTGGGAACTCTTTGTGCGAGACCAACAATTTCGCCGTCTTGGGTCTGCTGCTCTCACCATTGACAGCAGCCACTATCGACTCACGTGCAAAAATGGGTCATATCTCTTATATGGCCAAGGGGAACTCTCTAAGGGCCCTAACTGGACTGAGGTGGAACTCGGGGGGTCTACACACACCTACTCAGACACCCACCACGACTCTGAGAACCTTATTTTCGGGTTCCAGTGCCTCCGCATGACCCCAAGCCTACCCAGACCTCAGATACAGGGACTATGTCTCCGGCGTTTCTGCTGCCTGTGGGACCTTGGACCTATAGGAGACTGGAGAGGGCGTGACTATCTTGAGGGTTGGTACCACCCAGCTATTCCATCAGAGCCCCCCATGTGGGATCACACCGGACCTTTGCGATGTGGGGGTGTCGCCAGGGAGGCTAACCTCCTGAACACGACAGACCCACTCCACCCACTAGGGACGGCTCCTCGTCAACTGGGAACCAACCAACAGCCCCTTGAACCAGATCTCCTGTCATCATGGGAACAGAACTCCTTCATCCAACTCCTCGACAGCGTCGCCAAGGAAACCCCCTTCCCAGAGTGCTGGATCTGCGCCCATGCCCCGACTCATCTCCACCAGGGACTTCCCCTCGTTCCAGTGGCCATTTCCCTGGAACAGTTGCGGACTACTGACTTTACCTCCTGGAACCTGACTGCAGTCAACTTCACGCACCAATATCTGTACCTAACTGGACCCACAAAGGGGCCCCTCTGCCGCCTCTTCACCGGGGAGGGACCTGCGGTCGGGACCAGTACTTGCAATATCAACCTGGAACTTCATGGCTCAGGGCAGGTCACCATCACTAGCCTAACTGACTCTAGGACTGTCCTCAACCTCACCCTTGCTTGGATTACCGCTGTGGGTACCTCACCTCCACCCAACCCGGCTATGTTGCAAGCTCTTGCTTCCGGTAGACTGGACTCCTCCCTCCCAGGACTCTGGTGGGTGTGTGGTCACCGCGCGTACCGATGGGTCAGCCCCCACATGTCGGGATCCTGCTACCTTGGGTATATCGTCCCTGGGATCCGAGTTTCCCACAGCCCACCGACTGGTAGACTACGGAACAGGAGGGAGGACCAGACTCTCGCGGAACTCACCGATGTGGCTGCTAACGGTGAAACTTGGGGGAGAGCACTGTTTCCAGCCTATGGGGCTGGCTCCAACCACGTGGACATCCTACGACTCACGGACATCCTCCTCAAGTTCATGAGGGAGTCCGAGCAGATTACTGACTCCATCACCACTGAACTGTCACAGGTGCGTCAACTGTCCATTCAAAACCGGATCGCTACGGACTTTTTATTATCCAGCGAGGGCGGGACTTGTGCCTTGGTCGGTTCAGAGTGCTGTACATACGTTACCGACCAAACTTTGAACATTTCCGGCCACCTGAATAACATCCACCAGCTGTCACAACGCCTCAATGACATTGAACGTGAAGGGCTGTCTGAGTTTGACTTGTGGAACTGGTTGCCCAATGTAGGATGGGCGAAACAATTAGTTAAAGGTATTGTTTTCCTTGTTTTTGTTGTCATATTTTGCATGTTTACCTTGTGTTGTGTTATGCATTGTTGCGGACCTTGCTGTGCTGCCCTTCATACCTTCCCTACCCGGAATTCCCCCTCTCTACTGCCCCTTAGAGCGTACTCTTCAACTTTAACTGGGTTCCCAGAGTACGTCAGGATGCGACACTTGGGGGAGGGGGAATACGAGATCACAGAGCTTTAAAGGATGCGGAGAGAAGGATTTGCGGTTCTTCGAACCTGATGCAAATCTTATCTCCGAATGGGGGAGATGATAGGAAATTTCCAAATGGGGGACCGGTCTTCTCCCATAAAGGACCGGACCCCAAGACACGAGGCGATGACCTCAAGGGAGCCCCTATTCTCGCCCCACACTGTAGTCGCACAAGCATATACATAAACCCTGAAATAAAGGGTTCCCTTCCTTTATTTTCCTATAAAACGCGAATATATCAGCGCTATAACTTCTCTGTCCGCTATTTTTCCTTTCTTCGTATCGGTCTACCCATTATTTCCTATGGACAATGCTTTCCAATGGGGTGCGTCTCAGCCAATCAAAACCATGCATTTCCCCTACAGAGCGGAGCTCGATTCGAACTCTTTGCACGCTCCATTACCCTCTGACGAATTGTTGACAGGTGCCCCGCTGTGAGAACAAAGCCTCAGCCTGATCAAATCAGATACTAACAAGGTGTTGACAAATCCTTCTAAGAGAACAAGGCTGATTCAATCAAGAAATGGACAGTTATCAATTAAAATGGATACTTTGTAACAAAATGAAGTCTAGACTAGGAAATGTCATTTTAAACCTTTATTCCTTGCAAGTCAAACCGCAAATCTTTAAATAATCATAGTAAATCGCTGCCTTAACGGATTTTCTTCATTCTGGTCTCATTTTAAAGCTAGTAAAAAGGGCTTCCAAGCCTCTTTGCTCCCGCCATTGTACGGACATCAGGAATTGACTTCTGATGCCCTTTTGCCATCCACCATTATTCTCTAGGCAGGGGGACTCGTCTCTTCAAGTCTTCCATAATCCCTTAAGCGTGAGGGCACGTACACCTACCCAGGGCCTCAGGAAATGCCACACCTGGACAATCCTCTCAAGTACCCATCATCAGGTTTCCAAGACGACAGACAGTCTCCTGGATGCTTCTCATTGTTCTTCCCCGGGTTGCCACTCAAAATGTATATTTGACCCACTCAAGTGTCAGTTACCTGTTCCTGTAACCTTTCACCCATATGTTAAACCTTGTTTACCCATATGTTAATCATGTTGAACCCTCCTACTCTCCACCCCTTCTTGACGTTTTGCTTATGTATTAGTGATGTAGTTGTGATGTATGGTGAACTGTATTCTGGGTTGTAGCGGGAAGTTTTAAAAGTTTCTGTCGCCCTTTGTTCGGGGTCCAGTCTCGTGGCTGTAACCTGTTGCGCAATAAACTCCTTTGCTTTTGCTCCAACTTCTGGCTGTTCTCCTTTGATCTCCGCTGCGAACCACGGGCTTCTCTCGTAGGACCGGGACCTGAGCAACCTCTGCCCCGGGAATTTCCGTAACACCTGGCAATGAGCCATTCCAGATCCCTCTGCCCAAACTCACGTGCAGTTTGGCCAGAGCGACTCCCATGTCATTTATAGAGGAGTCTTGAGAATATGATGGGTCAGAGAACCATTTAGGCCAGGGGTCCTCCGGGTCCAATCCTGGCTCAAGATTGCCCTTGCCCACTCTTGCATTAACAAGTCAATGGTGTGGAATTCCAGTTCTAATTCCTCAAGAAATAAAGTGAGTTGGTTCGAGTAGCCCAATAGTTTCTGCTTGTTAGGGCGAGGAGGAAGAAATACATGAAGTATGATTAGGACTAAATCAGGGGTCCTTTTTCAGCCGTGGGCCGGTCCACCGTCCCTCAGACCTTGTGGGGGGCCGGACTATATTTTGAAGGGGGGGGAATGAATGAATTCCTATGCCCTAGAGATGCATTTTAAATAAAAGGACACATTCTACTCATGTAAAAACACCAGGTAGGCCCCACAAATAACCCAGAGATGCATTTTAAATAAAAGGACACATCCTACTTACGTAAAAACACACTGATTCCCGGACCGTCCGCCAGCCAGATTGAGAAGGCGATTGGGCCACATTTGGCCCACGGCTTTAGGTTGCCTACCCCTGGACTAAATCTTAAAAACCCAATAGAAATGCCTGGGCAATATTATCCCATGTCTGGAGGGGACTCACTTTAAATTTAGTCTCCCTTGCACAAATAAAGGTTAATCCCACTTTCTAACGGGCCCATGATGTTGGATTTGTGGGCTAAAAGGGAATATGATTTTATCCCTCCAAACAGATTTCATAATGAGCCCACCTTTCTTCTAATATAATATAAAAAGACTCAACAACAACAACAACAACAACAATAATAATAATAGTAATTATAAACATAAAAAACTTCCCTAAACGGGGCTGCCTTCAGGTGTCTTCTAAACATCAGTTAGTTGTTTATTTCCTTGACATCTGAAGGGAGGGCGTTCCACAGGGCAGGTGCCACTACCGAGAAGGCCCTCTGCCTGGTCCCCTGTAACTTCACTTCTTGCAGTGAGGGAACCGCCAGAAGGTCCTCGGAGCTGGACCTCAGTGTCTGGGCTGAACAATGAGGGTGGAGACGCTTCTTCAGGTCTGCAGGACCGAGGCCGTTTGGGGCTTTAATGGTCAGCACCAACACTTTGAATTGTGCTCGGAAATGTACTGGGAGCCAATGTAGGTCTTTCAGGACCGGTGTTATATGGACTTGGCAGCCGCTCCCAGTAAACTTTTCCTTCCATCCTGCAATGTTCCAGGAAAGGATCTTAATCACCTGGGACTTGGAGTCACTTGACAGTCAATCAATTTCAATGAGCTGATCTAGACAGTTATCTATGGCAGTGTTTCCCAACCTTTGGTTTCCAGCTGTTTTCAGACTACAGTTCCCATCATCTCTGACCACTGGTCCTGCTAGCTAGGAATGAAGGGAGTTGTAGTCCAAAAACAGCTGGAGACCCAAGTTTGGGAAACACTGATCTATGGTATAGTAGGTGTTGCCCTTCCCCCTTTGGCTATTCCTATCGGTCAAGAATCCGCTACAGCCCTTATCCCCCACCAAATCAATGAGGTAATTTACAGCGAAAGGCTGAAGTGCACTTAATTTGTTCCTTGGTTCAGTGGGTGGATCCTTATTATGCAGGGCAGTATTGGAGGTAGCGCACTCTATGAAGGGCTCCTTAGTTTGAAAGCGAGTTAGGCATGTTGTAGGCGCGGCATCTGATTGGCCCAGAAAATTGCTGACAGCCAAAGAGGACGTCCGGCTTCCAAAAAACGTTCGCAAACCGGAACGCTTACTCCTGGGCATGCGGCATTAAGGGGCCAATTTGTTCATAAACTAAGCGGTTCGGGAACCAAAGTACCACAGTAATTTTTTTTAATGGATGGTGTTTTCTTTTGTGGGACTTCCGGAACAGCGCTCTGGAGATCGGGTGGAGGTTCTGCGCTCCTGCAAGGTGAGGCAGAACCGGCGTTGGGGAAGAGCCAAACGGGCAACCAGGCGTAGGTTTCCCGACCTCAGGGGGTTCCCTGAGGGCAAAGCCAAGGCAGCGCGGAAAGGGGACAATAGAAACTTTTAATTGGACTAAGAGAACGAACAAACCCCTAGCGCAAAAGGCAGTTAACCTCCCTGACGCAAACGCCTCAGAAACCCGACGAGAGAGCGCGGGGCTCTCCCTTTATACGACTGGGAAAAAAAACCGCAACCCCCCCTAGAACAAATAAACAAACTGAAGGCAACAACCCCCGTGGAGACGGAGGGAAGAAGGGGGGCTTGCGGAGGAAAATGTGCGATATGTAAACAGCGGTTCGCCATTGTAAGAGACGGGGGGCCGCTAGAAACACAGTCTTTTTTCTCTGCCCGAGAGACCTGGCAGGAGGAAAATTCGAAAGGAATAGAAACGCAGGGGAAGTAAAGAGCCAGCCCATAAAATTCAGAAGAGGTGGAGGGGTGAAAGAGAGAGAGTTAAGTGGAGTCAAGAGGAGTTAAACAAGACAAAGAGGTTGCTGACGGCAAGACAACGTGTTAAAGAGTCTCAGTCTATATGAAGTCTGGGAATTCAAAATAAACAGCTCTAGGAGAGGAAAAGAAAGATACAGTAAAGAGTACCAAAATAGACTTTAAAAGATACCTGGAGAAGCGGGGAAGACAGGACACGCCCAACGCCATCGATGCTACCGACGCCATTACTGGCGATAATAAGAGCGGGTTAAAGACTATAGAAAGAGCGACCACGGTGGCCAAGTAAGGAAATACAAGGATTGAGCTTAAAGAATTTTGCCACCTACAGGACTTAAAAGTCATTACAGGGAAGAGTAACATATGAATGAATGAAAGGAGAGTGAATACTTGTATCTATTTGTAATTGTAATTACCTGAGTGTTCTGGTGTTTATGGAAATTTAAAGAAATTTAGAAAAAGGGAATTCCCATTAAGTTAAACGTAAAAAGAAAGAGGCAGGAAAGAACTCAGAAGATTAAAAATAAAGTGCGTCAGATGGGCCCTAAAAAGAATACTGGTCAAGAGGGATTGAACCAAGTCCAAAGTAGCCAAATACCTAGAAGAGCATCCACGGCAGAAGGGGATAACAGTATGGATTTAAGAGAACTTTTAATAACAATGGAGAAAAACATAAGTGACAAATTAACGACACTAGACGGCAATATCAAACTGATGGATGGAAAGATGGAGACAATGAACATGAAAATAGAGAAAAATTCAACTTTAATTGTGGGGCTTTCAGAACAAATAAGTAATTTGTCAGAGAAGCATAAGGAACTAGAGGTGAGGACTCAAGAGGTACAAACTAAAGTGCAAAAACAAGAGGAGCATCTGAAAAAATCACAGCAAGAGCATAGAGAAATAAAAAGAGGACAAGAAGAAGTTAGAAGAGAAATAGAGGATCTGCGTAAAATCCAAGAAGAGACATATGATGCTTTGGCCGTCCTAGAGATGAAACAAAAGGAGATGACTCTTCGCTTGAAAGGAGTAAAGGAATCACAAGAAGAGGAAATAACAACAAAACTGACTAAAGAAATAGCAAAATGGTTAGGTGTCGAGGAGGAGGACTTGGCATTGGACATAGATAAAATTTTCAGAATTAGAACACAAAAACATACTAATAAGAAAGGCCCAGGAGACTGCTTGATGTTTTTGAATTCACGTCTGTTAAGAGACAAATTATTGATGAACGGAAGAGCAAATCCTTTGATAATAGACGGTGGGAAAGTGGAGATTGTGAAAGAAATACCGACACGCCTTTTGAAAAAAAGGGATAATTTTAGATTCATGACAACGGCGTTAAGAAGAAAGAATATAAAATTCAAATGGGAATTCCCTGAGGGGCTTTCCTTCACATATAGAGAAAGGAGACGTTACTTTAGATCGGTAGCAGATACAAAAATTTTTTGGAGAAAATACCAAGAAGAGCTAGAAGGAGAAGACGCGCCCGAGTGAAGTGTGAGAGTCAAGAGAACACTTTAGAGGGTTATAAATATTTGAACTTTACTGTATTTTATTTTGCTTGCTTCCTTCCCAGGTTATATAGTGGAGTGTGAACAAATATATACCATAGATTAGGATAATTGAGTAATTGATAACGAGTTTTGCTTTCCAGGTTGAACCTTGATTCCTGTTAAATAATAAAATTTAATGACGAGGGGGAAAAAAAAGTCTGTTGGGTGATTAACATGACGTTAAATTGCATATCATGGAATGTAAATGGTATGAATAGTAAATATAAGAGAAATCGGATTGAGCATGAATTGAGAAGAAATAAATGGGATGTGATTTGCTTATTGGAGACGCACATAGCGAAAAACCATGTTAGAGTGTTAAAAAATAATAGACTGGGGCTGGAATTTACTGCGGCAGGAGCGGAAAAGAAAAGAGGTGTAGTATTTTATATTAATGAAGTATTGAATCCCCATAAGTTGTTTCAGGATGAAGAGGGGAGAATATTAGGTATAGAAATTGAAAGTATAGAAGGGAAAGTGATTCTGGTGGGATTATATGCACCTAATAGTGGGAAAGGTGAATTTTATCAAAAAGTGGACGATATTTTGGGTGAGTATATGGGAGATAATATTATAATGATGGGAGATATGAACGGAGTGGTGTCAATTGAGATGGATAGAACACAAAGAGAGAACGCGAATAATGCGGGCAGACTTCCACACTCCTTTTTTCAACTAGTCGACAATTTAGATTTATATGACGCTTGGAGAATGAAAAATCCTTCAGTGAAAGATATAACATACTTTTCAGAGGCAAAAAAGTCAGGGGGAAGAATAGATGCAATTTGGTTGTCAAAGAGATTAATGTTGAATCTAACAAAAGCAGAAATAATGAATAAAACAATATCAGATCACAATCCGGTGATGATTAAATTAGAATCCAGAAAAAAGACAAAAGGGAGATGGAGATTTAATGATATGATTTGGAGGGATGAACAAAGAATAAAAAAGGCCAAGGAAACTTTAAAAGAATTTTTTGAAATAAATGAGAGACAAGGATCAGAGTCGAAATTGATATGGGAGACAAGCAAAGCCTATATGAGAGGCTACGGGATTCAACAAATGGCCAGGATTAGAAAGGAAAAAGGGAAGAGTATAATGGAGATGAATAGACAAATAAGGGATAAAGAGAAAGAATTAGCAAAAAACCCTAAAAATGAAGAGATAGTACAAAATATAAAAAGATTGCAAACCCATTTGTCTGAGATAACCAATGAGGAGATTAAAAATAAAATATTATGGACAAAACAAAGATACTTTGAACAAGCAAATAAACCAGGCAGAATGCTAGCCTGGTTGAATAAAGAAAAACAAAGTGCAAGGATTATAAACAGAATACAGGTTGAAGGGGAAGAAATAACGGATCCGGAGAGAATAAAAACAGAATTTTTGAATTATTACAAGAAGTTATATAAAGAAGATCAAAAATTAGAAAAGGATATAGTAAATTATATAACAGAGAATAAGCTTCCTGAAATAAACGATACAGAACTCCAAGTGTTAAATAAAGATATAGAGGAAGAAGAAATAAGGAGAGTGTTGAGGAAAATGCAAGATGGGAAATCACCTGGAATAGATGGAATCTCAGTAATGTATTATAAAAAACTGGATGAGATAGTAATACCTAAACTTAAATCACTGATGAATGAGATACTAGCAACAGGAATTTTACCAGATTCATGGAGAGAAGCGTTAATAACAGTGCTACCTAAAAAAGGAACGGACTTAGGGAAGATTAAAAATTACAGACCGATTTCTTTATTAAATATAGATTATAAACTCTTTTCAGGAATTCTTGCAAATAGGATGAAAATATTTCTAAACAGAATAATAAAAAGTGACCAATCAGGATTCCTGCCAGGGAGGCAAATAAAGGAAAACATTAGAACAATTGTTAATATACTAGAATATGCAGAATTTAGCCCAAGTGAAAGAATAGCGATGCTCCTAGTCGACGCCGAAAAGGCTTTCGACAGCGTTTCATGGGATTTTTTAAAACATATTTGTAAGAAACTAAATCTGGGGGGTAAATTCTTAAATGGGATACAAGCGATTTATAAAGAACAAAATGCTAAAATATTGATAAATAATGAAATTACGGAGAAATTTGTAATTGAGCGTGGGACGAGGCAGGGATGTCCCCTCTCCCCGCTGTTATTCATCATGACCCTTGAAACGCTGTTAGTAGCCTTGAGAAAAGATAAAGCGGTAAAGGGTATCAAAATAGGAACAACACGCTACAAAGTGCGTGCATTTGCGGATGATGTAATTATCATGACTACATCCCCAGAAGAATGTATAATAAGAATAATAGAGCATATGAAAAAATATGGAGAGGTATCAGGTTTTAAATTAAATAAAGACAAATCAAAAATCCTAACGAAAAATATAAGGGAAATCGAGAAAATAGAGCTAGAAAAGAAAACAGGAATCAAAGTTGAAAACAAAGTAAACTATCTGGGAATTTGGATCACCAGCAAAAACTCAAACTTATTTAAAAACAATTATATTAAGAAATGGAGGGAGATAAAGGAGAGTTTAGGAAGGTGGAAGCATTTAAATTTATCAATTTGGGGGAGGGTGTCGATGATTAAAATGGTTGTATTGCCGAAAATTTTATTTTTATTTCAGAACATACCAATTATAACAGGGACAAAAACATTAAAGGACTGGCAGAAAGACTTGGCGGAATTTGTATGGCAGGGGAAGAAAGCTAGAATGAAAAAGGAAATTGTGTTAAGTCGAAGGGAAACGGGAGGATTAGCCCTCCCGGATCTGAATAGATATTTTGAGGCCGCAAGCTGGACCTGGATGAGGGAGTGGTTAAAATTGGAAAATAAGGAATTATTAGAATTAGAAGGGTGGAATAAATTATATGGATGGCATGGCTACCTAATGTATGACAAGATTAGTTTGCATAAAGAGTTTAAGAACCATGCCATCAGGAAGGCACTAATAGAAGTATGGGTAAGGACCAGAGGAAAATTGATTGGAAAAACACCCCTTTGGGTATCCCCAATAGAGGCAAATGCAACATTGCAATGTCATAGGAAAGAAAAATGGTTAACATACAGCGACTTGACAGAAGTAAGACTTGGAGAAATCAAATTAAAGGAGTTTCAAGAATTGGAAATAAAAGGGATGAATTGGTTAGAATATCGTCAATTAAAGATAACATTTGAAAAAGATAAACAGAATAGGGGATTTGAAAATAAAAATTCAAAATTTGAAAAGGAAATTCTTCAAAGTAATGTAAAGATACTATCAAAATTGTATAGACTTTTAGAAAATACAGAAAAGGAAGAGGAAATAAAAAAGAATTATATAAGAAAGTGGGAACAAGATCTGGGAAGAGAAATAGACTATAATAGTTGGGAAAATTTTTGGATGGAAACAGTAAATTTTACGGCTTGTTACACACTTAGGGAGAATTACGTAAAAATGCATTACCGATGGTACCTTACACCAGACAAGATAGCTAAAATGAATAAACTAAGTGACAATAAGTGTTGGAGGTGCCGAAAAACAACAGGATCTTTTTTTCATATATGGTGGTCATGCCCATTAATTAAACCTTTTTGGGATTTGATACATGAGGAAATGTCAAGAATGTTTAAAATATCATATCCAAAGAAACCTGAATCATATTTACTAGGTATCACAAACGAGGAAATTCCCCAAGACAAAATAGTTATATTTTTATATGCCTCAACGGCAGCGAGGCTGTTAGTGGCAAAAAATTGGAAAGGGAACAACATCCCAACGAAAAGAGAATGGATAGATAAGATCTGCGAGTACCTAGAAATGGCAAAATTAACAGAATTAGGAAAAAACCCAAAGAAAAAATTAAAAAACAATGGGAGTGTTTGAATGAATATCTAGGTAAAGCAGGTCCAGGAGAAAGTATGTGGTTATGCCTCGATTAATCTGCCAGGGCAAGTAGAAACGGTATAGAAATTGCAGTGAAGAATAGGAAAATAATAGTATAACGAAAGAAAAAGGGAACCATTTGAAGAGGCAGAGTATAGAAAAATATTTTTATTTAATACTGTGTGGATAGCGGTGGAAATGTCTGTCTCTCTTTTCTTCTTTCTTGTTTTACTAGATCTTGTTTATCATGATTATTCGGTTTATTCTTTTTCCTTCTCTCCTTTTTTTCTTCTCTTTTTTCTTTTATTTATTTCCTTTTTTTTTCTTTTTTCTTTTTCTTCTTTTTCTTTTTTTCCACTGTGTGTAAGTAGGTTCTTCAGGAATTAGTGTATATAAATGTTATATAAAGGATAATGTTGATTTTTTTTTTCCTTTTCTTGTAAATAGCCAAGGCCTAGGTTAGGCCATAAGAATGAAGTAAGGTAATGGCTGAAATTGGCTGTTATAATATTTTAAATGTTATGTTTTGTATGAGTACTATGTTATGTGTGCAAATCTCAATAAAATTAATAAATTTTTTTTTTTAAAAAAAAAGGGGGGGCCAATTTGTTCATAAACTAAGCGGTTCGGGAACCAAAGTACCACAGTAATTTTTTTTAATGGATGGTGTTTTCTTTTGGATGGGGGTTGTTTTACTGTTGTTTGATTGAGGGGGGAGTGAGCCCTGGCCAGCAGAATGGCTGGGGCAAGTTCCACTAGGACATCCAATCTCAGGAATCACAGGTAGGAGGAGGAGTTACGCCAGCGCCAGACCATGTCAATACCAAGGAGACAGGTTTAGTTATTGTTTGAAGACTATCCCTACATCGTGCATGTAAGAAGATACAGTATTTTGTGTCTTCATTGTTTTTTTATGGCAATTACAACAATGGGAGTTATGGTGCTGCTCCTATAATACTCATCAGTCAGAGAGTGGGCAGAGGAGGAAAGGTGGAGACTGACTCCCCAGCCTGACCCTTCCAGGGAGGAGGAAGAGGAAGACAGTATACCGGTAGATTTACAACAGGGGTTTGAGGGAGGTCTCAACTCAGAGGCAGGTGAGGGGGAAAGATGGGGAATCATGGGAGAGCCAGAGCAACACCTGGCTGATGTTGTCACTAGAAAGCATCCCTGACACACCATCTCCCAGAACCCGGCGAGCCTTGAAAGTAGGAGAGCAGAGAGCTCAAAGACAGAGGGAACTTAGCAGAATCTGTAGAAGTGAAGAATGAGGAAGTGAGAGAGATGGCGGTGGAAACAACGCCATTCTCCAAGAGGCTGGGGTCTATAGCCCCTCTCTGTAAACACTGAATAAAAAAAGCACAATAGGAAATCTTCCCTTGTCTTTATACTTTACTGGGCAACAGCCGGGAGTCGCTGACAGCATCCGGACATAATCTTACCAGCTCTGCTTCCAAAGCACCACCACCAGTCTCACTCTAGTCTGTTGATGTCAAGTGTGAACTCGGACTGAAGCTCGTTACTGTGAGTCTCCTTGTAGATTTGGTGTAGTTCTTCTGGAATTTGTATCAGCTCATGAGAAGTTGTCCACATGAGCCGGAAAGCTGCCTGGCTCCCTCGACCTGAAAGTGGAGACGAGCGCCACACGCCAGAGTCAAATTCGGCTGGACTTAACCGTCCAGGGGTCCTTTACCTTTTACCAATATTTAAACACTGAATGCATCTCTATAGCATCCTCCACCCCTATTTCTGGGTTGCTGTACATCATCATCACCTTCGTTCAACCATGCAGTGGAAATAAGAACTAAAACCGGAAGCCTGAGAGAGGGGAGCCTCTCCTCTCCCAGGTGGTCCAATGGTTGGATTTGGTATAATGCAGCGTCCTGCGTCTCCGAGGCAACAGCTGACCTGAACCATGTAGGGGGTTGGGGACGTGGTCTCCCCTTTTCAGGGATCCCTCTGTCAAAGAACTTGCAGATTCCTCTCCAGGAGGGAGAAGCCAAGGCAGCCCCTCCGCACATTCCCCCTCCAGCGCCCAGGATGGAGAGGACTCCCCAAAACGCCACGTCTCTCTCTTGGCCTCCCCGCTGTCAATGTCCTGCTGGGCTTCCCTCCCCCCACGTTGCTTCCATTCCTCCCTCAGCCCCCAACTTCCTCCTCCATCTGCCCCCCCCGGAGTGTGCAGGGGCCTCCCAAGACAAGCAGGGAGGGGGGAGAGAGAGGAGGGTCTCTATCCAGGCCTCTCCCACGTCCTTTTTTATTTTATTGATTTTCTCATATTGTATTACAATATAAATGTACCAAAAACACCACTATTTCCCCCCATAGCTTTATATGTCGTCAATCAATCATATTTATTCTTTTCTCTCCTCCCACTTCCCTCTGCCCCAACTCGATTTCCTTCACATTATATAAGTTACAGTAATCTTTGCATTCTATAATCTTATCACATCATCTATGTATTCTTATTTTCTTTCTTTACAAATTTCCCTTCCATCTAGTACTTCACATTTTAATCTAGGCATATTAGCATATCTTTTTTTGAGCAATACTTTACTATATAATCATCAAAACATTTCCATTCCTTTTTAAAGTTTTGATTAGACTGATTTATTATAATAGCCGTTAATTTTGCCAAATATTCGTTCAATTTACAAATCTGTTCCTCCTTTGTGCGTATAGTTTGTGATTTCCATTTAGTAGCTATCACTACTCTAGCAACTGTGCTTGCGTATAGGAAAATTCTCTTCCCCCCCGTCCGTCCGTTGTCTCTCTTCATCTAACAGTCCAAGAAGGTATACCCTATATACTTGAGTATAAGCCTAGTTTTTCAGCACATTTTTTGTGCTGAAAAAGCCGCCCTCGGCTTATACTCGAGTGAGGCAGGCAGTGGCTCCTATGAAGCTTTCCCAGGTTTTTTGTGGTAAAATTGGGTGCCTTGGCTTATATTCGGGTCGGCTTATACTCGAGTATATACGGTACCTCTGGTTTATTCATTAACGATATTTTCTTTTCTTTTCTTATTATTTATTTTTATTAGATTTTCCAAATTAAACAAACATATCCAAACAAATTCATACACATTGCTCCGCTGCGTTGCGACTTCCCTTCATCACGGCAACAGGCTTTCTAGTCCAATCTACCCACGCAGTTTCTTACTTTAATCCTTCAAACAATGTCATAGGTTTATTCCAATCCCGCTAGTGTCTTCAAGAAGAGTGGGAGAAGGGCTGATATGGGGGGGGACTCCTCCCAATGTTTGCATTGCAAGGTCCTATTTGAAGCTCAGAGATGGAGGCAGCCTTGGGCGGGGGGGGGGGAGCCGAAGACATTTGCTGCATGAGAGGAACCAGAGAAGAGGGCTTTCCTCCCTCCCAAAGCAGCCCTACTGGGACACTGAACAAGTCACCTGGGGACAACTATCTTCTCCCCACTAAAAAAGAAAGGTGTGGTCTTAAGACGCAGCGTGAGAGCCAGTGTGGTGTAATGGTTAAGAGCGGTGGACTCGTAATATGGTGAACCGAGTTCGCGTCTCCGCTCCTCCCCATGCAGCTGCTGGGTGACCTTGGGCTAGTCACCCTTCTCTGAAGTCTCTCAGCCCCACTCACCTCACAGAGTGTTTGTTGTGGGGGAGGAAGGGAAAGGAGAATGTTAGCCGCTTTGAGACTCTTCCAGGTAGTGATAAAGCGGGATATCAAATCCAAACTCTTCTTCTTCTTCTTCCCCAACACTGTTTTATGGAGTGGGGCACATCCAGCAGCAGGCTGGACAAAAGGAACTAAACGGTTGCCTTTGCTAAGACATTTAGGCTTTGCCATTCAGATCAAAAGACCATGTCCAGTTGCAAAGGGGGAGGGAGGCTGTCCACCCTCAGGGCCCAGAGGGGGCTCCTGCCTTGGGGCAGCTGGTGGATGTGGAGGAAGTGGACTCTTATCTCTCTCGGTTGGGGACCTGCCTGGACCTCCTTCCACATTATACTCATCCATATTGTTCCTCCCGTGTCCTTTTGGGGATGATATTCTGCACACACCTGTGTCACTCTGCCCCCCCCCCCGCACATTGCTCTGAGATGCTCTGGAACGGCCCCTTCTTCCCTGTGCCCCCTTCCCTCCTCATGCAAGACGTGCAGCTGGGAACAGAGCCTTTCCTGGTTATGCCACTAAATACCCCTTTTATTTCTCCTGCCACCAAATACATCTATACACAATATATCTGACACAATATATCTATAAATCAAAAGAATAGATGAGGGTTTCAAGATTCCCTTGGGCATATAATAAGTAGGTGCTTTCAGTCTTTCTGTGTCTTCGTGGTTCCATTATTGCAATGATAACAGTGGGAGTTATGCTGCTGTTCCTACAATATTAATCTCACTCTGCTTCCAAAGCAACACCCCCAGTCTCAGCTCCACTTTGGGCAACTCTCCATTCCCAGATACAAACATTTCCAACTCCCGCCACCAAACACCAAAACCAGCTCACTATCAGCCCATCCTCATTCAGAAGCAACACTCCAGACTCACACACTCCCCCTCCCCATCTAACAGTACGTTAAATATTAT
The DNA here is from genome assembly GCA_034642065.1 of Darevskia nairensis. NCBI lineage: Eukaryota > Metazoa > Chordata > Lepidosauria > Squamata > Lacertidae > Darevskia > Darevskia nairensis. Next base: position 457,922 of record JAWWNI010000963.1, read on the forward strand.
ATTATGCTTACATTCATTACTTTAAATACATGTCTAGACAATGTTACATACAAACAACAAAAGCTCATATATGCTGCATGCATTTAAGATTGATTTCCTGTTACTGATGTGAAGGAAAGTGTCAGCTCAGAGAGAAACAGGTTCTGCACTCTAAATCGTTCCACCCCATGGAAGTCGGTAGATGTTTTGGAAAAGCATTCCATAATGACCAAAGCAGATTCCGCACTCCTTCTATTTAAACCGTTTATCTTCTTTGAGTTACTTGATGGCCTGTAGAGTATCCACTCTCACAGCTCTTACCCCTCCAAGTCTTTTGATGGATTGCAAGACTTCATCTACAACTGAACCTCTATCCCAGGGGTAGGCAACCTAAGGCCCGTGGGCCGGATGCGGCCCAATCACCTTCTCAATCTGGCCCACAGACGGTCTGGAAATCAGCATGTTTTTACATGAGTAGAATGTGTCCTTTTATTTCAAATGCATCTCTGGGTTATTTGTGGGGCATAGGAATTCGTTCATTCCCCCCCCCCCAAATAGTCCAGCCCACCACATGGCCTGAGGGACAGTGGACCGGCCTACGGCTGAAAAAGGTTGCTGACTCCTGCTCTATCCACTTCCCTAGCACTTATATGGTTTCTCCCCTGTATGAGTTTGTTGATGTTTTGTAAGAACTCCTCTTCTACTGAAGCTCTTTCCACACTCCATACATTTAAATGGTTTCTCTCCTGTGTGAGTCCATTGATGAATTCTAAGGTCTCCACTCTGACGGTAGCTCTTTCCACATTCAATACATTTAAATGGTTTCTCCCCTGTGTGAGTCCGTTGATGAATTCTAAGGTCTCCACTCTGACTGAAGCTCTTTCCACAGTCAATACATTTATGTGGTTTCTCCCCTGTGTGAGTCCGTTGATGGTTTCTAAGGTGTCCACTATGACTGAAGCTCTTTCCACACTCCATACATTGAAATGGTTTCTCCCCCGTGTGACTCCGTTGATGGTTTCTAAGGTCTCCACTCTGACGGTAGCTCTTTCCACACTCCATGCATTTAAATGGTTTCTCTCCTGTGTGAGTTTGATGATGTAAATTTAGGTTTACACTCCTAATGAAGCTCTTTCCACACTCCATGCATTTAAATGGTTTCTTCCCTGTGTGAGTCCATTGATGAATTCTAAGGTTTCCACTCTGACTGAAGCTCTTTCCACACTCAATACATTTAAATGGTTTCTCCCCCGTGTGACTCCGTTGATGGTTTCTAAGGTCTCCACTCTGACTGAAGCTCTTTCCACACTTAATACATTTAAATGGTTTCTCCCCTGTGTGACTGCGTTGATGAATTCTAAGGTTTCCACTCTGACTGAAGCTCTTTCCACACTCCATGCATTTCAATGGTTTCTCCCCTGTGTGACTCCGTTGATGAATTCTAAGGGTTCCACTTTCACTGAAGCTCTTTCCACACTCCATGCATTTCAATGGTTTCTCCCCTGTGTGACTCCGTTGATGAATTCTAAGGTGTCCACTCTGACTGAAGCTCTTTCCACACTCCAAGCATTTAAATGGTTTCTGCCCTGTGTGACTCCGTTGATGAATTCTAAGGTGTCCACTCTGACTGAAGCTCCTTCCACATTCCATGCATTTAAATGGTTTCTGCCCTGTGTGACTCCGTTGATGAATTCTAAGGTGTCCACTCTGACTAAAGCTCTTTCCACACTCAATACATTTAAATGGTTTCTCCCCTGTGTGACTCCGTTGATGAATTCTAAGGTTTCCACACTGACTAAAGCTCTTTCCACACTCAATACATTTAAATGGTTTCTCCCCTGTGTGACTCCGTTGATGAATTCTAAGTTTTCCACTGTCAGTGAAGCCCTTTCCACACTCCACACATTTAAATGGTTTCTCCCCTGTGTGACTCTGTTGATGAATTCTAAGTTTTCCCCTCTGACTGAAGCTCTTTCCACACTCCATGCATTTCAATGGTTTTTTAATGGCTTCTTCCTTATTCCCATTGAAATGGCCCCCCATAATTCTGACTGCCTTCTCCATTGTCTGCTTTGGAGGGCGAAGGCGGGAGGAAATCCTATTTGTTTCCTAGGAAGAGAACAAAGGAATATTACACACATCAATCAGCACCTGCTCTTATTTTAACATCTCATACGTTCTCTCCTGTCCTCCATATGTTCCAAATTTTTAAGAAAGGCAAATGAAATAATGTTAAATAATTGTCATGCATCATCAGCCTTTCATAACCCTTAATCAGTGTTAATGAAACAGCATTATCTTAGAATACACTTGAACTGTGGGGTTATTTTTTATAAAAAGTGGTTTCTCACAGGAAAGGGAGCTGCTCTATTTCTACGAACCTGCCCACTATTCATCAGGGTCCAAAGTTAAATGAATACAATTTTGTTCACTTGATAGCGTTTGTAGAAGCAAGAAAAGTCTTGGAAGCTACAGTGGTACCTCTGGTTACAAACGGTCAGTGGTGGTTGTAAAATGGTGGTGGTTGTAAAATGATTTGACCTAAGTATGTACTTAATGAATCTGTCAGTAAACTAGTTTATTTTGTTATTATTCAGATTCATGTGTATTTTTCATTTTAAGAGGGACAAAAGGGATTGACAACCAAGAAGGGACAAAGGACTCAAACGAGTCACCAATCTGTTTGCCGCTGTGCAGGTTTAAATAAGGAAATGTTTAACTCTGCAACCATTTTATATAAACGTTACTACATTGGGTTATGGTTGGCCCAGAATTGCGTAATATTTTTTAGTTCTTGGTTGTCTAGTGGGGATTAAGTAACCCCTCCCTTCCCTCAGAGGTTACAGTAACCTAAGGCAGTAGAGATTATATTTTAAAAAATGGCTAGTGGAGATTTTGAAAGTGATCTAGGACAAGGCTTACCTGTTCTAAATGAACATAATTTTGTGCACTGGAAGCAACGCTTAATAGCACTTCTAGGTGCGAAAGACATCCTTGATGCTATAAAAGACAGACCCCCGACCCACAAGCATGAATGAGGGTGATTTACCCAAGAGTTTGGGAATAAAAGAATAGTAAAGCTAGATTTATCATTTTGAATGGACTTTGCGATGAACACCTCTCAATGATAAATTCTGAAGAAACTGCATCTCAAATATTAACTGATATTGAGCGCATGTTAAACAAAATGTTAGATACCCATCCCCCTGTGTTTTCCAGTGGTAGAAAAGTTCCAATTTTAATGTATGCGGATGATGCCGTTCTTCTCTCGCAAACTAAAGTGGGACTGAAACGTGCCTTAGGGAAGTTTAGTGACCAATGCAACACTGAGTTGCTAACAATTAACTTTGCCAAAACCAAAATTGTACACTTCCATCGCTCCTTTAAGAAAGATAATTGGATTATGAAGGGAAATGATATTGAACAAGCTAAGATCTTTCAATATTTAGGCATAACTTTTTCTTAGAATGCCAAATGGACAACACACTTGAATACATCAGCCATCTCAGCAGAAAGAAGCGCAAATGCCATCCTCAGACTATTCAGAAGGAAAGGCGCCGGCTTCCTTCCGGTGGCCTTAAAAGTTTTCCAGGCAAAATCTTTAGCCCAACTTCTGTACGGCTCTCAATTCAATCTTTCTGCCAATTTCAAGACCCTCGAAATGGTACAATCAAAATTTTTAAGATCTTTATTTGGTACCCCAAAGTGTACACCTAATTCAGTGTTAAGGTAAGAGGCAGGACTCCCCAGAGTGGAATTAAAAATATGGGAGCAAGAAATATCCCTTTAGTTGAAAATCCACTACAACCCAAAGGGATTGTTACCTCACTTCCTGGCCACAGTCCCTTATCCCCCCTGGCTCATGCAAATAACTAATAAGATCAAACAAATTGGCCTAAACCCAGAAAATCGTCTTAACGGAACTTTAAAAAAGGCAAAAATTAACATAATTCAGAGACTTCACGATGTCGAATTACAACATGAAGTTGCCTTACTCCCGGAGAAGTATAGATGTTTAAAATCCTGGCCTAACTTTGCAGCAGCCCCTTACTTAACTAATATCATTAATGAAGCCTATAGATGGGCCTTCTCTAGAGCCCGCTTCGAGACAATGCCTTCAGCAGTGCTGTATGGCAAATTTATGAGGGTTCCAATGCATGCGCGGCTTTGCCCATGCTTGTCTAACAAGGTAGAATCCGTTACTCACATTCTTTTATTTTGTGAATTCTACAGTGAAGAACGTGCCCGCTTTATCTTACCCCTTTTAACAAAGTTTATACCTCTACAATATTATTTGGAATCATCCCCCGAAATTTTACGGAAATATCTCATGGAAGATTCTTCAAGTCTAGTGTCATATGATGTGGCTAGATTTTGCACTTTAACTATTGAGAAGCGTAAATCTCTTTTATTGAATAACACATTGTAAAGCTCCTTTGAAGCTACTAACATGAGTTTGGCCAAACAGCGAGAGGCAGTGAAGGATAGGCGTGCCTGGCGTGCTCTGGTCCATGGGGTCACGAAGAGTCGGACACGACTGAATGACTGAACAACAAAAAGCTCCTTTGTGCAATTGTTTTATTTCTGATTATGTTGTTGCCGATCTTTACCTGTTTGGATTTTTGGCTTTCTGTGCTGCTGGCTTTTGCCGTAATAAAACTAATTGAATTTGCCGTAATAAAACTAATTGAATTTGCAGATGACACCAAATTGGGAGGGGTGGCTAATACCCCAGAGGACAGGATCACACTTCAAAATGACCTTAACAGATTAGAGAACTGGGCAAAGGCAAACAGGATGAATTTTAACAGGGAGAAATGTAAAGTACTACACTTGGGCAAAAAAAATGAAAGGCACAAATACAGGATGGGTGACACCTGGCTTGAGAGCAGTACATGTGAAAAGGATCTAGGAGTCTTGGTAGACCACAAACTTGACGTGAGTCCACAGTGTGACGCAGCAGCTAAAAAAGCCAATGCAATTCTGGGCTGCATCAATAGGAGTATAGCATCTAGACCAGGGGAAGTAATAGTACCACTGTATTCCGCTCAGGTCAGACCTCACCTGGAATACTGTGTCCAGTTCTGGGTACCACAGTTCAAGAAGGATACTGACAAGCTGGAACATGTCCAGAGGAGGGCAACCAAAATGGTCAAAGGCCTGGAAACGATGCCTTATGAGGAACGGCTTAGGGAGCTGGGTATGTTTAGCCTGGAGAAGAGAAGGCTAAGGGGTGATATGATAGCCATGTTCAAATATATCAAAGGATGTCATGTAGAGGAGGGAGAAAGGTTGTTTTCTGCTGCTCCAGAGAAGCGGACATGGAGCAATGGATTCAAACTACAAGAAAGAAGATTCCACCTAAACATTAGGAAGAATTTCCTGACAGTAAGAGCTGTTCGACAGTGGAATTTGCTGCCAAGGAGTGTGGTGGAGTCTCCTTCTTTGGAGGTTTTTAAGCAGAGGCTTGACAGGCACCTGTCAGGAATGCTTGGATGGTGTTTCCTGCTTGGCAGGGGGTTGGACTGGATGGCCCTTGTGGTCTCTTCCAACTCTAGGATTCTTTGATTCTATGATTCTATGACTAGTGTTTTTATCCCAAGGTACCACTGTATTGAAATTCTAAACCTACTGGCTCAAGTGAAGAGGATTTAGCCAAGATTAGAGCATGGAAGCTGAATCTCTTAAAGGATTTAGAGCACATGTACGGAGACACTAATTATGCATCTAAACAGATTGCAAAGGCCAGAGACACACTCATAAAAATTGTGCAGTTTAATTGTAACAAAGAAGGCCACACTGCAAGGAACTATAATAATAATATAATTTATTAAATATTATTTATTATTTATACCCCGCCCATCTGGCTGGGTCTCCCCAGCCACTATAAGGCTCAAAAGGCAAAGAAACCCCTTCCTTATAAACAAGATATGGAAAAGAAGGGGAGATCTGAACACACTTTGCTACCATAAGTAAAGAATTTGACTTCAGAATCATGAATGAAAATAAATGTAATAAGTGGATTTTAAATTTAGGAGCTTCCAGTCATTTTTTGTATAAAAGGGAATGTTTTAATTACATTAATGATAATGCAGAATCTCACACTGAAATCGCAGGTGGGCATGTTGTTGAAGCTAAAGGTGCATGTTCTGTGAATTTAAAATTTAATGTGAACAATGAAGCTCTGGATACTACTGTGCAGAAAGTTTTGTATGTTCCACAACTCAGTTGTAACATGTTTAGTGTGTCCAGTTTGGACAGCAAAGGTTTCCAGATAACATTTGGGAGTGGAAAATGTAATTTGATTAAGAATGGTGAGGTGTATGTTCAAGCCAATCTAATAAATGGCATATATGATGTTGATCCGCCAGAGAATCAGTGCTAAGGTGTCGCGCTCAAACCAGGAAGAGGTGGCGGACCTGGAGCTGTTGCATAGAAGGCTGGGACACAGGGACACCAACGCCATTCAGGACCTACAGAAAAGAGAACTTGCAAGGGGACGGCAGGTAACAAAGAGAAAGACAGCACCAACAAAGTGCATCAGCTGTGTTACTCAGAAAGCTGTACAAAGTCAGTTTTAGGGGCCTAATCTCTCTGCGTTCTGAAAAAGGTCAACAACTTTGGGATAAAATAGTAAAAAAAGGTCAACAACCTTGGTCAGCCCTCATGCATGTTTACTTTATTAAATCTGGCCCTCTTGGAAATTAAGGCCTTGGTTCAAGTCCCAGTCCTTGGGGGGCCCCCTCCCATTTCATGGATCGGGGCCTCTGCAGACAGCACCCAGGAAGTGAGTTGTTGTGGAGGGGGGGTCTCTGCCCCCTTTCTCCCCCCCACCCTCCAGCTCTACCTCTTTGTCCTCCCCCCCCCCGCTATTCTCCGATTTCCTTTCCCTCTCCGAGGACGCGCCCCCTCTGGGGGAGGGGCTCCTTTATCCCAGCAGCGCCTGAATCAGCCCCTCCCCCACTGGACTGATCCACAGAAGGAGGGGGAGGGGGAGCATTCCCCTACTTTCCTTTCATCCCCCCCCCCGCCCCAAATCCTGCCCTCCCTTCCCAGCTGCCCTGTGTGCAGATTCAGGGGGAGGAAAAGCGCATCCTTCTCTCCCCCCCCCAATATATATAGATATATAATATGCACCTCTTTTCCCTTCTCCTCCTCTGCAGACCTGCTCCTCTTCCGGGAATGTGGATGGAGGCCCCTCCCCCTCCCCCCTTCCTGCCTCTCTAGGAAGCGGAACTCACTGACCCAGGGGGAGGAATGAGTGACGCCTCCCTCCTCCTTCCAAACCAGCTCCGTTCTCCTGTTTCTTTCCTGAGAAGGTCCCGGGTTCGATCCCCGGAGACGGCAGGGAAAGAGACGCCCCCCCCAAAAAGTCCTCCGGGCCACGAAGGTTACATTCCTCCTTCAGTTTCACACCCCTTTCCCAAGGTGGGGGAGGCAGGGCCGTGGCGGAGGGGGTCCCCGTTACAACAGCCCTGCAGAGTAGACCGGAGTTGTTATACGCGTTTGGGGCTTAAACTAACTTAGACAACCCTAAATGGTGTTATCCCTTGCCATTATATATATCTATCCACTTATTTTATGTCAGCTGCTTGGAGGACAGCTTTGGTTCAAAGGCAAAATTGAAATACAACGTTTTCCCCCCACTGGTAACCAAGAGATATGCCACCGCCCCTCCTCTCCATGGGCTGGCGACCTCCAGATCCAGGTGGGCTCTCCCCCTTCCTTTCCCCCGTCTCCCCATGGCCCCTTTGAAGACAGGGAGACGTACAGAACCATAGCATCCCAGAATCTTAGAACTGGAAGGGCCTGAAGAGTAATCTAGACCAACCCCTGCAATGCAGGAATCTCAGCTCCAGCATCCAGGACAGATGGCCACCCAACCTCTGCTGAAAACCCCCCAAGGAAGGAGAGCCCACCACCTCTCATGGGAGTCTGTTCCCCTGCCAAACAGCTCTTGCTGTCAGAGAAGGTTTCTAAATGTTTAGTCAGAATCTCCTTTCTTGCAACTTGAAGCCATTGGTTCGAGTCATGCCCTACAGCCTAGAGCAGAGTTATCTTTTGTGGTTGCTGCATCACCCTGTGGACTCATGTTCAGCTAGCCTAGTGGTCCATCAAGACCCCTAGTTCCTTTTCCCATGTACTGTTAGTAAGCCAGGTGTCCCCCATCCTCTATTTGGGGAGGTGGTTCTTCCTGGCTAAGTGCAGGACCTGACATTTGTCCCTGTTGAAATTCATTTTGTTACTCATTTTGTCATGCAAGGACGTGCCCCAGCGGAGCTGCTATTCCTGTTACAGGAAATCTCAGGGGAGCATTAATAGCGCAAGTTGCACCCAAATTCTCGGTCCTCATCCTCCTGAGTGGTGTATCTATGGCTGGGCGGGATCTCTCCCGCCTCAGTCTGCAGGGGAAGCAGCTCACAGGATGGACTGCTCTCCAGTGCACCCCTTTTCCCAAGGGAGGAGGGTCCTGGCTGGATATCTCCTCCCCCCTGACTTGGTTTGCTTCCCCAAGTGGTGGAATCAATGTGTCCCAGAAAACAGGGTCTTCCTTGCAGGCTGAAGTGGTGCAATCCAGATACAGGCTAAACCCCTGGGGGTGTGGAGGAGGCCGAGACTTTGGGCCTCTCCCTCCCTTCCCCACCCCTTTGAGAGCAAACCAGGCCTCACTTGTGAATGATGGGTTCAACCCGTTCCTGGAAAGAGCCCTGAAAACTGGCTACACCAGGTCCATGTGTCCCTATGGCATTCAAAGGAACCTTCCTGCTGGCTTCCTCAATGCTCAGAGGTGGCTCCTGCCTCCAGGCAGCTTGTGGATTTGCAGAAAGTTGACCCTTTAATTTGGGACCTGCCAAACACACACTAGAGACATCCATGGGGTTTCTCCCCTGTGTGTGTTATCTTGGGGATACTTTGATATGAGCTTACAGTGAAGCATTGAACACACACTTAGGCCACCTCCCCATTGCATCGAGGTCTCTCTGGCACTGCCCACTCTCTGCTCTGTTCCTTCCCTCCTCATGCAAGATGTGCAACTAGTAGGCGAGTCCTTCCTGGTTATGCCACTAAACAGCCCTTTAATTCCTGATGCCCCCAGAGATAATGTTTTATCTGAACACTTCCCCCTTCACATAGCCAGGAATGAGGAAGTGTTGCGACACAATTAATTTATAAAATATAAACAATAGCACTTCCAGTCCGGAGCTGCCATGGCGAACAGCAGATCCCATTATTGCGGATGCTGGACATGCAGATAATGAAGGAGGATTTGAGAGTAATTATCCTTGCAAGACCCCCCCTGGGGTCGAGGGGGTGAGCTCTCACTCGCAGATCGTCCAATACCTGTTGCTCACTTCTAAGATGCGGGGCGGGGAACACTGAGTGCATAGCAGTGCATGTATCAGTAACTCTCCAACGCAGTCACCATGAGCGGCTGTTCCTCTGTTTTTTAAGATCAATATGAATTCGGAATTTAAAAACAGACATGCTCTAGAAGAAGGAGACAATATAACCTGCTAATTGAATCAGCCACTGAGGGCAAGGGTCTCGATTTGGAGAGGACTATCGTCGTAACTGGATTGCAACATGGGTGAAGGGAAGCCTTTGTTGGAAAACGCTCTGGGCTATCTGCAACCCCCCCCCCCGGATCTCCACGCGTCCTCCGGTGAGCATAGCTCTGGAAAAGGCACCCCCTTCTTCTCCAGGACGCTCCAGCAACATAAACCAACTTGATTTATGCACACTAGCCTTCTGGCTGAACACAGCAAAAGAAAGAGGCATCGTAGTTCTAAACGACTATTTATTTACATAATATTTACAGACAAATGCATAATGTCGTCCGTTCTCATCAGCTCCGAGAACAAAACAGAACGACGTAAAGGTGAAAGTACAGTTTCACAGTCTCACACCGGAAGAGAGATAAGACAGTCTTCCTTTCTCACGCTCTACCCAGACAGGCGTGTGAAATATAGTATAGAATAATAACATCAGCATATAAAAATTAAACAGAAACCCACTCTTAACAATTACTATAAATAATTTTGAAACTACAATCAATAAATCAATTTTATTAATGTGGCTTATATTGGATTGTTATTAATAAAAAACTAATAAAACCTATTATTATAAAATATAAACAATATATGAGGGTTTGAATATTAGCAGTATGTATAAGATCCTTTTAGTCCTTTTGTGTCTTCATTGTTCTTTTATTGCAATTACATCAATGGGAGTTATGATGCTGTTCCTATAATACTAATCCCACCAACCCTGCTCCCAAACTACCACCACAACACCACAACTCCTAACACCAACATTTCCAACACTCTCCACAAAGGACCAAAAATCAGCCGACTCTCAGCCCTGTGACAGTCTGTAGTGGTTTCGTAAGCATCCCATTCTAACTCTGGGACTTCCAGGTTGTCGCATCGGAGTTCAGTCGCCTGCCATGAACTCTCCACAGCAGATCAGGTGCCATGGGGGTGGCAGAGAGAGCATGGTTATAGCCCCCCCCCCTATAAGGCTCTGGGGTTACGTCGGAGCACTCTGTAAAGCATGGAAAAGCTATAAAAATGTTGGGTGTTAGCAAGAACTTGATTTTGGGCTAGACTAGGAAGACACCCTCAACCAAAGTAGAGAAGGAGAAATAAGAGTAGAATGAAAGAAAAAACCGACTTGATGGAGATTCTTGCTTTCAGAGTGAAATCAGCTTATGCAAAAGCAAATAAACTACCAGGAGTTTGATGGATTTTATGAAACTGAAGATCACTCCAAACACACTACCAGAAAAACTTACAAATTGATGGTCAAATGATTACAGTGCTAAAAGGGATACTCTCAAGATTGCGGAAGAAAAGAACCAGATATAAGTTTCTGGCTGATGCACTCAATAAGAATTCTATTCCCTTTAGTTGGGAATTCCCAGAAGGGAATTATTTTACTGTACATAGGGAAGAAACAAAGATGGCAAGGGCCAATAAAAGCAGAGGCATTCCTGAGGAAATATAAAAAAGAGTTGGGAGATGAATCAGTAGAAGAGCTGGAGGAGGGAGATAGCTGATAAGGGGAAAGGGGACTTAAAACTGTTTAGAGGATTCTGTTTTCATGGAATGTGAATGGTTTGAACAACAAAACCAATTGAAATAAAATTACACATATTTTCACAAGACAAATTTTTTTTGTTTGAAGGAAACACATATAGACAAGGATGATTATTGGTAAATAAAGGACTAGGGCAGGAATTCAGATAAATCAAATAAAAGAGGGGTTGTACTATATATGAATTCCAAGCTGGACTCTAAACAAATCTTTAAAGGTGAAGAATTATTCAGTGAAAGTGATGGTGGAAGGAGAAAAAAAATTATTGGTAGGAATTGACGCACCTAATGAGGAATAAAAATATTTATTTCAACTATTGGAGGAAAGTATGTTTGAGGTTTATGACGGAAATTTAAATATTATGGGTGATTTTAATGTAGTAGTATCACTGGACTATGATAGAACACTGCGGAAAAGTATCTCAAAAGAAGGCAAACTACCAACTACTTTTTTGTAATTAATTATGTAATTAGGAAGAATTTATAAAGAGATTGGGAAATGTATAAGGATTTGTTGGAAAGCAAAACAACTTTGTGGCTTTCAGCCATAGAAGCAATCTCACAGAAGAAGCTGAACAAAGTTCTCACTTTGAAGAAGAGTTATTACCGGTAGAGAAAAGGGGGGAAATCATTTCCAAGATTGTAAGATGCTCTTACAATGGAGAACTACAGTAAATAAAACATGGTTAAATCTATTCACAGTGTGTTAGGCTTTGAGAGAAAATGTTATGAAAATGATTTATAAATAGTATCTGACACTAAGTAAGCTGGAGGTATAAGGTTTCTACTCCTCTTTAAAGTCTGCCTTGATCTCTTATTTTCATAGTTAGATTTACCAATTCGACATATTCCATCACTTTTAACTGCCGCTCTCTTGATCAAGGGTAGCCATCTCTTGATTTTGCCATTTTTGTGCATAAAGTACTCTTGCTGCTGTCGTTCATCTGTCTTCTTGGAACATCTAACCCAGTTATCCCTAAAAGAAATGCTTAATGGCTTCGGCAGGAGCATCACCCTAAGTAATCCCCCCCTCGTTATAATTCATCTCCCAAAAACACCTAACCGCTTTACATGTCCAGCCCATATGGGGAAAAGTACCTTTTGCTTCTTTACTTTTCCAACATATTTGTTGAATATTTAAAGAATTATTGCAAACATGTACCAACACAGGTAGGAGCTGAATGAAAAACAACAGTTTAATACTTGTTGGGGAAGAGGGTGGAAAAGGTAAGGTGTAAATATCTGAAATATGCAGAAATTTAAAAATTATGTGGGGAAACCATGGAGAAGAAGTCAAATGTGAAATTAATGTGTATCTGGAAAGTATGTAGCAATTTGTAAATAAAATTTATATAAAAATAAGCTGCATATAAAATTATATACATATAATGTAATAGAAGCACTTCCCTCACTCCTTCCATTCAAACCATTTCTGCTTTTGCAGTTTGTTGGTGGATTGCTGGGTTTCAACTCTTAAAAGTTTCTCCTTGTGAGTCCATTGATGTTTTGTGAAAACATCAGAACTGAAGCTCTATTTACACTCCATATAAGTAAGTGGTTTTCCCTTTGTGAGTTCGCTGGTGTTTTCAAAGGTTTCCACTTCAATTGAAGCTCTTTCCACACTCCATACATTTATTTTCTTGTCACCGAGTGAGTCTGTAGATGTCTTCTAAGTTTTCCACTATCACTGAAGCACTTTCTGCACTCCATGCATTTAAATGGTTTCTCCCCCGTGTGAGTCCGTTGATGTTTTCTAAGTGTTCCACTCCTACTGAAGCACTTTCCGCACTCCATGCATTTAAATGGTTTCTCCCCCGTGTGACTCCGTTGATGTCTTCTAAGTGTTCCACTAGTAGTGAAGCTCTTTCCACACTCAATACATTTAAATGGTTTCTCCCCCGTGTGAGTCCGTTGATGTTTTCTAAGTGTTCCACTCCTACTGAAGCACTTTCCACATTCCATGCATTTAAATGGTTTCTCCCCTGTGTGAGTCCGTTGATGTTGTCTAAGTGATCCACTCCTACTGAAGCAGTTTCCACATTCCATGCATTTAAATGGTTTCTCCCCGGTGTGAGTCCGTTGATGAATTCTAAGGGGTCCACTCTCAGTGAAGCTCTTTCCACACTCCATGCATTTAAATGGTTTCTCTCCTGTGTGAGTTCGATGATGTAAATTTAGGTCTCCACTCTGACTGAAGCTCTTTCCACATTCAATGCATTTAAATGGTTTCTCCCCCATGTGAGTGCGTTGATGAATTTTAAGAGTTCCACTCCCAGTGAAGCTCTTTCCACACTCCATGCATTTAAATGGTTTCTCACCTGTGTGAGTCCATTGATGAATTCTAAGGTTTCCACTATAAGTGAAGCTCTTTCCACACGCCATACATTTAAATGGTTTCTCACCTGTGTGAATCCGTTGATGAATTCTAAGTGTTCCACTATCAGTGAAGCTCTTTCCACACTCCATGCATTTAAATGGTTTCTCTCCTGTGTGAGTTCGATGATGTAAATGTAGGTGTCCACTCTGACTGAAGCTCTTTCCACATTCAATGCATTTAAATGGTTTCTCACCTGTGTGAATCCGTTGATGTTTTCTAAGTGTTCCACTATCAGTGAAGCTCTTTCCACACTCCATGCATTCAAATGGTTTTTCTCCTGTGTGAATTCGATGATGTGAATTCAGGCTTCCACTGCTATTGAAGCTCTTTCCACACTCCATGCATTTAAATGGTTTCTCCCCCGTGTGAGTCCGTTGATGTTGTCTTAGTGTTCCACTATCAGTGAAGCTCTTTCCACACTCCATGCATTTAAATGGTTTATCCCCCGTGTGAGTCTGTTGATGCTTCTCCATTGTCTGCTTTGGAGGGCCAAAGGGGGAGAAAACCCTATTTGTTTTCTAGGAAGAGAAGAAAGGATTGTTACACACATGAATTTGCACTTGCTCTTATTTTATTATTTTATTTTTATTAAGAGTAGAAATGCTTTATTGAAATTTTGATATTACATCTTGTCAGAGCCCCTCTGACAAGAAAAGAGAGCTCTACCTCTCTTTCAATTTAGAACCAGTGAAGGCGGTGAATGTCCTATGTGAGTGCCTGGAGGCGGTTGGAGGATGGATGGCGGCTAACAGATTGAGGTTGAATCCTGACAAGACAGAAGTACTGTTTTTGGGGGACAGGGGGCGGGCGGGTGTAGGGGACTCCCTGGTCCTGAATGGGGTTACTTTGCCCCTGAAGGACCAGGTGCGCAGCCTGGGAGTCATTTTGGACTCACAGCTGTCCATGGAGGCGCAGATCAATTCTGTGTCCAGGACGGCTGTCTACCAGCTCCATCTGGTATGCAGGCTGAGACCCTATCTGCCCGCGGACTGTCTCACAAGAGTGGTGCATGCTCTAGTTATCTCCCGCTTGGACTACTGCAATGCGCTCTACGTGGGGCTAACTTTGAAGGTGACCCGGAAACTGCAATTAATCCAGAATGCGGCGGCTAGACTGGTGACTGGGAGTGGCCACTGGGACCACATAACACCGGTCCTGAAAGAACTACATTGGCTCCCAGTACGTTTCCGAGCACAATTCAAAGTGTTGGTGCTGACCTTTAAAGCCCTAAACGGCCTCGGTCCTGTATACCTGAAGGAGCGTCTCCACCCCCATCATTCAGCCCGGACACTGAGATCCAGCGCCGAGGGCCTTCTGGCGGTTCCCTCATTGCGAGAAGTGAGGTTACAGGGAACCAGACAGAGGGCCTTCTCGGTAGTGGCGCCCTCCCTGTGGAACGCCCTCCCAGCAGATGTCAAGGAAATAAGCAGCTATCCTATTTTTAAAAGACATCTGAAGGCAGCCCTGTTTAGGGAAGTTTTTAATATTTAATGCTGTATTGTTTTAACATTTGACTGGAAGCCGCCCAGAGTGGCTGGGGAAACTCGGCCAGATGGGCGGGGTAAAAATAATAAATTATTATTATTATTATTATTATTATTATTATTATTATTATTATTATTATTATTATTATCTTGAGCTAAGCATTCAAAGCGAGTCCGTCAGGTTAATCCATTAAGGCTTTATTGGCTGCTGATTACTTTACAGCTCTCAGCAGATCGTAAATGCATCAATCGCCATTACTGTCAGTTGTTCCAACTGCTGAGGTCCGGCGTTGGCGCCTTTTACTGAAGCATCTCGGGAAAGGGAAGCAGCCTCTGCCCTTCCCCTTCCTCCTTCCTGGTGTGGAGGCATGGCTCTGGGATGCTCCTGAGAGCCCCCTCCCCACTTCCCCCTCTTCGGAGCTTTCACTGGAATCTGTCGTCAGAACAGGCGTTGGTTCCCGGTACTGGCTCAACGCAGGGGAGGGAGGGGGACCTCCCAGTCCCCTGACACATCTATAACTTATATATAGTACTGTACATCATCTTACATATACAAACATCTCAACCATATAAACAAAAACCTTATACCGTTAAGATATTTACATAAATTAAATTAAAGTTGTATTCTGATATCTCTTATATTATTGTCTGTTTGCTAAGTTATACTTCCTGTCATTTCCCGGTACATTTTCTCTTTCTAATAGTGAATGGACATATCATTATTAACTTGCTCTTTATTTATTTTTCTAATACATTCTTACAACAATTTGTGCCTTTTATCGTTTTTCTCATATGTATCTTTAAACAAGGGTCAATCGAATGCTGCCATAGACATTATACTGCTGTTGTGGTTTTGTAAATATCTCCTATACTTATCCCACTTCCGAACAAATATTTGCCTTGAATTGCCTCTCAGGCTGTTGTGTGCCATTTCTACATATTCCTGTAGCTTGCTTTGCCAGTTGAATATAGTTGGAACATTTCCCCCTTTCCAGTTCATTTTCACCCATGTTTGAGCTGCAGCTGTGGCATATTAAAAAAGTTCTCTAAGGGTTTTTGGTATGTCATTGCCTAAAATGCTTAACAAAAAGGCCTCTGACTTTTTAAAGATTGCTAGCCCAAATTTTTTCTTCAGCTCATCATAGACCTGACACCAAAACTCTTTAATCTTTCTACATGACCACCACATGTGGTACATGTCTCCATTATTTTCTCTACACCACCAATGGTAATTCACTATGTTTTTATACATTTTTGAGAGCTTTGATGGGCTGAGATACCATCTGTATTGCATCTTTAGCATATTTTCTTAAATATTATAGCACGCAGTAAACTTCATGGTTGTTTTCCACAGATGTTCCCATTCACTAAGCAATATAGGAAGCCCAATATCCTGAGCCCATCTGATCATAACTACCTTAACTTCCTCCTCCTTGACTTCCCAGTCTGTACATCCTTGAGATTATCTACTTTGTTATCAACTAATTCCTTTTCAAACCTCAAAGGCTCAGTGTCAAGTCTGATCTTTTTATCCTGTTTGAATGTCTTATAGAGTTGATGATATTCTAGCCTTCCTGAGACCTGATCTTTGATTTCCTCGTAATTTTTAAGCTTAATTTGGCTAACACCCTCTATCAATAGTGAATTATACGTCAACCAGCTTCCTCTCATGTTTTTCTTCTTTATGGCCTTTGCCTCAAGGGGTTTTAGGTTCCATCAATCTTCTGTATTTTTCCCAAACCTTATTTTTCCCAAACCTTAAATAGGGCATTTCTTAAATGTGATCAGTGAAACCCTTGTGCACTTTGGACTTATCCCAATTTAAATATGCATGCCAACCGTAGTGGTTGTCATGCCCCTCCAAGTCCAATTCCTCATAGTTTCTAAGTTGACACCATTCTTTTATCCAAGAGAAACAAGCTGCTTCATAATATAATTTTAAATTGGGGAGGCAAAACAAAAAACCCTTTCTTTAAGATCAATAAGAAGTGTGTGCTTTATGATGTTAAAGGATTATTTTGAATTAAACTCCAATCAAGAAATAGGAGTGGATATAATCTGGGATGCGGGGAAGGCGGTCAGTAGAGGGTTTTTTATAAGTCAAAACAATTGGAAAAGGAAAGAGAGAGAGAAGAAATTAGAAGATCTATTGAAAGAAATAAGACAAAATGAACTAGATCTAGGGGAAGCTAAGAAGGAGAAAAAAGAGATAATAAAGGAGAATATCAAAATACTTCAGGCACAATTGACTAGAATACTAGACAAAGAGATTGAAATCAAAATAAGATATTTAAAACAGAGAAGTTTTGAATATTCAAACAAGGCCGGGAAGTATCTAGCTTGGCAGTTAAAGAAAAAACAAAAAGAAAGAGTAGTAGACAGGTTGAAGATGGGTGAGGAGGTAATCACGGACCCCAAGGAAATTAGAAAGTCATTTGTAGAGTTCTACACCAAGTTATACAGAGAGGAGAAAAACGAGCAGATAAAAATTGAGGAATATATGGGGAAAACAAAATTAAGGAAAATAACTGAAGAAGGTCTAAAAAGATTGAACGATCCAATAACATCAGAAGAATTAAAAGAGGCAATAAAAAATGCCAAAGTAGGGAAAGCACCAGGAGGTGATGGACTACCAGCCTTATATTATAAGAAATTTGAAAATAACTTGATTGATCCTTTGAGGAAAGTGATGAATAGAATTCTGGAAGGAAGGTCCCCCCCAAAGTCTTGGGAGGAGGCCTTTATAACGGTAATACCAAAACAAGGTACAGACATTACTCAAATTAAAAATTTTAGACCCATCTCCCTACTGAATAACGATTATAAGCTGTTCACAGGAATTCTTGCAAACAGGATAAAGTATCTGTTGGGAGATATAATTAATAAGGATCAGGCGGGCTTTTTGCCAAAAAGATATATGAACAGTAATCTGAGAAGTGTAATAAATGTGATAGAATACTTAAGTATCAAGAAAGATAAAAAAGCGGCTTTTCTCTTCTTAGATGCAGAGAAAGCTTTTGATAAAGTTTCGTGGGTATTCTTGAAAAAAGCAGTGGAAGACCTAGGGTTTGGAGAGAAATTTCAAAATGCGGTAAATGCAATCTATAATGCCCAAAAAGCAAAATTGGTAATAAATAGTGAAATCTCGGACGAGATAATAATACAAAGAGGTACTAGGCAAGGATGCCCACTATCTCCGCTTTTGTTTATTTTGAGTTTAGAATATTTATTGGAAAATTTAAGAAAAGATGACAAAATTAAAGGGATTGAAAACGGAAGAGATGTGTGGAAGATCAGAGCATTCGCCGATGATGTTGTGGTTATGGTAGAGGAACCATTGACAAGTATAAAACAAACCTTAAAAATAATAGAAGAGTTCGGAGCTCTAGCGGGTTTTAGTTTGAATATGAAAAAAACCAATATTATAGTTAAAAATTTGACAAAAGAAGAAATGGATAAATTACGGGAAGAGACAGGACTAATAATAGTAAATAAAACGAAATATCTAGGAATATGGGTTACAAATAATACAAACAATTTGGTTAAGGATAATTATTTAAAAGTATGGAAAGAAATTAAGAAAGATCTAGAAAATTGGAACAAATTAAATTTATCATTATTGGGCAAAATAGCAACTATTAAAATGAATCTCCTACCAAAAATGCTTTTTTTGTTCCAAATGCTGCCGATCCTAGGAACAAGTAAGAACATCTTTAAAGAATGGAGGAGGGATATAACAAAATATATTTGGAATCGGAAACCAGCAAGAATAAAGTATAAGTTATTAATTGATACAAAAAATAGAGGGGGACTGGGTCTCCCTGACCTGGAGCTCTATCACGATGCAGCGGGTTTCCAATGGATTAAAGAGTGGATCCTATTAGAGGATCACAAATTATTAGATCTAGAAGGTTATGGGAACAAATTCGCCTGGCATGCATACTTGACAGAGAATAAAGTAAGAGCAAATAAAGGATTTACTAATCATGTAATTAAAAAATCATTGTTGAAGGTCTGGGAGAAATATAATAGATTAATAGAGCCAAAAACACCTAAATGGCTATCCCCCATTGAGATTATTACGCTTAAAAAGAGGAATTCGAATGGGACTTGGGGAAAATATAGCGATTTAATAGAACAAAGGGAAGGGACATGGAGAATAAAACCATATGAAGAAATCAAACATCATTTAACAGGCTGGATCCAATACCACCAAGTAAATAGCAAATTAAATGAAGACAATAAGCAAAAGGGATTTTTAGACAAGCCATCTTTATTAGAGGTACACTTGTTACAAAATCAAAACAAATTAATTTCAACTATGTATAAAGTGCTATTGGAATGGGAGGTGAAAGACGAAATGATTAAGGAAACCATGATCAAATGGGCCATAGAACTGGGGAAAGTAATAGAGTTAGAGAAATGGGAAAGACTCTGGGAGGAAACATGGAGATTTACGGCGGCTGAAAATATAAAAGAAAATATGATCAAAATGTTCTATCAATGGTATATTACACCAAGTAAAATTCAAAAAATGTACAAAACAAAAGACAATTTGTGTTGGAAATGCAAAAAAGAAGTGGGGAGTTTCACCCATATGTGGTGGCACTGCAAGGAGGTTAAGAAGTTTTGGAATCAAATATTGGAAGAGATAAAAAAAATACTAAAATATAATATAAAGAAAAATCCGGAATTATTTTTGCTAGGGATAATGGATGATGGAATTGAGAAGAAAGATGAGAAATTTTTTCTGTACGCTATTGCGGCGGCAAGGATATTAATTGCATCCTATTGGAAGAAGAAAGAAATTCCGGGAATTAAGGAGTGGCGGGAAAAACTGTATGGTTATATGGATATGGCAATATTGACAGATAAAATTAGAGGTAAAAGTCAACAAAAATGTTTAAAAGATTGGGTAAAATTTGGAGAGTATTTAAGGAAGCAGTGCCCCACGGTAAAAACTTGGACTCATTTCTAAATTACTTTGTATTGAGCCTTAAGGAAATTTGAAGAAGTTGGATGGAAAGTTAAATCTGGAATTATGAGGAGAAGAAAGTAGTGATTAAGAGGAAGGTATAAGAACCTGGGAATAAGGCAAGGGGAAGTCAAAGGGGAGGGGAGGGGAGGGGAGGGGGGACAGAAGGATAAGATAATGAATAACGGGAAAGACAGGAAGGAGGGGAACATCCATTGAAAGAGATAAGAAAAGGAGGATATATATTGAAGAACTTGTTATTGGAAGGTTAATTTTTAAATTTTGGAACCATTGTTGTTCTTTATTTTTTGTTTTTGTATGTCTGTTTTAAAATTGTATGTTTAAAATACTTAATAAAGTTATTTTATTTAAAAAAAAAAAAAAAAGAAGTGTATGCTTTATTCTTGGTTTGTTTCCTGACCAGATATATTTAGATATTTCCTTCTGCCAATTTTTGCTGCAGCTCGTTTTCCCTATGATTGGGATGGCTTGAAAAAAAGCATATTTGGCAAGGTGTTTAGTTTAACTGCCGATATATGTCCCGAAAAATATAATTTTAATTTACTGCAAATCTCTATATTTCTTTTGACCTCTGACCATACCTTGACGTAGTTATCTTCATAGAGATTGATATTTTTTGGTGTTAACCATATTCCCAATTACTTAAGTTTTTGACAGACTTTTAGCTGTGTTTCTTTTTCCATTTCATCTTTCTCAAATGAGGAGGTTCTTCACCAAAAGTTTGGTTTTATTTGTGTTCAGTTTAAACCCCGCTACCTTCCCATATTTATTGATTATTTCTAAAGCTTTAGTAAGGCTCTCTTTAGGGTTTTCCATTGTGATTATGAGATCATCCTTATAAACGTTGTTCCCCAATATTACCGTATTCCTTTGATATTTTTTTCATCTCTGATTTTCTTATTTAAGACTTCCATTACTAAAATAAATATCAATGGGGAAAGTGGACATCCCTGTCTAGTCCCTTTGTTGATTTCACATTCCACTGTTATATTCCCATTTATTATAATTTTGGCCTTTTGTTTCATATAGATAGCCTGAATTCCATTACAAAATGTGTTTCCAAACTCCATATGTTGCAGTATAGTTGTCATAAATCTCAAAGAAATACTATCAAATGCTTTCTCAGAGTCAACCACCACTAAAATGGCTGGTTTGTCTATTCGTGAATCCAGGTATTCCAACACGTTTATAATATTTCTGATGTTATTCTGAGCCATACGACCGGGGAGAAAGCCCATCTGGTCCTTATGTATAATAATAGTTTGGAGAATTTTTTTCATTCTTTCTGCTAGGATGTAGACATACAATTTATAGTCGTTATTCAGCAGTGAAATGGGCCTATAATTAGATATTGACAACAGGTCCGTTCCTTGTTTTGGAATTAGCGTAATGAAACTCTCCTTCCATGATTCTGGCATTCTACCATATTCTATGATATGATTCATTGTCATCTTTAAGGGTTCAAACAGCACCTCTTCCAATTTTTTTATAATAGATTGTCGGAAGACCATCAGGTCCAGGTGCTTTCCCTAATTTGGATTTTTTTTAATTGCTTGTTGGATTTCAAATACTGTAATCGGGGCATTCACCTGCTCTTATTTTAATGTCTCGTACATTCTCTCCTGCCCTCCATAAGTTCCAAATTTTTAGGAAATGAAAATGAAAGAATGTTAAAAAATGGTAATGCATCATCAGCCTTTCCTAACCCTTAATTAGCGTTAATGAAGCAGCATTATCTTAGAATACGCTTGAACTGTGGGATTTACTTTTTAAATAAAGTGGTTTCTCACAGGAAAGGGAGCTGCGCTATGTCCGCAAACCTGCCGACTTCTGATCAAGTTCCCAAGTTATGGCTACCATATGTCCCAGTTTCCCAGTGACAGTCCCCAGTTTAACAAATCAGTCCCCTGGCAAAATCCATATTTTTCAACTGAAGTTGAAAAATGTCTCCGGATTCATTGGGGGAAAACCTGGTAACATTACCCTAAGTTCATCATGAGGTTCTTCATCTCCTGCCCAATAATCCTCCACCCTTTGGGCCACATTTTGTCCCCTTCGACCTCTAGATCTTTATTAATCACCTGCACAGTCCCTTTCGCCTCTGGAGGTGCATACTGACCATTTTGGGAGACCCATATATAAGTCTAATGACAAGGCTTGGTGTTTGTGGTCGGCTGAAGGAGTGCTCAGGTAGGAGAATCTCTCAGCCTTGCATTATTGAAAGGAGAGAGCTGGAGATGCAGAAGGAAAGCAGCTGGAGCCTGACTGCTGGGAATCCCAGATGAAAACACCCATCCAAATTATTATTTATAACAATTATATGGCATCTGATCTCAAACAGTCTCTGGCATCACTGTTCTTCCTCATTTCCGGTTGGATGGCCTAGGGCATCTGGATATACAAGTTATGCTCCAACTGGGAATTATTTAGTAAATTTGTGTATCGCTCTGCATCTGAAGATCACAATATAAAAATATCTGAGACACTGAAAAGGGAATATTAAAGGTGAATAACAGTGATTGGGGGGGAGGAGGAAAGAAGAGGAAACCAGTGGTGAGTAATAATATTATAAGAATAAAGTGTAAAGATGAAACCAATCTTCAAATCAGTTTCATATTCGCAGGCTGTATTTCTCAGCAACGATTTCTCAGCAACTATTTTCTGGAATATCAGCTGGACCTTTTTGGAATAGGAGCCAGAAATCTTTTGGGATTTCATACAGACACACCTTTAGTGTGGGCAGCAGCGGAGGAAGGCGGGGGGGGGGTGAGAGACAGCTCTCGCACTGCAGGTTGATAGGGAGGTGAACTATTTCTTTGAAAAAGCTCTTCCCCAGGGGCCGGCAGGGGTTGCTACACTGCTGAGTGTGGGCACCTTAGATTTATAGTATTAGGGTCTGGATACCAATCATAATCCCTGGGAAATTTCTCAAGAACCCTTAAGACCCAGTTCCACAAACTCCCAAGTAACACTGAGGCCCGAGAGGAACCTTCTATGCTGAGTTGAGGCATCTCTGGCCCTCCAGGTGTGGTTGGACACAAAGTACCATCTGCCCAAGCAAGGATGGCCCATGGCCAGGGATGATGGGAGTCTGATCTGGTGGGACACACTTTCTCCATCTCCCCCTCCTCTGAAAACACTGAATATCTGTATTTCGTTTCCTCCTTCCTCAGTGATCGCCAAGATCTTCCTGACGCAGTCCAACCAACCGCACACATTCCCAAATCACCCTGCACCACTGACTTCCTGCGGCTGCTGTATTGTGTCTAGGACACTGGCAATGGGGCAGCACCTTCCACTGGATGAGAGGATAGAGGGTGAAACCAGGGCTGGCCAAATGACACTCAGCCCAGTCCCCTCCTTGCCCCTCTCTGCATCTGCTGCCTGAGGGGGCTGCCTCAGTCTCCCTCACCGTGGAGCAGGCCCTGAGAACAGCCTTCCCTCCAAAATACAGGAAGCAGGACAATGAAGGCCTTGGAGTCTCACCATGGAAAACAATAAACAACAATTTTTCACACGTTTTAGCTTTTGCTAATGACTTGATTATTGCCACAGCAAATGACAGACACTATGCACAGGTTGTGAAACACCTAAGCAAAGAGGTCAAGGAACTGGGAAAGATCCGGTACTACCTCAGAATCCAAGTTGAGTAATCCTGAAAAGTTTGGGAATACTGACGCAGATTGGACAAATCCACAGGGGGACATGTATTTAAATTTGGGGAGGGATTCAATAAATAAATAACAAGAACAATTGTAATAATAAATACACAGGCTGGGGGGGCACCACCCATTTCCATAGCAATCTTCCCAATCTCTTAAATCCCACAGACGTATGATCTGATATAGTGGCAATAATGGAAACCAGGTGGAATGGAGAGGAGGAGTTGGGCACAGGTATCTCGGGGTAGGAACCCTTTAGATGCTTCTCCATAGAAACACAGGCATGTGGGAGAGACTGTAGTTGCCAAGACAGAAGCCTCAAAGGGCGGAAATAATAAAGTGGGCTTCCTTCCTTTCCTGTTTCCCCCAATGGTTGGACTCCCTATAACTCCCCCCCCAGCGCCCCATGCAGGAGCTGATGTGGGACTTCTGGCAGGGCAAGGACTGAGCTTCAAGGGAGGAGAGGGTGGGTGGATCGGGCCTCCTGTTCAGGGATCTCTCCCTGGTGCACTTGAAGTCATGGCAGATTCCTGGGCAGGAGGGAGAAGTCAAGGCAGGCAGCCCCCATCCCCCCCTTTTCTCCAAGATGGCTTCCCTTCCTCCCTCAGCCCCCCAACTTCCTCTGCCCTCCTCCCTCCGCCCCTGAGGGTCCCCTTTGCCCAGAGGCCCCCCTGCCCGGCTCACCCTTCTTGCCAAATCTCTCCCAATGGCGCCCCCCTCTCCCTCCGGAGGGGCCTCTCCAGGTGAGCAGGGAGGGGGAGAGGAGGGAGACGGGGGGGGGTCTCTATCCAGGCCTCTCTCGCCTCCTTTAACCCTTCCATGGCCTCCCCCTCTCCCATTCCCCACACAAAGGGGACCCCCCAAGGCACAACTCGGCGCGGAGCCAGGATCGCGGCGCCCCAGGGATTCCTGCCAGGGGGAACCCGGGACTCGCAGAGGGGCGCGGAACTGGGGCCTGGGTTCAAGTCTCAGCCCTCGGGGGGGGGCTCCCATTTCATTCCCTCAAAAGGGGGAGGGAGTTGTTGTTGTTGGGGGGTTCTGCTCCCTTTCCTGCAATACAAAGGGCAGGGGGCTCTCCAAGGACGCGCCCCCTCTGGGGACTAAATCAGCAGTGCCTAAATCAGCCCCTCCCCCGCTCGACTGATCCACAGAAAGAAGGGGGAGGGGGGAGATCGCCCCTACTTTCCTTTCATTCCCCCCCCCCGGCCAAAAGCCTGCCCTCCCTTCCCAGCTGCCCTCTTTGCAGATTCAGGGGGAGGAACAGCGCATCCATCTCCCCCTCCCCACATCTCCAAATCTCCCCCCCCCCCATATATATATCTCACCTCTTTCCCCTCCTCCTCCTCTGCAGACCTGCTCCTCTTCCGGGAATGTGGATGGAGGCCCCTCCCCCTCCAACCTTGGCTCCCCCCTCCCCCCCTCCCTGCCTCTCTAGGAAGCGGAGCTCACTGACCCCGGGGGAGGAATGAGTGACGCCTCCCTCCTCCTTCCGAACCAGCTCCGTTCTCCTGTTTCTTTCCTGAGAAGGTCCCGGGTTCGATCCCCGGAGGAGGCAAGGAAAGAGACTCTCTCTCTCTCTCTCTCTCTCTCTCTCTCTCTCTCTCTCTCTCTCTCTCCCCCCCCCCCACTTCCAAAAAGTCCTCCGGGGCATGAAGGCTACATTTCCCCTTCATCTCTTGCCGGGGAGGGAGGGATGGGGATCCGGTCCTTTTTACACCCCTTTCCCAAGGTGGGGGAGGCAGGGCCGTGGCGGAGGGTGTCCCCGTTACAACAGCCCTGCAGAGTAGACCCGAGTTGTGGGGCTTGGAAGAGTAATTTACGACAACCCTAAATGAATGGTTAGAAGCATACCACTTTCTTTCATACATTTCCACCATCAAGCAACATATATTGGGCTCCCGGAGCCATAATAAGGCAGGGGGGGCTCCTTTTTCCAGTTGTTTTTGTTTTTTTAAAAATAATTTTTTTATTATTTTCTTTCTTTCACATCTCTCAACAATTCATTGTCAAACACTACAACCATTAGCTCTACCGAGCTTTTGACTTCCCTCCCTCAATCCAAAAGGTACCGGTAATTTAATTCATGTCCAAACGCGCAATTTGGATGGGGGTTGTTTTACTGTTGTTTGATTGAGGGGGGAGTGGGCCCCTGCCAGCAGAATGGCTGGGGCAAGTTCCACTAGGACATCCAATCTCAGGAATCACAGGTAGGAGGAGGAGTTACGCCAGCGCCAGACCATGTCAATACCAAGGAGACAGGTTTAGTTATTGTTTGAAGACTATCCCTACATCGTGCATGTAAGAAGATACAGTATTTTGTGTCTTCATTGTTTTTTTATGGCAATTACAACAATGGGAGTTATAGTGCTGCTCCTACAATACTCATCTGTCAGGGAGTGGGCAGAGGAGGAAAGGTGGAGACTGACTCCCCAGCCTGACCCTTCCAGGGAGGAGGAAGAGGAAGACAGTATAGATTTGCAACAGGGGGTTGAGGGAGGTCACAGCTCAGAGGCAGGTGAGGGGAAATCATGGGACAGCCAGAGCAACCCCTGGCTGACACGTTGTCACTAGAAAGCATCCCTGGCACACCATCTCCCAGAACCCGGCGAGCCTTGAAAGTAGGAGAGCAGAGAGCTCAAAGGCAGAGGGCACCTAGCAGCACCTGTAGAAGTGAAGAATGAGGAAGTGGGAGAGATGGGGGGATGGAGATCACTCGAGACAATGCCATTCTCCAAGAGGCTGGGGTCTATAGCCCCTCTCTGCAAATACAGAATAAAAAAGCACAATAGGAAATCTGCCCTTGTCTTTATACTTTCCTGGGCAACAGCCGGGAGTCGCTGACAGCATCCAGACATAATCTTACCACCTCTGATTCCAAAGCAACACCACCAGTCTCACTCTAGTCTGTTGATGTCAAGTGTGAACTTGGACTGAAGCTCGTTACTGTGAGTCTCCTTGTGGATTTTGTGTAGTTCTTCTGGAATTTGTACCAGCTCATGAGAAGTTGTCCACATGAGCCGGAAAGCTGCCTGGCTCCCTCGACCTGAAAGTGGAGATGAGCACCACACGCCAGAGTCGAATCCAGGGGTCCTTTACCTTCTACCTATATATAAACCCTGAATGCATCTCTATAGCATCCTCCACCCCTATTTCTGGGTTGCTGTACATCATCATCACCTTCGTTCAACCATGCAGTGGAAATAAGAGCTAAAACCGCAAGCCTGAGAGAGGGGAGCCTCTCCTCTCCCAGGTGGTCCAATGGTTGGATTTGGTATAATGCAGCGTCCTGCGTCTCCGAGGCAACAGATGACCTGGACCATGTAGGGGGTTGGGGAAGTGGTCTCCCCTTTTCAGGGATCCCTCTGTCGAAGAACTTGCAGGAGTAGCAGATTCCTCGCCAGGAGGGAGAAGGCAAGGCAGCCCCTCCACACATTCCCCCGCCAGCGCCCAGGATGGAGAGGACTCCCCAAAACGCCACGTCTCTCTCTCTTGGTCTCCCCGCTGTCAATGTCCTGCTGGGCCTCCCTCCCCCCACGTTGCTTAAATTCCTCCCTCAGCCCCCAACTTCCTCCTCCATCCGCCCCCCCCCTGAGTGTGCAGGGGCCACCCAAGACGAGCAGGGAGGGGGGAGAGAGAGGAGGGTCTCTATCCAGGCCTCTCCCACGTTTATTTTATTTTATTGATTTTCTCATATTTTATTACAATATAAATGTATCAAAAACACCATTATTTCCCCCATAGCTTTATATGTCGTCAATCAATCATATTTATTTTTTTCTCTCCTCCCACTTCCCTCCGCCCCAACTCGATTTCCTTCACATTATATAAGTTACAGTAATCTTTGCATTCTATAATCTTATCACATCATCTATGTATCCTTATTTTCTTTCTTTACAAATTTTCCTTCCATCTAATACTTCACATTTTAATCTAGGCATATTAGCATATCTTTTTTTGAGCAATACTTTACTATATAATCATCAAAACATTTCCATTCCTTTTTAAAGTTTTGATTAGACTGATTTATTATAATAGCCGTTAATTTTGCCAAATATTCATTCAATTTACAAATCTGTTCCTCCTTTGTGCGTATAGTTTGTGATTTCCATTTAGTAGCTATCACTACTCTAGCAACTGTGCTTGCGTATAGGAAAATTCTCTTCCCCCCGTCCGTCCGTTGTCTCTCTTCATCTAACAGTCCAAGAAGGTATACCTCTGGTTTATTCATTAACGATATTTTCTTTTCTTTTCTTATTATTTATTTTTATTAGATTTTCCAAATTAAACAAACATATCCAAACAAATTCATACACATTGCTCCGCCGCGCTGCGACTTCCCTCCATCACGGCAACAGGCTTTCTAGTCCAATCTACTCACACAGTTTCTTACTTTAATCCTTCAAACAATGTCATAGGTTTCTTCCAATCCCGCTAGTGTCTTCAAGAAGAGTGGGAGAAGGGCTGATTGGGGGGGGGGACTCCTCCCAATGTTTGCATTGCAAGGTCCTCTTTGAAGCTCAGAGATGGAGGCAGCCTTGAGGGAGGGGGGAGCCGAAGACACTTGCTGCCTGAGAGAAACCAGAGAAGAGGACTCCCCCCCCCCCCCAAGCAGCCTTACTGGGACACTGAGCAGTCACCTGGGGACAACTATCTTCTCCCCACCCAAAAAGAAAGGCGTGGTCTTAGACGCAGCTTCCCCAACACTCTTTTATGGATTGGGACACATCCAGCACCAGGCTGGACAACAGGCACGAAACGGTTGCCTTTGCTAAGACATTTAGGCTTTGCCATTCAGATCAAAAGAGCATGTCCAGTTGCAAAGGGGGAGGGAGGCTGTCCACCCTCAGGGCCCAGAGGGGGCTCCTGCCTTAGGGCAGCTGGTGGATGTGGAGGAAGTGGACCCTTATCTCTCTCGGTTGGGGACCTGCCTGGACCTCCTTCCACATTATATTGTTTCTCCCCTGTGTCCTTTTGGGGATGATATTCTGCACACACCTGTGTCACTGTGCCCCCCCCCCAGCACATTGCTCTGAGATGCTTTGGAACGGCCCCTTCTTCCCTGTGCCCCCTTCCCTCCTCATGCAAGACATGCAGCGGGGAACAGAGCCTATTATTATTATTATTATTATTATTATTATTATTATTTGCCACTAAATGCCCCTTTTATTTCTCCTGTCACCAAATATATCTATACAAAATATATCTGACACAATATATCTATAAATCAAAAGAATAGATGAGGGTTTCAAGATTACCTTGGGCATATAAGTAGATGCTTTCAGTCTTTCTGTGTCTTCATGGTTCCATTATTGCAATGATAACAGTGGGAGTTATGCTGCTGTTTCTACAATATTAATCTCACTCTGCTTCCAAAGCAACACCCCCAGTCTCAGCTCCACTTTGGGCAACTCTCCATTCCCAGATACAAACATTTCCATCTCCCTCCACCAAACACCAAAACCAGCTCACTGTCAGCCCATCCTCATTCAGAAGCAATACAGATTCACACACTCCCCCTCCCTATTTAACAGTACATTAAATATTATATTATCCTTACTATTGTGAAATGTCACCTTCATTCAACGTTACATACAAACAACTAAAGCTCACACACGCTGCATGCATTGAAGATTGATTTCCTGTTACTGATGTGAAGGAAAGTGTCAACTTGGAGAGAAACATGTTCTGCACTCTAAATGGTTCCACCCCATGGAGGTCGGTAGATGTTTTGGAAAAGCATTCCATAATAACCAAAGCAGATTCCACACTCCTCCTATTTAAACCGTTTCTCTTCTTTGAGTTACTTGATGTCCTGTAGAGTATCCACTCTTACAGCTCTTACCCCTCCAAGTCTTTTGATGGATTGCAAGACTTCATCTACAACTGAACCCCTATCCCAGGGGTAGGCAACCTAAGGCCTGTGGGCCGAATGCAGCCCAATCGTCTTCTCAATCCGGCCCACGGACGGTCTGGGAATCAGCATGTTTTTGTGGGAATAGGCCAGGTGTATCTTCCACGTCTTCTGTCCTCAAGCCACTCTTCACAGGCAGGACAAACAGGAACACCTTCACAGCCTGATCCCAAAAACCTGGACTCACAACTGCTAGCTGTGAGCACCAACTCAGCAACCAATAACCAGATGTAGTTCCAGAGGTTTTAGAAGTAATCCTTTTATTTCTACAAGCTAAACATATTTACTTTTCCCCCCCAAAAAATTTATTGGGTTTTACAATTTTATAAGCACATAATATAGATAATGGTTAAATTTTCATACTTCCCCCCCCTCACCGTGGGAAGCCGGATCCACCCCCCCTCTCACAGGAGTATACACATTCATTGTACATTTAACCTTACCATTATTTTGCTAACATTGCTTAAGCCTGGCCCCAGTCCGGGGCCAGATTCTATCTTTCTCCACATATTTCGGTTGACTTCCTCAAGCCCCCCTCTGTTGAATTCATTTTAAATCCTCTTTAACAGACTGATACATCTATTTTCATAACATCTTAAAAGCAAGATACAAAAACACTTTTACTTATTAATACTAATTTTAAACCTGAGCCTACTGGTACTTCTGCTCCTTCCCTGAATTCTTATCATCTGTACTCTATATTATACATATTTCATCTTGTTCTCATTGAAACTTCCCCCCCTTCCTCCCATTGGTTTCAGAGTCATTAGTCATATTTTCTTTTCTTTGATAATCATTTTAAATTAGTCATCATTAATAATCCCTATGCCAGACACCATTTAGCAAATATCATCCTCCTTATAGCCAGAAAAGTAGTCCAGTTCAAATGTCCTTCTTATTCAACCCACACCCTCCCTTTCTGCAGTCAAACCCGGGTATTTGTCCTGCTCCACTGGGCCTTGCCTCTCCTTTCTCTTCAATTTCGCCCTTCTCTTCTTATTCTTCTTTCTTCGGACCAATCCTGCTGCAAATATCGAAATTCTTTTTTTTTTTTTTGGATCTCCTAGTTGGTTTCCCCTTTTTCTTCACAAGTCCATTTGTTTTCTCCTTTTTGTTATGTTTCTTTTCGGTTGTTGTGGCTTTTTTGGTCCCGATTCCATCCAATTTGTCCTTTTTCTTATGTCTTTTTTGTTTTTTATCAGCAGAGCCAACTTTTTCCTCTGCTATATTCTCCTGTATGCCGGGTACTGGTTCTATCAATTTACAGTCAGGGGTGTGGCTTGTTTTTTCAATTTCCAGCAGTTCTGCATCTTGTACATCTGGCACAGTGCCATCCTTGTTCACGAAGTTGTTTTCTCCTTGGTTCTTTGTTCTTAGTGTAATCAAACTGTAATATGACTAGCATCTTTCTCATGTCCTGCTCAGACAGCTGCACCATTTTCAAGGTCAGGAAACAGCTTATCTAGCTTCAACCATAGAATAGTTATAATCCAACAATTTTAAAGGTATTTTCCTGCCAATTTCCCCCAAAACCACGGGAAGAGAGTAGCTTTTTTTCATTCCACAGTCAGTAATTGTAACAATTAAGTCTCCTTGGCTACAGAAGTTTCCTTTTACTTCCTCTTTCACTTAGCTTAGGTAATAAAACTTCCCTGTTTCCTATTGTTTCAACATCAAAGGGACCGACCTCCGCTTTTAAAGTCCCTTGAAGCTTTTAATTCAATCCAAATGTCCTTTTACTCATGATTTTGTGGCTTCAAAATCCATATTCCAAATCGATACTTTGGAGGAATTGAAATGCTCAGGGCTGCCCGTCACGCAGCTTCACTTGGCAGGGTGGTGGATCCGTTGGACTCCATTTCAACCCCGCTCTCTTCCAGTGGCTCTTCTGAGCCGCCTATGAGTGGGGGAAACGTCCAGAGACAACCGCCGGATCACCAAGCCCCCGGGACACCCCTCCCGGGGTTTTTCAGGAGGCGCAGAACTGTTGCGCGCTCCCTAAACCCCTGCCAAGCCGGGGATTCTCAGGACGAGATTTCCCCCCGACCGGCATCTCCGGCATCCAACCGGAAGTCCTAAACATATATACAGAATACAAAGACTGTGAGTTTAAAGCTTCTCACTTCAGTCA
Organism: Darevskia nairensis; assembly: GCA_034642065.1. Classification (NCBI taxonomy): domain Eukaryota; kingdom Metazoa; phylum Chordata; class Lepidosauria; order Squamata; family Lacertidae; genus Darevskia; species Darevskia nairensis. The sequence continues at coordinate 489,558 of JAWWNI010000963.1, forward strand.
CCTAGCAGAGAGAAAACAGCAGCCATTCTCCTCAGAATTCACCTCAGAGCTGAGAAATAGGAACACAGTATCAAAGTAAACTCCTCCCCTTTCTCTCTCCACTCTGTCAGGAGATTTTCAGATAAGGGAGGGGTGAAAATACTAACAGTTTTTACATGAGTAGAATGTGTCCTTTTATTTAAAATGCATCTCTGGTTTATTTGTGGGGCATAGGAATTCGTTCATTCCCCCCCCCCAAAAAATAGTCTGGCCCACCACATGGTCTAAGGGACAGTGGACCAGCCCACAGCTGAAAAATGTTACTGCCCCCTGCTCTATCCACTTCTCTAGCACTTATATGGTTTCTCCCCTGTATGAGTTTGTTGATGTTTTGTAAGACCTCCTCTTCTACTAAAGCTCTTTCCACACTCCATACATTTAAATGGTTTCTCACCTGTGTGAGTCCGTTTATGAATTCTAAGTCGTCCACTAGTAGTGAAGCTCTTTCCACATTCCATGCATTTAAATGGTTTCTCCCCTGTGTGAGTCCGTTGATGAATTCTAAGTGTTCCACTCTGACTGAAGCTCTTTCCACATTCCATGCATTTAAATGGTTTCTCCCCTATGTGAGTCCGTTGATGAATTTTAAGTGTTCCACTCTGACTGAAGCTCTTTCCACATTCCATGCATTTAAATGGTTTCTCACCTGTGTGAGTCCGTTGATGACTTCTAAGGTCTCCACTCTGACTGAAGCTCTTTCCACATTCCATGCATTTAAATGGTTTCTCCCCTATGTGAGTCCGTTGATGAATTTTAAGTGTTCCACTCACAGTGAAGCTCTTTCCACATTCCATGCATTTAAATTGTTTCTCACCTGTGTGAGTCCGTTGATGAATTCTAAGGTCTCCACTCTGACTGAAGCTCTTTCCACATTCCATGCATTTAAATGGTTTCTCACCTGTGTGAATCCGTTGATGAATTCTAAGATGTCCACTAGTAGTGAAGCTCTTTTCACACTGCATGCATTTAAATGGTTTCTCCCCTGTGTGACTCCGTTGATGAATTCTAAGTGTTCCACTATCAGTGAAGCTCTTTCCACACTCCATGCATTTAAATGGTTTCTCCCCTGTGTGACTCCGTTGATGAATTCTAAGTGTTCCACTATCAGTGAAGCTCTTTCCACACTCCATGCATTTAAATGGTTTCTCTCCTGTGTGAGTTCGATGATGTAAATTTAGGTGTCCACTCTGACTGAAGCGCTTTCCACATTCCATGCATTTAAATGGTTTCTCACCTGTGTGAGTCCGTTGATGAATTCTAAGGTCTGCACTGTGACTGAAGCTCTTTCCACATTCCATGCATTTAAATGGTTTCTCACCTGTGTGAGTCTGTTGATGAATTCTAAGTGTTCCACTATCAGTGAAGCTCTTTTCACACTCCATGCATTTAAATGGTTTCTCTCCTGTGTGAGTTCGATGATGTAAATTTAGGTGTCTACTGCTACTGAAGCTCTTTCCACATTTCATGCATTTAAATGGTTTCTCCCCCAGGTGAGTCCGTTGATGCTTCTCCATTGTCTGCTATGGAGGGCGAAAGGGGGAGAAAACCCTATTTGTTTTCTAGGAAGAGAAGAAAGGATTGTTACACACATGAATTTGCACCTGCTCTTATTTTTTTTTTATTAAGAGTAGAAATGCTTTATTGAAATTTTCATATTATATCTATAACTTATATACAGTACTGTACATATACAAACATCTCAACCATATAAACAAAAACCTTATACCGTTAAGATATTTACAGAAATTGAATTAAAGTTGTATTCTGATATCTCCTATATTATTGTCTGTTTGCTAAGTTATACTTCCTGTCATTTCCTGGTACATTTTCTCTTTCTAATAGTGAATGGACATATCATCTCTTTATTTATTTTTCTAATACATTCTTACAACAATTTGTGCCTTTTATCGTTTTTCTCATATGTATCTTTAAACAAGGGTCAATCAAATGCTGCCATAGACATTATACTGCTGTTGCGGTTTTGTAAATATCTCCTATACTTATCCCACTTCCGAACAAATATTTGCCTTGAATTGCCTCTCAGGCTGTTGTGTTCCATCCTATATAATAAAGAGCCTGTGTCCGTACGTACCACTTTCCGTGTGTCACAGGAATTCGCAAGTGCGCGTGCGTTCCAGTGACACACGGATTGGACGACGGGAGAGGGGGGCGTGTCCGAGAGGCAGCGGCGGCGCATGCGCGCCGTCATTTCGGTCACTGCCGCCGCCTCGCACGGACCTGGAGCTGCCCTGCCAAGACTCCCGCTCGGACAAAGCTTCCCGCAGCCTCCTGCACGCCGCCGACGCCGCCCCGCAACCTCCTCGCCCCGGCCGCTGCTCTCTCTCCCGGCCGCCGCTCTCCGCCTCCCCTCCCCGCCGCCTCCATTTCGCCGCCTACCATCACGGCAAAGTGCGGGGGCAGAGGCGCGAAGCGCCGCCGCCGCCCCCCCACCTGAAGCGGAGCCTCCTGCTGCTGCCGCCCGCCGCCTCCATTTCGTAGCCTAACATCGCAGCAAAGTGCGGGGGCAGAGGCGCGAAGCGCCGGCGCCCCCCCACCTGAAGCGGAGCCTCCTGCTGCCGCCCGCCGCCTCCATTTCGCCCAGCGCCGCCCGCCCGATCCATTCTCCTCCTCCCTCCCTCACGGCCCCTCCCTCGCTAACGCTTCTCTCCGAACTTGGATAAATTAGGACAAATGCTGACACAGGGCAATGTTGGACGTAACACAGCTTAATGCGGGAAGTGGGGGGGAGGTGGGTGGGTGGGTGTGAGAGAGAGAGGTGTGTGTGTGTGTGTATGTGGGAGGGAGACAGAGAGTTAAACGCCTGCGCCCTTAAAAAAAGCAAAACAAAGCCGTGGGGGGTCCCGGGGGGGCGGCCCGAAGCCCTTTCTCGAGCTTCCTATTAAGATGCCTTTTTCTGAAGGCGAGGGAGGAGCGTGAAAGACGCAGCTGAAAACGCTGGCAGCCTTAAGATAATTTCAACAGTAGACAAGTTTTGATGGATGCAGTAATGGAATACGGAATGGGAAGCAGCAGGAGCCTGTGTGTGTGTGTGTGTGTGTGTGTGTGTGTGTGTTTGAGAGAGAGAGAGAGAGAGAGAGACAGATTGTGAGGGATTAATGTCTGTAAGTGTGGCAGAAAGAGTGTGTGTGTGTGTCAGAGTGTCAGAGTATGTCTCAGAGGGAGAAAGAGGAGTGTGTGTGTGTGTGTGTGTGACAGAGAGAGAGAGAGAGACAGATTGTGAGGGATTAATGTCTGTAAGTGTGGCAGAAAGAGTGTGTGTGTGTGTGTGTGTGTGTGTGTGTGTGTCAGAGTGTCAGAGTATGTCTCAGAGGGGGAGAGAGGAGTGTGTGTGTGTGTGTGTGTGTGTGTGTGACAGAGAGAGAGAGAGAGAGATTGTGAGGGATTAATGTATGTAAGTGTGGCAGGTCTCGCCTACAAGCTGCCCAACTTCCCGCGGCTTTGCGGCTGAACCGGGTCCGCGATGGCGCTGCTCCTCCTGCGGAGGGGCGGCGAGCGCTCCCGCCGCCGGCTGCCTCCGCGCCTCGGATCCGAGGCCTCCGTCCTGTCACGACGCGGAGTGTGGCCTGGAAAGCGCGGGGGAAGCAGCGCCAAGCGCCGCTGCCGCCCGCCGGAGAGAGAGAGGCGGCCGCCAGGCTCCAGGGGAAGGAGGGCGGCGGGGTTAAAAAACAAAAGGAGGGTGGCCGCCGCTCCCCCCATATACTTTCTAGCGCCCGTTTTTGTAACGGGCTTAATTTACTAGTTTCTACATATTCCTGTAGCTTGCTTTGCCAGTCGAATATAGTTGGAACATTTCCCCCTTTCCAGTTCATTTTCACCCATGTTTGAGCTGCAGCTGTGGCATATAAAAAAAGTTCTCTAAGGTTTTTTGGTATGTCATTGCCTAAAATGCTTAACAAAAAGGCCTCTGTATTTTTAAAGATTGTTAGCCCAAATTTTTTCTTCAGCTCATCATAGACCTGACTCCAAAACTCTTTAATCTTTCTACATGACCACCACATGTGGTACATGTCTCCATTATTTTCTCTACACCACCAATGGTTATTCGCTATGTTTTTATACATTTTTGAGAGCATCAGCTGGGCCTTTTTGGAATAGGAGTCAGAAATCTTTTGGGATTTCATACAGACACACCTTTAGTGTGGGCAGCAGCGGAGGAAGGCGGGGGGGGGGGTGAGAGACAGCTCTCGCACTGCAGGTTGATGGGGAGGTCAACAATTTCTTTGAAAAAGCTCTTCCCCAGGGGCCGGCAGGGGTTGCTACACTGCTGAGTGTGGGCACCTTAGATTTATAGTATTAGGGTCTGGATACCAATCATAATCCCTGGGAAATTTCTCAAGAACCCTTAAGACCCAGTTCCACAAACTCCCAAGTAGCACTGAGGCCCGAGAGGAACCTTCTATGCTGAGTTGAGGCATCTCTGGCCCTCCAGATGTGGTTGGACTCTGTTGGTGTTAAAGGGTTAAAAAGTCTTAGACGCTCTAATCACTGAGCAGCTGTGTGTCCTTGAACATCCGGGAATGTTAGATAATTAGTATAAATACTCAGTTTGTATCCGTGTGTGTTGGGTGTCGCTGAGCTGAGCTGAATGTAGTGTAAAGTTTTCTTTCAGGCAAGAGATAAAACATGAGTGCTTTATCGCCTGGTTTTTGTTTTTGTAAATAAATTCTTTTGAGTTTTCAACATGCTTGCTCCAGAGTTCCTGATTTACAGCTGTTGCTGATTATCCTATCTTCTTCAATCCGCTGCACGAGAAAAACCCTGCTGAAAGTAAGATATAAGGCTTGGAAGCGAACTGGACATTTACTTTAACATTAAACTAATTAAAGTTTAATGGACAGGTTATGGCTGTTAGTGCGTAAAGAAGGAGATAAGGGTTGAAGTTCAAAGTGTTTTATGGGACGGACTGGAGTGAAGATAGAAGCCAGCGGCCAAGCAGCTTGAGTCCTGCAATTGTGCTATGATAAAGGAAAAAAGTTTAAAAGGCACTATGCAGTTTGTACTCGCTGGAAGACCCCTCATGTCTGAAGGAGCTACCTCCACAGCTGGGAAGCAGTCTACAGGAGTGTAAGTACTGTATCTAAGCCCCAGGGAGGATGGCAGAGCCCCAAGAAAGTTTCTCAGTACCGTTTACACGGCTGAATGGTAAAAATTGGCAGGATTGGAAGGCTAGAGTAAGGGTCTGGCTGCAAGCAAAAGAACTATGGGGTTGTACAGCAGCACCGCCTTTACAGGCAGCTGCAGACGCTTCTGCAGAAGACAAAGCAGCAGCAGAGGCTTCGCAGAAGCGGGACCGTAAGGCTCAAGGTCTATTGACATTGGCAGTAGGGCCAGAGCAAATGCCTTATGTTTCTGAATTAAATAATTCACATGAGGTCTGGACTGTTTTGCAGAGTTTAAATTCCAGAAATACTGCTGGCGCCAGGATTCATGCCACAAGGTCTCTGTTTGAGTTACGTCTCCAACCGGGAGCGTGTGTGAAAGAGCACATTGCCAATATGGTGTCTGTCTTTAATCAATTAAGGCAGCTGAACATTCCTTTTACAATGGAGCAGCAGTCGTATATTTTGTTGTCCTCTCTTGATAAAAGTTATGAGACTTTAGCCTTAACATTGGAAGCTATGCCTCCAGCTGATTTAACTCTGGAGTACATTTCATCACGCCTTGCAGATGAACAGGATAAAAGACAGAGGGAAAGAGGCTTATCTGCAAGAGGGGGTTGTGCTGTGCCAAGAAGTGGAGGTGCGGAGCATGAGAACACTGTAAATGCTTTTGCAGTTAGACGCTGTTTTCGGTGTGGTTCTTCTTCGCATCTAATTAGGAACTGCACACGTGAGGCTGGCCAAGACAACTTCAAAGCCAGTGCCCCTAACTACCAGACAAGGAGTTCCAGAGGACGGCGAAAGAGAGGAGGAGGACGTGGCTACACCCATGGCACACAGCACATGGCTTCAGCTATGGCGTTGAAGGAAGGGCGTGACCAGGAGAGCAGCCTACGCTGGGTTATAGACAGTGGTGCGTCCCACCACTTGGTGGCGCCATCTAGTGTCCGTTTGCAGAATTGCAGGCAAATGCAAACTCCAAAAATTGTGACGATGGCGGATTCAACCAAACGTTCTTTAGAGACCGTAGGCACAGTGTTCCTGAACTGTTTGAATACAGAAATTGAAGCCTATGTACTAGAGGGAATGAAGGGGTGTATATTGTCTGTATCCGCTCTTGACAGAGATGGGTTTAAAACTGTGTTTGAAAGTGGGTTTTGCACTATTTCTAAAAATGATGTATCTCTTTTGCAGGTGGAATGCAGAAATGGTCTATACAGTTTTGTGGTTAATTCTGACTCAGTTGATCAGGTCCAGGCTGGTTGTGTAAACTCGCCTATTCACAATTCTTGCGTTCATTTATGGCATCGTCGTTTAGGCCATGTTAATTTCCAATATGTTAAAAAACAGCCTGAATTATCTGAAGGGTGCACGTTGAACAAATGTACAAAGTATTTGGATTGTACTGCATGTAAAAAAGCGAAGGTTCATAGGTGCAGCTATCCCAGGTCAGATAGGAAATCTGACAAAGTGTTCCAACTTGTGCATATGGATCTATGTGGTCCGATGCCAGTTGCTAGCTTGGGAGGTTCTAGGTTTGCACTGTGTATTACAGATGACAAGACAAAAGTCACATGGTGTTTTCCACTTAAAACAAAAGGTGATGCTGCAGAAACAGTTAAAAATTGGGTTCAAGCAGTAGAACTTGAATTTGGGACCAAAGTACTTGCCGTTCAGACGGATCGCGGTACGGAATTTACCGGTTCTGTGCTGCAGAATTTCTTTAAGAGAAAGGGAATTAAGCATCGTCTGTCTACCCCCTATTCTCCACAAGAAGGGGGCGTGGCCGAACGTAAAAACAGAGTTTTGCAAGAGTTGGCAAACTCTATGTTATACGATGCAAAATTACCTCAAAGCTACTGGGCGGAGGCCTGGACGACGGCCACTCATATTTTGAATAGAGTGTACAATTCGGTGATTAATACCACGCCATACTTTGCTTTATATGGAAAGAAGCCCAAAGTAAATTATTTTCGGGTATTTGGATCTCAGGCCTATGTTCTCACTCCGAAAGCGATAAGGAGAAAAGGAGATCCAAGGGCTAAGAAACTCATTTTTTGTGGATACGAACCGCATGCCAAATCTTGGAGGTTCGTGAATCCAGATGGAGATACTACCAGAGTAGTCATCAGCCGCAGTGCTGAATTTTGTGAGCAATCCGGATGGACTCACTTGCATGGTAACCCCGATATTTTGAGGGATGATTTAGGAATTCACACTGGAGAGGAAAATCCAGAGGGTGGTGAATCAGAAGGTAATGATACGCAAGGTTCAGATGTAGATTCTGACCATCCACAAGGGACATCTCCAGAGGCAGAGAAGCCAGAATCTAGGAGTGCCCCAACGTCGCCAACAGGTAGACCTAGTAGGCAGAAAAAGCGAAGCAGGTCGCCAACCACCCCAAGCCCAAGGGAAATATCAAAACGAAGGTCTTTATCCCTAGGGGCACACCCAGACCTAAAGTCTGAGACAGATTCTGACAGTCAGCAGTCAGAGGGGGAACAAGAGGTAAAATTGCGTAGATCAAAACGTGCCACAAAGGGCAAACCACCAGAGAGGTTTAAGGTGACAAGTGCATATGTAAATATGGCACAGTGTGAGCCAGAAAGCTACACAGAGGTGCAACAGCTTCCAAGCTCAGAAGCTGCCAAGTGGCAGGAAGCGATGAGAAAGGAGATGGCTTCAATGGAGTCTCTCGGTGTGTTTACTAGCACAGAACTTCCAAGTGGTCATCAAGCAGTAGGTTGTCGTTGGGTATATCGTTTAAAGCCCACTACTACAGGTGAGCTGCAATATAAAGCCCGACTAGTTGCCAAAGGGTTTTCGCAGCGCAAAGGTGTCCACTATTCACAAATCTATGCCCCTACTTCAAGATCAGAATCATTAAGAATGCTTCTAACCTCTTCAGCTAAGAAAGGTAATAAGCTATTTCATTTTGATGTCAATGTGGCTTATTTAAACGCAGATTTACAAGAGGAAGTCTACATGATGCCACCGCCAGGTTTTGAGGGAGACAAACCAAACCAGGTTTGGCGTCTACGCAAATCCATTTACGGGCTGAAACAGTCTGCCCATAATTGGAATGTCTGCTTAAATGATGCTCTAGAGAGCATGGGGTTCAAAAAGAGCATAGCAGACGCATGTCTGTATCTAAAAGGCTCGGGATATGAACAAGAAGCTGTTCTAATTTTTGTTGATGATTTGTTGTACAGTGGAAAGGATGATAAACATGCGCAGCAATTTGCCATAAAACTTGGAGAAAGGTTTCAGTTAAAATCACTAGGCACTGTATCTGTTTACCTAGGAGTTAAAATACAGCAGGATGAAAAAGGGGATTATTGGCTCAGTCAAGAAGCTAAAATCCAGCAGTTGCTGGAAAGGTTTAAAATGAATAACTGTGCTGGTGTCAAAACCCCAATGGAATTAAGTTATGTAAAGGATGCTCAAGCTGATCACCAAGCAGAATTCAGTAATCCCGGGGTTTACCAGTCAGCAATAGGCAGTCTTCTCCACATTGCACAGTGGACTCGGCCTGACATAACATATACTGTCAACATGTTGTGTAGACAAGCTGAAAAACCATCGATTCATGCTTGGCAAGGAGTAAAAAGAGTTTTAAGATATCTCCAGACTACCAAAAGTTTCCGTTTAAAACTGTCAGCAGAGGGCAGCACACAACTTGAATGCTGGGCTGACAGCAGTTGGGCTGATGCTGGACAAGATAGGAAATCAGTGTCAGGAATGGCAATAAAATTTGGTAATGCGTTAATTGGTTGGAGATCAAGGAAACAATCACTCATAGCTTTAAGTTCCACTGAATCTGAATTTAATGCGTTATCAGATGTTTGTAGAGAGTTGGAATTTTATAAGCAACTGGTCAAAGAATTGTTTGGAGAATGTACTCTACCCATCAGAATTTGGGAAGATAATCAACCTTGTATTAAATTAGCTGAATCAGGTCAATTTAAGGCACACACAAAACATTTGGATATTCGTTATCAGAATGTATGCGAAAGTGTAAAACAAGGTTTGATAAAGCTGCAGTATTGCCCTAGCAAGGAAAATCTCGCTGATGGCTTTACTAAAGCTTTGAGTCCGCAATCTCACCAAGATTTCTGTTCAGGTCTGAATTTGAATTAAGTTTATTGTAGCTCAGTGTTACGAGCGAGAGGGGGTGTTGGTGTTAAAGGGTTAAAAAGTCTTAGACGCTCTAATCACTGAGCAGCTGTGTGTCCTTGAACATCCGGGAATGTTAGATAATTAGTATAAATACTCAGTTTGTATCCGTGTGTGTTGGGTGTCGCTGAGCTGAGCTGAATGTAGTGTAAAGTTTTCTTTCAGGCAAGAGATAAAACGTGAGTGCTTTATCGCCTGGTTTTTGTTTTTGTAAATAAATTCTTTTGAGTTTTCAACATGCTTGCTCCAGAGTTCCTGATTTACAGCTGTTGCTGATTATCCTATCTTCTTCAATCCGCTGCACGAGAAAAACCCTGCTGAAAGTAAGATATAAGGCTTGGAAGCGAACTGGACATTTACTTTAACATTAAACTAATTAAAGTTTAATGGACAGACTCAAAGTACCATCTGCCCAAGCAAGGATGGCCCATGGCCAGGGATGATGGGAGTCTTATCTGGTGGGACACACTTTTCCCATTACCTCTTCCCTTGAAAACACTGAATATCTGTATTTCATTTCCTCCTTCCTCCGTGACCTCCAACATCTTCCTGGCACAGTCCAACCAACCACACACATATCACCCTGCACCACTGACTTCCTGAGGCTGCTGTATTGTGTCTAGGACACTGGCAATGGGGCAGCACCTTCCACTGGATGAGAGGATAGAGGGTGAAACCAGGGCTGGCCAAATGGCACCCAGCTCAGTCCCCTCCTTGCCCCTCTCTGCATCTGCTGCCTGAGGGGGCTGCCTCAGTCTCCCTCACCGTGGAGCAGGCCCTGAGAACAGCCTTCCCTCCAAAATACAGGAAGCAGGACAATGAAGGCCTTGGAGTCTCACCGTGGAAAACAATAAACAACCATTTTTCACACGTTTTAGCTTTTGCTGATGACTTGATTATTGCCACAGCAAATGACAGACACTATGCACAGGTTGTGAAACACCTAAGCAAAGAGGTCAAGGAACTGGGAAAGATCCGGTACTACCTCAGAATCCAAGTTGAGTAATCCTGAAAAGTTTGGGAATACTGACGCAGATTGGACAAATCCACAGGGGGACATGTATTTAAATTTGGGGAGGGATTCAATAAATAAATAACAAGAACAATTGTAATAATAAATACACAGGCTGGGGGGGCACCACCCATTTCCATAGCAATCTTCCCAATCTCTTAAATCCCACAGACGTATGATCTGATATAGTGGGCATAATGGAAACCAGGTAGAATGGAGAGAAAGAGTTGGGCACAGGTATCTCTGGGTAGGAACCCTTTAGATGCTTCTCCATAGAAACACAGGCATGTGGGAGAGACTGTAGTTGCCAAGGCAGAAGCCTCAAATGGCGGAAATAATAAAGTGGGCTTTCTCCCTGTCCTCTTTCCCCCAATGGTTGGACACCCCCAGCGCCCCATGCAGCAGCTGATCTGGGACTTCTGGCAGGGCAAGGACTGAGCTTCAAGGGAGGAGAGGGTGGGTGGATCAGGCCTCCTGTTCAGGGGTCTCCCCCTGGTCCACTTGAAGTCATAGCAGATTCCTGGGCAGGAGGGAGAGGTCAAGGCAGGCAGCCCCCAAGTCTCCCCCTCTTTCTCCAAGATGGCTTCCCTCCCTCCCTCCGCCCCCCAACTTCCTCTGCCCTCCTCCCTCCGCCCCTGAGGGTCCCCTTTGCCCAGAGGCCCCCCTGCCCGGCTCACCCTTCATGCCAAATCTCTCCCAATGGCGCCCCCCTCTACCTCTGGAGGGGCTTGGGAAGAAGAGCAGGGAGGGGGGAGAGGAGGGAGACGGGGGGGGGTCTCTATCCAGGCCTCTCTCGCCTCCTTTAACCCTTCCATGGCCTCCCCCTCTCCCATTCCCCACACAAAGGGGACCCACCAAGGCACAACTCGGCGCGGAGCCAGGATCGCGGCGCCCCAGGGATCCCTGCCAGGGGGAACCCGGGACTCGCAGAGGGGCGCGGAACTGGGGCCTGGGTTCAAGTCTCAGCCCTCGGGGGGGGGGCTCCCATTTCATTCCCTCAAAAGGGGGAGGGAGTTGTTGTTGTTGGGGGGTTCTGCTCCCTTTCCTGCAATACAAAGGGCAGGGGGCTCTCCAAGGACGCGCCCCCTCTGGGGACTAAATCAGCAGTGCCTAAATCAGCCCCTCCCCCGCTCGACTGATCCACAGAAAGAAGGGGGAGGGGGGAGATCGCCCCTACTTTCCTTTCATTCCCCCCCCCGGCCAAAAGCCTGCCCTCCCTTCCCAGCCGCCCTCTTTGCAGATTCAGAGGGAGGAAAAGTGCATCCTTCTCCCCCCCCCATATAGATATATAATATGCACCTCTTTGTCCTCCTCCTCCTCCTCTGCAGAGCTGCTCCTCTTGTGGGAATGTGGATGGAGGCCCCTCCCCCTCCCACCTTGGCTCCCCCCTCCCCCTCCCCCCTCCCTGCCTCTCTAGGAAGCGGAGCTCACTGACCCAGGGGGAGGAATGAGTGACACCTCCTCCCCAGAACACACAAATTCTCCTCCTTCCAAACATGCTCTGAATATCCTGTTTCTTTCCGGAGAAGGTCCTGGGTTCGATCCCCGGAGACGGCAGGGAAAGAGACCCCCCCCCCAACCTCGGAAAAAGTCCTCCGGGGCACGAAGGCTACCTTCCCCCTTCATCTCTTTCAATCCCTTGCGGGGGGGGGGATCCACTCATTTTCACACCCATTTCCCAAGGTGGGGGAGGCAGGGCCGTGGCGGAGGGTGTCCCCGTTACAACAGCCCTGCAGAGTAGACCCGAGTTGTGGGGCTTGGAAGAGTAACTTGCGACAACCCTAAATGAAAGGGTAAAAGCAGGAGGACACACATACCACTTTCTTTCATACATTTCCACCATCAAGCAACATATATTGGGCTCCCGGAGCCATAATAAGGCAGGGGGGCTCCTTTTTCCAGTTGTTTTTGTTTTTTTTTAAATAAATTTTTATTATTTTCTTTCTTTAACATCTCTCAACAATTCATTGTCAAACACTACAACCATTAGCTCCACCGAGCTTTTCACTTCCCTCCCTCCCTCCAACAGGTAATTTATTTCACGTCCCAACGTGCAATTTATAGCTTTAAATTTAAATTTAAATTATAGCTCCTCCTCCGCTTGCGGCCTGCACCGGGGGGGGGGGGGCCTCCGGCTGGCCTCCCAGGGCCAGCGGCCGCCCCTATAGCCATCCGCGGCGGCGGAGGGGGGCTTCCACCCCCTTGCGCCGCCGCCAGGAAAGGAGGCCGCCTGCAGCCTACACCGGGGGCTCCCGCTGGCCTCCCAGGGCCAGCAGGCTGCCCCCACAGCGATCCAGGGCGCCCGCTGCCCATTCAGGCCTAGCAGAGTGCCCAGAATAGAATAGAATAGAATAGAATAGAATATATTTTATTGTCATTGCCCCCTTCGGGGACAACGAAATTACTTGGCTGCTCCATCCACCCAGATAGGGCACTCCACGCAAAGACAAAACAACTACAAAAACACTGATTAAAACCATACACACTGATTAAAACCATACAATGATAAAACATAACAGGTAAGATTAGATGACTCCAAAGCAGCAAACCTGGGCGGCGGCAGAGGCCCCGCGCCCCCCCGAGAGTCCACCAAGCGGCCCCAGACCTCCGCCGCAGCCACAAAAAGGTACTCCCCTCCCCCGGGTAGGAGAAGGGGGGAACCCACACAGGAGGCGCCTGCCACCCCCAAGGCCTAGCGGTGCTCACCCAGGGCCCGGCGGTGCTTCCGGGCAGGCCGCGGCGGCAAAATAAAATAAAATAAATTGGGCTTACCTGACTCCAGCCGCCTGTACTGGGAAGGAACCTGATGAACCTAGAAGAAAAAGAACCCAAGAGGTCCGGCTGAAGATCTCAGTCCCTTTTACAAGCTCCTTGTCCCCGCCCCGGCCGACTGTCCATTGTCCACCTGGCCGAGGGCGGGTCAAAGGGGCAGCCTACACAGGTGGGCAGCTCCCGCCCAGGGGACCCCCGCTCGGTGCCGCAAATCCCGCCCACCTGAAAAGGGAGGGCGGAAACTATAGTCCACATTGTAGGATTTATTTCAATCCTGCTAGCGTCCTCAGATTTTTGCAATTGTCATTTAAATAAACAGTAAATTTACTCCAGTCTCTTTGGAATTTCGAGTTGTCCTGGTCTCAGATCGTGCAGGTCAGTTTGGCCATTTCCGCATATTCCATCATCTTCATCTGCCACTCCGCAATAGTAGGAGTCTCTTGTAACTTCCATTTTTGGGCCAACAAAGTTCTCACGGCTGCAGTGGCGTACATAAATAGTCTTTGGTCTACCTTTCAATTTCCTTTTCCATCAAACCCAGCAGAAATGCTTCAGGTTTTTTTTAATCTTTTTTAATTTATTGTAGATCAATTCCACCACATATGATAAAAGTCAACGTCTGAATCTTTACATTTCTAGCATGCTTTGTCCCTCATTCTATACATTTTAGCTAATTTCACAGGTGTCAATATTATACCCAAAATCTAACGCCCATTTTATCATGACATCTTTCGTAAACCAATCTAATAACAAATTATACATTTTAGATAAAACTTTTGATTTCTTACTTTCAAAACCTAACTTCCTCTTATCAATATTGAATATATCATTTACCTGATGGTATTGCAACCATACTGTAAAACAGTCTTGAATCTGCTCATACAATTTAAGCTTAAAACCTTGGCCAGTTTTTAAAACAATCTCTTCATAAGTGGCCCGCCTCCCTTCCATATTTAATTTCTTGACCAACAATACCTCAATTGGAGAAATCCACCATGGTGTTTTCTTTTCCAATACCATTTTGTTTCTTTCCCATACCTCATAAATTGATCTAATCACATGATTCTGGAAACCTTTATGTACTTTTACTTTATCATACTTTTTCCAGGTCAATCCAAAGTCACTCCGTTTAACAGCTAGCCAATCACTGTGCAGGATCCCCCTTACGAAACAGCAGCCATTAATGGTGAAAAATAGAAGAAGAAGAAGAGGAGGAGGAGGAGGAGGAGGAGGAGGAGGAGGAGGAGGAGGAGGAGGAGTTTGGATTGATATCCCGCTTTATCACTCGCCGAAGGATAAATGCAACCTGTCTCTTCCTCTATCCATCCAACACCTTCGAAAAAAGTGACCACATACAAATGCCTTTTCACTCTCCCAGAAGCCCCAACCTGCAAATCACAAAAGATGCTTAACTCATTGTATCTATTTGTTAATTAGTAAAGTGAAAGAAAGGGAGATGTTTTATTGTTTTCTGAGATCCTCCAGCTGCCCCAAGGAATAAGAGGTTCCACACTCCACAATCTGAGAAGAGGTTTAGGAAGCCCTATCACAGAAATTCAAATTTATCTCGATTTCTCTTTTCAAATAAGCCACTCTCATTGGTCTAATCATGACTTCTTGACCCTTACACTCAGAAAATTGTATCTGCCCCTTTTGAGCATTCCTTTTTTGTAAGATCAACATAGAACTGTCATTTGAAACCAGACTGCTTGATCCTTTTTTGGTCTCCATATCTGAGGTGCGCAGCAAGCAATTTTGTTTAGTACTAACAGGTTAGAAATAATAGAATAGAATAGAATAGAATAGAATATATTTTATTGTCATTGTCCCCTTCGGGGACAACGAAATTACTTGGCTGCTCCATCCACCCAGATAGGGCACTCCACGCAAAGACAAAACAACTACAAAAACACTGATTAAAACCATACACACTGATTAAAACCATACAATGATAAAACATAACAGGTAAGATTAGATGACTTCAAAGTCCAGGCTTCCCATTCAAGGCCACGATTGCTCTGGAGAAGAAGCTGTTTCTAAGACGGCTTGTTCTTGTAATCATCGTCCTGTATCTCCGTCCTGATGGCAAAAGTTCAAAGAGACAGTGACCAGGATGCGATGGATCTTTCACTATGTCCAGTGCCTTTCTGTGGCACCTCATGGCATAAATCTGCTGTAAGGTGGAGAGTGAGCAGCCAACAATGCTCTCTGCTGCCTTAACAACTCTGCACAACCCCATCCTGTCCTTGGTAGTACAGCGTCCGTACCACACACATAAGCCATAAGTGTGCAGTTCTGCAAAGACCTGATCTCTGAGCTTGCAACTCTTGAGTTTTGCAGAGCTGCCCTCATCCTTCCCAAAGGAAGCCTCCCATTGGCTGCCTCCGTGCCCAGAGGTGGCTCCTGACTCTAGGCAGCTTCTGGATTCCTAGTAGTTGTCCCTTAGAGTTTGGGACCTGCCAAAAACACACCATAGACATCCACTGCGGGAGGAAGATGGGTGCGGGGGGAGCGCACACCCCCGTGGCACAATCCTGGTGGGGTGCCATCGCGGCTGCCCCCCATTGGGCACCATGCCCCCAGGACGCACGCCAGCCATGCCCCGCCTGCTCTCCACCACCACCCCCATCTGGAGCATGAAGCTCTGCCACTATAGACATCCATAGGGTTTCTCCCCTCTGTGTCTTATCTTGGGAATAATGTGATATGAGCTTACAGTGAAGCATTGAACACACACTTAGGCCACCTCCCCATTGCATCGAGGTCTCTCTGGCACTGCCCACTCTCTGCTCTGCCACCTTCTCTCCTCATGCAAGATGTGCAACTAGGAGGAGAGTCCTTCCTGGTGATTGCTACTAAGCAGCCCTTTTATTCCTGACTAGTAAATTAAGCCCGTTAAGATAACGGGCGCTAGAAGAGCGCCGCCGAGGGAGTGGCGGCTCCTGGAGCTGCCTGTCTGTGCTGCTTTAAAGCAGCACGGACGGGCAGCCTCAGGAGCCATTGCACAGTCACCGCGGGAGCAGCAGCGCCGGCCGGGATGCACCCCAGCCGGCGCTGCTGCTCCCGCGGTGACTGACCGATCCGCCGAGCGGGTAGGCCTCGGGTGAAGCCGGGGGCTCGTGTGATCGGCGCGGCCGGGGGAGAGGAGGAGCGTGACGGGGAGGGGACACGCCCCCCTCTCCGCCCGCCCCCCTCTACCGTCGTCCAATCCCTGCGTCCGTCCGTCTGGGACATGCGCAGTGGAAAATTTCCACTGACACACGGACGGTGGACGCAGGGACACAGGGAGATTATTATATAGGATGCCCCCAGAGATAATGTTTTATCTGAACACTTCCCCCTTCACAGAGCCAGGAATGAGGAGGTGTTGCGACACAATTAATTTATAAAATATAAACAATATATGAGGGTTTGGATATTAGCAGAACCTACAAGATGCTTTTAGTCTTTTTGTGTCTTCCTTGTTCCTTTATTGCAATTACATCAATGGGAGTTATGATGCTGTTCCTATAATACTAATCCCACCTGCTCCCAAACTACCACCACAACTCCTGACACCAACATTTCCAACTTTCTCCACCGAGGACCAAAAATCAGCTGACTCTCAGCCCGTCATCACTCAACCCAGTACTCCAGATTCTCCCCCTCCCTATGCAACATTATATTATATCTCCTATTATACTTGTGAGACATGACCTTCCTTTCTTTAAAGACCTGTCTATACAACTTTATATACAAATACCAGAACTTCACGTACACTCCATGCATTTAAGACTAATTTCCCATTATCTGAGGGCTGGATTTAAAAGGCAATTAGGCTGGATCCGGCCCCAGGGCCTTAGTTTGCCCACCCATGGCTTATGCAAAAGCAAATAAATTACCAGGAGTTTGATTGATTTATGAAACTCAAGATAAACCAAATATTAAGAAAATGGGTGGGGGATTGAGCTTTCAGTGAGTATTATTGGGAGGAATGCCAAACCAGAACGTAGCACACAACCGCTCACGTCGCTCACAATCGTAGCTTACAATCTCAGTCTTGCACTTTGTTCCAGCAGGTGAGCGATTTTTAGCATTGGAAACCACCTATCAGCTCCCTGATTGTCGCCAGCGGCTGCCAATCACGCTCCCGCTTGCTGCGACAAGGGCAGCTGTCTATTGGCTGCCGCAGCGGGAAGCAGAAGGGCTAATGGCGGCGATCAGGCAGCTGCGATCTTCGTTCTGGCGGTTGAGTGATTTTTGGCATTTGCCACTTCATTGTTGGGGGGGGGGTATCCCGGCATGGGAGGAATGAAGGAGGGAGGGAGGGAGGCAGCAACGAAGAAAGCACGTGAGGAAGCGGCGCGGAGAAGGAAGGAAGGGCGCACTGAGGGAGAGGGAGGAGCAGCAGGAGGAAAAGGCAACAGCAGCCGGCAGCCAGTGTCACACGCCCCCTTGACAGCGCCGCCCTGCTGAGGTGGGCAGGTGGGCGAGCAGACTAGAGATGTAAAATTTCCAGAAATTTTGAAGCTTGGAAAAAACCCCGTTATTTTTCCAGGTTTTTTCCCGGGGGGAAACGGAAATTTTCGGAAAAATTGAAAAAAAATGCTACATTAGCACTTCTTTTTTCTTTTCCAGATTGAAAGTCATTCTGTTACTTTAGAAACATAAAATATAACTATGGAGAATTTTAATGGGCATAAAATTATCACAACTAGCATATTAAAAATATAGTGTATCCAAACTATTATTACAAACAGAATTTACTTTTAAATTAATATTTATTTGTATTTGTAACAAATGGAGCAACAATCTCCTGAACTGTTTGCTAGTTTATGTGGAACAATAAAGAAACAAACTCCACAAAACAATTTTTAAAAATCCAGAAGTAACAATTATTCATATTTCCTCTCCACAGTATTTAAACAAATCATGTTAACATAAAACATTCAATAATCTATTTATTATTTTTTCAATTTTTTTGAAAAACAAAAACAAAAAAGTCTTCATAAAAAAACCGGTTTCCCCCCGAATTTTTCCAGTTTTTTTCCGGGCCTTCACATCTCTAGAGCAGACTCCCGCCATTGATGGCGCCCGGTGTGGGACAAGATTGCTCCATCCCTGAGGAGAAAAGCGCCGCTGTGTGAGGGAGAGGGAAACGTGTACGCTGGCAAACCACGTGGTGATTCCCAGACCGTCTGTAGGCCGGATCTAGAAGGCAATTGCGCCTGATCCGGCCCACGGGCCTTAGTTTGCCGACCCATGTACTAGATGCTTGGAGATTCAGACACCCATTAGAACAAGAGTAAACATGTTCTTCTGATTCAAAGGATTCTGCGGGAAGAAGAAACATGATCTGGATATTGAAGGAACTGCCTGCAGGATTAAAGACTGTAGAGATCCAACCAAGAACTACCGGTATATCAGATCAAAACTCAACATGTATGATAATGAGGGGTGAAAAGACTTCATTGTATATATGGAGACTAAATAAATGTTTATTTGAAAAACACTGAATTACAACATATTCCAATTATGTTAAGGTATTAAAAGATGTTAAAAAGCATTTGGAAATATGGGGGAGGATGAAACTTTCACTTTTACGAAGGATTTAAACCAAAAGAGGTATGTTTTTATTCTAAATGATACCAATAATAAACAATACAAGCTGCTTTAACGAATGGCAAAGAGATATTTCATGATTTCTCTGGCAGGGGTGGGGGGATACACAAAGAATAAAGTATAACATTTTGATAGATACTAAAAATAGAGGTGGTTTTGCACTGCTAGATTTTCTACTATGAGGCAGACTCTTTGTGTTGGTGAAAAGAATGGATATCATTGGACAACACACCATTGCTGGATACCCAGTGGAATCTCGGTGGTTGAACGCTTCGGAAGTTGAACATTTGGGGCTTTCAAACACCAACAACCCGGAAGTGAATGCTTCCATTTTTCAACGCAATTTGTAAATCAAATTATATATAAATAAAATTATATATATATATATATGCAAAGTAATTGAAGCACTTCCCCCACTCCTCCCATACAAACCATTTCTGCTTTTTCAGTTTGTTGTTAGATTGCTGAGTTTCAACTCTTAAAGCTTTTCCTCCCTGCTAGTCCATTGATGTTTTGTAAGAACATCAGGACTGAAGCTCTACGTGCACTTTATATAAGTAAGTGGTTTTCCATTTTTGAGTTCGCTGGTGTTTGCTAAGGTTTCCACTTCTATTGAAGCTCTTTCCACGCTCCATACATTTATTTGCTTGTACCCGAGTAAGTCTGTTGATGTCTTCTAATTTTCCTATGTGTAATTTAGGGTTCCACTCTGAAAGAAACTCTTCCAAGACTCCTTACATTTAAATGGTTTCTCCCCCGTGTGAGTCAATTGATGTTTTCTAAGTGTTCCACTGTGACTGAAGCTCTTTCCACACTCCGTGCATTTAAATGGTTTCTCCCCTGTGTGAGTCCGTTGATGTTTTCTAAGTGTTCCAGTAGAAGTGAAGCTCTTCCCACAGTCCATACATCCAAATGGTTTTTCCCCTGTGTGAATACGATGGTGGATTCTAAGTGTTCCACGATCAGTGAAGCTCTTACCACACTCCATGCAATTAAATGGTTTCTCCCCCGTGTGAGTCTGTTGATGTCTCCTAACGTTTCCAACATTAGTGAAGCCCTTTCCACACTCCATGCATTTAAATGGTTTCTCTCCTGTGTGAGTTTGATGATGCACACTAAGTGCTCTACCATCTATAAAGCTCTTTCCACACTCCATGCATTTAAATGGTTTCTCCCCTGTGTGAGTAAACTGGTGTTTTCTTAGTCCTCCACTATAAGTGAAGCTCTCTCCACACTCCATACATTTATATGGTTTCTCCCCTGTGTGAGTTTGATGATGCATACTAAGTGCTGTACCATCAATAAAGCTCTTTCCACACTCCATGCATTTAAATGGTTTCTCCCCTGTGTGTGTAAACTGATGTCTTCTTAGTCCTCCACTATAAGTGAAGCTCTCTCCACACTCCATACATTTATATGGTTTCTCCCCTGTGTGAGTCCGTTGATGTTTTCTAAGTGTTCCACTATCAGTGAAGCTCTTTCCACACTCCATGCATTTAAATGGTTTCTCCCCTGAGTGAGTCCGTTGATGTTTTCTAAGTGTTCCACTATCAGTGAAGCTCTTTCCACACTCCATACAGTTAAATGGTTTCTCCCCTGTGTGAGTCTGTTGATGTTTTCTAAGTGTTCCACTAGAAGTGAAGCTCTTTCCACACTCCATACAGTTCAATGGTTTCTCCCCTGTGTGAATCCGTTGATGTTTTCTAAGTGTTCCACTATCATTGAAGCTCTTTCCACACTCCATACAGTTAAATGGTTTCTCCCCTGTGTGAGTCCGTTGATGTCTTCTAACTTTTCCAAACTCAGAGAAGCTCTTTCCACAATCCATACATTTATATGGTTTCCCCCTCGTGTGCCTTTGATGATGACGTTTCAGGGATTGACTGTTACTGAAACTCTTTCCACACTCCAAACATACAAAAGGTTTTTCTCTTTTGTGAACCCAATGATGGCTTCTAAGGCTTCCATTCTGTCTGAAGCTCTTTCCACACTCCATGCATGTGAATGGTTTCTCGCCTCTGTGGGTCTGTTGATGTTTTCTAAGTGTTCCACTATCAGTGAAACTCTTTTCACATTCCATACATTTAAATGGTTTTTCCCCTGTGTGAATCCGTTGATGGTTTTTAAGGTGCCCAATCTGACTGAAGCTCTTTCCGCACTCCTTACATTTATATGGTTTCTCCCCTGTGTGAGTGTGTTTATGTATACGAAGATTTGAACTCCAACCAAAGTTTTTTCCACACTCCGTGCATTTAAATGGTTTCTCCCCAGTGTGAGTCCGTTGATGAGGTCTAAGTGTTCCACTGTCACTGAAGCTCTTCCCAGACTCCATAGTTTCAATTTGTTTCTCCTCTCTGTTTCCACACTCCATGAATTGAAATGGTTTCTTCGTTATTCCCATTGGACATGCCCACCAGAATTCTGACTGCCTTCTCCATTGTCTGCTTTCGACAGGGAGGATGGGGAGGACATCCTAATTGTTTTCTAAGAAGAGAACAAAGGAATATTACACACACCAATTAGCACCTGCTCTTATTTTAACATCTTGTACATTCTCTCCTGTCCTCCATATGTGCCCAGTTTTTAGGAAATACAAATGAAATAATGGTAATGGATTTCAGCAGCATTATCTCAGAATATGGTTGAACTGTGGGATTTACTTTTTAAATAAAGAGGTTTCTCACAGGAAAGGGAGCTGCTCTATGTCCATGAACTATTCATCAGGGTCCTAAATTCACCATGAAGTTCTTCATCCTCTGCACAATAATCCTCCACCCCTTGGGCCCCATTTTGTCCCCTTCGACCTCTAGATGTTTATTAATCACCTGCACAGTTCCTTTGGCCTCAGGACGTCCATACTGACCATTTTGGGAGACCCATATATAAGTCTAGTGACAAGGCTTGGTGCTTGCGGTTGGCTGAAGGAGTGCTCAGGTAGGAGAATGTTCTTGGAGTTGGACCTCCATCTCTTGGCCTTGCATTATTGCAAGGGGAGAGCTGGAGATGCAGAAGGAAAGCAGCTGGAGCCTGACTGCTGAGAATCCCAGATGAAAACATCCAACCCAATTATTATTTGCTATAATTCTATGCTGCCTGGTTTCACACCCGTCTCCTGAGACTAGTCTATCTTAGTGGAGATTCACAGTCCAGGCCTCTCTCACTGTTCTTCCTCAATTGCCGTCGATGGCCTAGGGCTTCTGGATATACTATCTCTGCTCGTACTGGGAATTATTTATTAAATTTGTATACCTCTCTTCATCTGAAGATCTCAAGATAAAAACATATGCGACACTGAAAAAAGTGATTATTAAAGGTGAAGAACACTGATTATGGGGAAGAAAAGAAAGAATATGACTGGGGAAAGGAAGTGAAACCAGTGATGTTTCCGCCTGAGTGTAAAGAAGAAACCAATCTTCAAATAAGTTTCATATTCCCTGGCTGTTTTTCTCAGGCACAATTGTGACTCAGAATCTTACCCACACTTTCTTCTGGAATATCAACTGGACCTCTTTGGAATAGGAGCCAGAAATACTTTGGGATTTCATCCAGACACACTTTTTGTGGTGGGGCAGTGGAGGAAGGCAGGGTGGGGGGAGGGGACAGCTCTGGTGCTGCAGGTCGGCGGACCAATTATACGTTCCTAAGCAAGCAACTTTGGGGGTGAACATTTTCCTTAAAAAAGCTCTTCCCCAGGTGCCAGCACAGGTGTCTACGCTTCCCCAGGTGCTGGGAGGGGTTTGCTACACTGCTGAATGTGGACACCTTGGATTTATACTGTTAGGGTTTCAATAACCCCTAGGATCCAGTTGCACCAACTCCCAAGTAACACTGAGCCCTAGAGGAACCTTCTATGCTGAGGTGAGGCATCTCTGGCCCTCCAGATGTGGTTGGACACAAAGTACCACCTGCCCAAGCAAGGGTGGCCCATGGCCAGGGATGATGGGAGTCTTATCTAGTGGGACACACTTTCTCCACCTTCCCCCTCCTCTGAAAATGCTGAATATCTGTACTGTATTTCATTTCCTCCTTCCTCAGTGATCGCCAACATCTTCCTGACGCAGTCCAACCAACCGCACACATTCCCAAATCACCCTGCACCACTGACTTCCCCAGGCTGCTGTATTGTGTGTCTAGAACACTGGCAATGGGGCAGCACCTTCCACTGGATGAGAGGATAGAGGGTGAAACCAGGGCTGGCCAAATGGCACCCAGCTCAGTGCCCTCCTTGCCCCTTTCTGCACCTGCTGCCTGAGGGGGCTGCCTCAGTCTCCCTCATGGTGGAGCAGGCAGCCTTCCCTCCAAAATATAGGAAACATGACAAAGAAGGCCTTGGAGTGTCAGCCAGGAAGAAGAAGAAGAAGAAGAAGAAGAAGAAGAAGAAGAAGAAGAAGAAGAACAACAACAACAACAACAACAACAACAACAACAACATAAGTCACTTTGGGCTGCTCTGGGCAAGAGAAAGCGAATAATAGATTCAATAAACAGCTAACAATAACAATTGTAATAATAATAAATACACATCCTGGGGGGGGACACACCACCCATTTGCACAGCAATCTTCCCAATAGCTTAAATCCCACAGGTTTAAGGGATCTGACAGGGACCCAGGTGGCGCTGTGGGTTAAACCACAGATCCTAGGGCTTGCTGATCAGAAGGTCGGCGGTTCGAATCCCTGCGAAGGGGTGAGCTCCCATTGCTTGGTCCCAGCTCCTGCCAACCTAGCAGTTCGAAAGCACATCAAAGTGCAAGTAGATAAATAGGAACTGCTCTGGCGGGAAGGTAAACAGCGTTTCCGTGCACTGCTCTGGTTTGCCAGAAGCGGCTTAGTCATGCTGGCCACATGACCTGGAAGCTGTACGCCGGCTCCCTCGGCCAATAAAGTGAGATGAGCGCCGTAACCCCAGAGTCGGACATGACTGGACCTAATGGTCAGGGGTCCCTTTAACTTTACCTTAAGAGATCTGATATAGTGGCAATAATGGAAACCAGGTGGAATGGAGAGAAGGAGTTGGGCACAGGTATCTCTAGGTAGGAACCCTTTAGATGCTTCTCCACAGAAACACAGGCATGTGGGTGGGCTTCCTCCCTTTCCTCTTTCCCCCAATGATTGGACTCCCTATAACACCCCCCAGCGCCCCATGCAGGAGCTGATCTGGGACTTAGCGCAGGGCAAGGACTGAGCTTCAAGGGAGGAGAGGGTGTGTGGATCGGGCCTCCTGTTCAGGGGTCTCTCCCTGGTCGACTTGAAGTTATGGCAGATTCCTGGGCAGGAGGGAGAAGTCAAGGCAGGCAGCCCCCAAGTCTCTCTCTCTTTCTCCAAGATGGCTTCCCTTCTCCCCCCTCCCTCCACCCCCGAGTCTCCCTCTCAGGTGCCCCATGATAGTCTTGTAAAGAAGCTGGTAAAATGCGGGCTAGACAATGCTACCATTCAGTGGATTTGTAACTGGCTGACTGACCGAACCCAAAGGGTGCTCATCAATGACTCCTCTTCATCCTGGAGAGAAGTGACTAGTGGGGTGCCACAGAGTTCTGTCTTGGGCCCAGTCTTATTCAACACCTTTATCAATGACTTGGATGATGGGCTTGAGGGCATCCTGATCAAGTTTGCAGATGACACCAAATTGGGAGGGGTGGCTAATACCCCAGAGGACAGGATCACACTTCAAAATGACCTTAACAGATTAGAGAATTGGGCCAAAGCAAACAAGATGAATTTTAATAGGGAGAAATGTAAAGTACTACACTTGGGCAAAAAAAAATGAAAGGCACAAATACAGGATGGGTGACACCTGGCTTGAGAGCAGTACATGTGAAAAGGATCTAGGAGTCTTGGTAGACCACAAACTTGACATGAGTCAACAGTGTGATGCAGCAGCTAAAAAAGCCAATGCAATTTTGGGCTGCATCAATACGAGTATAGCATCTAGATCAAGGGAAGGAATAGTACCACTGTATTCCGCTCTGGTCAGACCTCACCTGGAATACTGTGTCCAGTTCTGGGCACCACAGTTCAAGAAGGATACTGACAAGCTAGAACGTGTCCAGAGGAGGGCAACCAAAATGGTCAAAGGCCTGGAAACGATGCCTTATGAGGAACGGCTTAGGGAGCTGGGTATGTTTAACCTGGAGAAGAGAAGGTTAAGTGGTGATATGATAGCCATGTTCAAATATATAAAAGGATGTCATATAGAGGAGGGAGAAAGGTTGTATTCTGCTGCTTCAGATAAGAGGACACGGAGCAATGGATTCAAACTACAATAAAGAAGATTCCACCTAAACATTAGAAAGAACTTCCTGACAGTAAGAGCTGTTCGACAGTGGAATTTACTGCCAATGAGTGTGGTGGAGTCTCCTTCTTTGGAGGTCTTTAAGCAGAGGCTTGACAGCCACCTGTCAGGAATGCTTGGATGGTGTTTTCCTGCTTGGCAGGGGGTTGGACTGGATGGCCCTTGTGGTCTCTTCCAACTCTAGGATTCTATGATTCTATGATCCTTCGCCCCATGTCAGCTAACCCTCCGCGGCAAATCTCTCCCAATGGCGCCCCCCTCTCCCTCCGGAGGGGCCTCGTCAGATGAGCAGGGAGGGGGGTCGAGGAGGGAGAGGGGGGTCTCTATCCAGGCCTCTCTCTCCTCCTTTAACCCTTCCATGGCCTCCCCCTCTCCCATTCCCCACACAAAGGGGACCCCCCAAGGCACAACTCGGCGCGGAGCCAGGATCGCGGCGCCCCAGGGATTCCTGCCAGGGGGAACCCGGGACTCGCAGAGGGGCGCGGAACTGGGGCCTGGGTTCAAGTCTCAGCCCTCGGGGGGGGGGCTCCCATTTCCATTCCCGCAAAAGCGTGGGAGGGAGGGAGTTGTTGTTGGGGGGTTCTGCTCCCTTTCCTGCAATACAAAGGGCTGGTGGCTCTCCAAGGACGCGCCCACTCTGGGGACTAAAGCAGCAGTGCCTAAATCAGCCCCTCCCCATGATCCACAGAAAGAAGGGGGAGGGGGGGAGATCGCCCCTACTTTCCTTTCATTCCCCCCCCCCCACTCGTCCCAAATCCTGCCCTCCCTTCCCAGCTAGGAAAAGCGCATCCTTCTCCCCCTCCCCACAACCCCAAATATCCCCCCACAAAAAAACTGTTTTGCACCTCTTTTTCCTCCTCTGCAGACCTGCTCCTCTTCCGGGAATGTGGATGGAGGCCCCTCCCCCTCCAACCTTGGCTCCCCCCTCCCCCTCCAAACCTTTCTGCCTCTCTAGGAAGCGGAGCTCACTGACCCCGGGGGAGGAATGAGTGACGTCTCCCTCCTCCTTCCAAACCAGCTCCGTTATCCTGTTTCTTTCCTGAGAAGGTCCCGGGTTCGATCCCCGGAGGAGGCAAGGAAAGAGACTCTCTCTCCCCCCCACCTCGGAAAAAGTCCGGCTCAGTTTAACAGGGAGGAGTCACTTCCACAGAGACGGACCTTGACTGGAGCAGCAAATAGTGAAGGCAGGGAGGAGAGAGAGAGGAGGAATCTCTGGGTCAAAACCTCTTCTGAATACAAGATTCTCAGGGATGAGCTGCCAGGGGACAAATTGGGCGTGAGAAATGTGGGTTTTGTGGACCCCCCCCCCCAGAGGCACTGATGCTACTCAAGGACACTGGCTGGGAACCCCAGACCCTCCATGTGTCCCTATTTTCCAGGGACAGTCCTGGATTTACAGAAGCTGCCCCAGTTTCTGGTTTGAACCCAGAATGTCCCGCTTTTCCATAGTAGGACATCCCTATTTTCATTGGAGAAATGTTGGAGGGAATGGAGTCTTGAAGAGAAAGGAATGTTCCACTGTAGTTGCAGTCACATTTCTATTTTTGCTTTTTAAAAATTATTTATAATTTTCATTTTACAACAAGCACAAAATGTAAATTTGAAGTATTCCACTTCATATTTTGACTCCCCTCCGACCTTTCTGCGGTTTCTTACATTTATTCCTTTCTTACTGCATTTCCAAGTTAACCCTACTTATTGTTTATCTTAATTAGTTCATATATGTTGTCTATCACTGCACCTTTTTACTTTAATCCTGCTAATGTCTTAATTTGTTTTAAATACTTTTGAAAGTATTCAATAAACAGTTTTTATTCTTGATTAAAAGTTTATCATCTTTATTTCTTATTCTTCCAGTAAGTTCTGCCATTTTTTTAGTAGTCTAATGGTTTCTTTAGTTGAGACATTTTCTTCTTTCAATCTTTGGGCAAAAATCACTCGTGAGGCAGTGGTCACATACATAAGTAAATTTTTATATTCTCTAGGTAACTCTAGTCCCATAATTCCCAAAAGGAAAGCCTCTGCTATCTTAATAAAAGTTATCTTAAACTTTTTTTCAATTCGTTATCTATCATTTCCCAGTAGGCTTTTATGTTATTATATATTCACCACAAAGGGTGAATATATAACATTTCCAACAGGTATTTGATTTATACATTTTTGCTAATCTATTGGGTGTCAAATAACATCTATACATCATTTTCATATAGTTTTTCCCTCAAACCATAACTTGTGTGGGAATAATGCAAGCCTGTAAACTTCAGAGCTATATTCCACAATGGCTCCCATGCCGATATGGGAGAGACGACTCTTCCAGTTTCGCTGCAGCATCCTGTTTTTACTGCCCTCTCGCCAATGGGAAGGAGAAGCAAAATAACCTCCCTGCAAGCAGGAAACTGGGGCAAGGCTTGGCCTGCAGCCTTTCTCCTTGCTGTGCCAATATCCTTGCAGGCAGTGCCAATATAATTTGGGTGTACATGCAGCTCCTGCCTGAGGCTGGGAAGGAGGCCTCTTGGTGGAAGAAAAACCAATAACGGGGGGGGGGGGAACAGGAGGGGCAGGATCCAGGCAGTCTGCTCCCTGGTGACAGAAGCTGACAGTTGTCACAGTTTCTTTAGAAAGGGAAATGGGATCTTTTTGCAGATCCTCTTTCACCAAAAGAGCAAACATTCTCCTGGATCTCAAGGCAGAAGCAAAGGAGAACCTTCAGCAAAGTATCATGTGGGGAGGGGGGCCAGGGGACTTGCCAGGGCAAGGCTGTGGGGCAGGAGGCCAGGGCCCCACTGGGCAGAAAGAGCAACAGGTCCTGCGAATCTATGATTCTATGAAAAATTGTTATTTTTTAAAAAACAGACTGTTTTGAGAACCAGGGAAGTGTTACGGAAATTGCCGGGTCAGAGGTTGCTCAGGTCCCGGTCCTACGAGAGAAGCCCGTGGTTCGCAGCGGAGTCAAAGGAGAACAGCCAGAAGTTGGAGCAAAGGCAAAAGAGTTTATTGCGCAACAAGGTTCCGACGAATCCGAACCCCGAACAAAGGGTGACAGTCACCTTTAAAACTTCCCGCCATGTCCCATAATACAGTTCAACTTACATCACAACTACATCACTAATACATAAGCAAAACATCAAGAAGGGGTGGAGAGTAGGAGGGTTCAACATGATTAACATATGGGTAAACAAGATTAACATATGGGTGATGGGTCACAGGAACAGGTAAATGACTCTTGGGTGGGTCTAATATACATTTTGAGTATTCAGTGGAGACATGACAAAAGGAAAAAAATCGGAAGTTGTTTAGCACATAGAAAACCCAAGGCAGGGCACTTGGATGAGATTACCCAGGTGGGGCATTTCCTGAGGCACTGGGTGAGTGTGTACGTGTCCCCTCGCTCAGGGGATTATGGAGGAGTGGAGAGACGTGTCCCCCTGTCCAGTGAATAATGGCGGATGACAAAAGGCATCAGAAGTCAATTCCTGATGTCCGAGCAATGGCGGGAACCAAGAGGTTTTTTAGCCCTTTTTCAAAGGATTAAAATGACACCAGAAGGAAGAAAATCCATTGAGGCAGTGATTTTCTATGATTTTCTAAAGATTCAAGGCTTGACTGTGAAAGAATAAAATTAAAAGGACATTTCCGTGTCTAGACTCCATTTTGTTACAATGTATCAACATTTTATTAATGACTGTCCTCCTTGATCGAATCATGGTTTCGAAAGCTTTGTTCTCCCAGCAGGGAGTCTGTCAACACCTTGTTAGCGGTTAATGAGGCGTGCAAGACGCACCCATAGGAAAGCATTGCCAATCCTATATTATAATCTTCAAGTGTCCCTGCGTCCACCTACAATTTTCTGTGTGTCACGGAAGTAAATTCTGCGCATGGCACAGACGGACGCAGGGATTGGAGGGGGCGGAGAGGGGGGCGGGACGACGCAGAGACACTTCCGGCCGGGCAAAACTGCGCCGCCGCCATTGCTGGGGGGAAGCGGCGCAAAGCGGCGCTCCTGCCGCCGCCTGTCTATGGAGGCTCCCGCTGCCGCCGCCCGCCGCTCCCTCCGCCCGGGACAGGAGTTGCTCCGCCACCGCCGCCCGCCCGCGATGCCGAAGCCCACGCAGCTGCAGCCGCCTCTCAGGCTGAGGCGGCAGCTGCTGCTGCGCGCAGACTGAGGCGACGCGCGGGAAGGGGCGGTTGGCCGGCGCGGCTGCTGCTGCGGCTGCTGCTCCAAGACGCTCCCTCCGCCCGGGACAGGGGCTGCTCCGCCGCCGCCCGCCCGCGATGGGAGGGAGACGCGAACTGCGGCAGCTGCTGCTGCGCGCAGACTGAGGCAACGCACCTCCTCACCTGCGTTTTCCCCCGGGCGCCCTGCGCGCCCTGGGGCTTTAACATCGGGCGCCCTGTCATCTGCAGCTTTTCCCGCCGTCGTTCTCCCCTGCGCACCCTGTCATCGCGCGCCGTTCGCCCCTGTGAGCCTTCGGGCGCACTGCGCGCCCTGGGGCTTTTCCCTCCGTCTTTCTCCCGCCGCCGTCAGCCTTAAGATCGGGCGCCCTGCGCGCCCTGCGGCTTTGGCTTTTGCCTCCGTCGTTCTCCCGCCGCCGTGAGCCTTCGCCTTCGGCCCGCCTGCCTCACGGAGCACACGCCGAGTGCCGTCCTCCGGCGCCGGAAACTGCCGGCCGGGGAGGCCCAAGGAGGCGGGGAAGGAGCAGGAGGAGGCGGCGGCGCTGCGGCCCCAAGGAAGGAGTGGGAAAGACGCCGCTTTCAGAATCGCCAGCCACCGAGAGGCTGTGTGTGGGAGATGGGGGGGATGGGTCTGTGTGTGTGGGAGGGGGAGGGAGAGGGAGGGAGACAGAGCCAAACTGTTTGTGGAGGTCTGGGAAGGGGGGGGAGGTGTGTGTGTCTGTGTGTGTGTGTGTGTGTGAGAGAGAGAGAGAGAGAGAGACGAGCTGTGTGTGGGAGGTGGAGATGGGTGGGGGGGGATGGGTGTGGGGGGGGAGGGGGAGGGAGGGAGACAGAGCCAAACTGTTTGTGGAGGTCTGGGAAGTGGGGGTGGCCGCCGCTCCCCCCATGAGGGCCAGCCTTCTTCGGGGGGCTCTTTTTCTCCTCAGTTGTCACGGCGGCAGCTTCCCTTCCCGTCGCCGTCGGAATCCAAGCCGCGGCCTCCTCCGCGTCAGCCGCCGCCGCTGCTGCCGCCGCCTCTTTTTCTCCTCAGGTTTTTTTCTCCCCTCCCCCTCCCTCAGTCTCCACACACACACACACGCGCGATATGGGGCAGGAGGGGTGGGGGCGTTATGAGGCAGGAGGGGCTGGTGAGTGTGGGAGTATGGGGCAGGATGAGTGGGGTGTTGGGGGTATGGGGCAGGAGGGGGTCGGATGTGGGGAGTATGGGGCAGGAGGGGCTGGTGAATGTCCCCCGGCTCCTGCTGCTCCGGCTCCGGCTAGCGCCGTTTTCTAAACGGGCTTAATATACTAGTAGAGAATATAGCGGTAGACCAACACACAGAAAGAAAATTGTTGGGACGGGAAGGTTTTAGCTTAGGCATTTCGCGGTTTATGTACAAGTGGGGGGGGGAACCCTTTATTTCAGGGTTTGCGTGTGCATGCTTGTGCAACTATGGTGTGGGGTATAGACAAGGGGTTCTCTCGAGGTCATCGCCTCATGCTTCAGGGTCAGGACTTTTATGAGGCAAGTCCTGTCCCCCATTTGGGAATTTCCCTATCAGAAGGCAGAGTGAATTACGTTAATTTCACTGTCCTGAGTATTTTGAGTATTTTCAGTAGACATGTATGGTAGATATGGGGTGGGAAGCTGGCAACACTTGAGGATCCTTGATGGTTGAAAAGAGGTTGAAAAGACAGTCTCTGAGACAAAGAGGAGCCTGTGAGGAAGGTCAGTACGATCTTAAACATGAGTCATCTGATAATCACCTTCCAATGAACTATAAGTATGCCAAAGTTAGGAAAAAGAAGGGGAGATACTTGTTATTTATGTGCAAAATAATGTAAATAACTCGATACATTCGCAAGCTTGGACAATACACTAGCAATCAGTAGAGATTTGGGTAAAATTAGGGAAATAACAATGGATGAAGTATGAATCATGGATTGTATATGGAACCAGCAGAGGGAATGAAGGGAAGTCTCGAGGTTTAAAGAACCTCCAAGATGAGGTTTTGAAGTGTTATGCTGATGGAGCACATAGTGACTGCTAGCATGGCAGAGGATCTCAGCTCCAACACCAGACGCAGCTCAACCTCCAGCGGAATGCATGAGGTGGCAGAGGAGGGGAAGCCTATTTGGATTGACCCAAACCACGGGGTTGTACTACTGTATTTATTTTCCCCGATTTGCACTGTATTTATTTCCCCGCCAGTGGTGATTTTATTGAGTCAAAAGGAGAGTACCGCTAAACATTTTTTTTATAGAAAAAAAACCACTGAGTTATACCATAACATTACATATCAATGGAAAGATAATTTAATGAATAATTTATCTGAAGGAGTGTGCATGCACACGAAAGCTCACACCAAGAACAAACTTAGTTGGTCTCTAAGGTGCTACTGGAAGGAAAAAAAATTCATTATTTTGTTTTAATGAAGAACATAATGCAATAACTTTTATGAAGGATTATTCATTACAACAGCAGTCATAAAGAAGAAAAGTGACGGGGCTTTTTCCTTTGCAAAAGAAGCTGCACAACAGTGAGCTGATCCTAAAAAAAACGGGGCTTTCCCCCTTTCCTCCTCTAAAAAGTAGGTGCGTCTTATGTTCAGGTGTGTCTTATGGTGCGAAAAATACGGTAAGTACGGTAGTTTGCAAGGTTTTTCCCTGGATAGGGACAGTCACAAGATAAGATAAATTTTATTACGGCCATTAGCCCAACACATAAAAATCACATAAAAAATCACATCACATAAAAATCACATTCCCAAAACAGCATATAAGTATTTATGACTTGTGACAGAAGCTAACATAAAGCGTCACCCTCTGATCATTTACTGGGTAAATTGTCCAAAAAGTCAGCAGGTCCACTATCGCGCCATGATTCATGGTTTAAAAGGGTTCTCCGGACCATACAGAAGTCCTTTTTTCTTCTTTATACAGGTAGATAAGACGCTGATCAGGTATCTAGCAACGGTGAGTGATCTGGAAGGGTCTTCATCATTTAATAGAAATCTCAGTTTTGCTTCGTTGGACTCATCAGCAATCCCCATTAAATGTGGAGCAAGAAACTTACTCCTAAGCGATGAGTAAAGAGCACAACTAAATAATATGTGATGCAGCGATTCAGGTGATCCGCAGTTACAATCACATAAAAGTGATATCTGTCCGTTGGAAAGTCTATTTCCCATCACGTTGGATGGGAAGGCGTTGAATCTTGCCTTTATAAAGGCATATCTATGTGCTGAGACAGTTAAAGAGTCCAAGTAATGAGGGAGTTTTAGAGGAGGTAATAGACCAAGGTTTAGAGGTGAACAAGTACCATTACCCACTACCATCTTCTGCTGCAAGTCCAACTCTTCTAATTTAGATTACTGTTCTTTGGCTGAGACTATATCCAGCTCCAATAATTTAGATGGGGAGACTCCCATATCCATAATTTTCAGATGTAGTGTTTTTGCTCATGGGCTATGGAAATCATCCCTCCACATACACTGTATCAAATACAGATTTGAACGATTGTGCCAGAGCGATAACCAGTGGCAAAGTATATGTTTCCAAAGGGCATTTTCTAGGGATATAGTATTAAGTTCCATTTGAATCGCTGTATTACTTACACAGTTGGGTAATTTCAATAGACTTTTTAGAAATTGATTTTGTATAACTTCTAAATGAGATAATTTAACAAAAATCCCCCAGATTGAAACCGCGTAAGCAATTGTCGCAACCACCTTGGCCTTAAACACTTTCAACGCTGATGGAATGTGAAGAGCCCCCTCGGAGAAGAAGAACCGCAAGATCGAAAATAAAATAGCTTTGGCTCTATTTGTAACGTAAGTTAAGTGGGCCTTCCAGCCAAGATTGTATTGCAACAAAACTCCCAAATAGTGAAATCTATAAACTTGCTCAATGGACCTCCCGTCAATTCTCCAGTTGTAGGATTTCCGGCTCTTTGAAAAAATTAGAATCTTAGATTTTGCATAGTTAATTGTGAGAAGATTTGAATTGCAGTATGAGCCAAACTTTTTTAAAGCCCTCCTAAGGCCCACTCTGGTGAAAGATAAGATCACTGCGTCATCTGCGTATAATAATAGGGGACAGCGGTATTGAGCAAGACGGGGTGCATGAATCCTATCTTGAGCTTCTATTAAAGGTGTCCTCATATCACATATAAATAAATTGAACAGAAATGGAGCAAGTATGCATCCCTGGCGGACACCTCTATTAATGGGAATTGAGTTGGCGAGATCTCCCTCCAGTGTGATTCTGAATCTAGCCGCTGAGCCCTCGTGGAGTTTGATTATTAACCACAGAAGCCTTCTGTCAATGCCTCAACTAGCAAGTTTTTCCCAGAGAATTCTCCTGGGGATGCTGTCGAATGCCGCCTTTAGGTCAATGAAAGCCGCACAGAGTTGACCACCCTTTGGAGAGGAGTATTTCCTGGCAAGATGGTATAAAATTAAGATATGGTTAACTGTTGACTGTTTTGGGCGGAATCCAGCTTGTTCAGGACCAATCAGATTTTCCCCATGGGCCCATTGGGTGAGTTTGTTCAACAGAAAGCGGGCATATAATTTCCCAACTATCGATAGCAGACTGATGTTCCTATAGTTTCCAGGGTCGTCTGGTGTACCCTTTTTGTAAATTGGGATGATAATTGCGTCCCTCCATGTTCTCGAAGCTACTAACATGAGTTTGGCCAAACTGCGAGAGGCAGTGAAGGATAGGCGTGCCTGGCGTGCTCTGGTCCATGGGGTCACGAAGAGTCGGACACGACTGATCGACTGAACAACAACAAATGTTTTTGGGATCATCCCTGTTTTATTAACAGCGTCAAAGGTGGCCGCCAGAACTTTAGCCCACCAATCCGCATGGTATTTTATAGCCTCTGCCGGGATCAGGTCAGGCCCCGGGGCTTTTCCTGTTTTAAGTTTAATAATTAGCTCGTAGATGTCTTCCAGTTCAGTGGGGGGCCAAAGGGGAAGCTGATCTTGAAATTCATCTCTTATGCTGGTGTTACAATCAGTTAAAGCAAAGTAATTTTTTAAATATGATTCCCATACCTGGAATTTCGGGAAGATGAGGCTGCTATAAGTGCTTGCCATTGGTTTGTTTGCCATTCCTGTTTGGCTTTTTTTTTGGATTTGCTTATAGGCTGATTTTTCTTGGAAGTATTCCATGGGAAGGACAGTTGCCCCAGAGGACTTATAGTCATTGTAAATACTACCAAGAAGTTGTCTAGCTTGTTTGCAGCCACTATTGAACCACAGAGCGCCTGACTTAATTTGTGTCCGAATTATTTTTTTCGTCGGAACAGTGAAGAAGGACGTTAAGTCTTCTGACATTTCAGAAAATGATTTTAAAATTTGATCATAATCATAAGAATTCTGCTCTAGATCTGAATATGTTGGTTTTAACCCTTGTTGAAAGTAAACTGAGTATTTTTGGGCCTGTGCTAAAGACCATTTTGCACCCTTAACTTGCTGTGCCGAGTTCATATACAGTCACAAGATAAACCTGGAAAAAGCCAGGATGCCAATGGATGGGTCTGACATGTGGGTTGAGACGTCACAAGGCAGGGAGCATAAATTATTCCTGTGGTATGGAGGCATGTACAGAGTACTAAGGCTTCATACCGAACTGAATTTACTCACAAGGCATGTTGAGTGCAGTGCAGAATGGGAAGGAAATCTGAGTTTTCTTAGGCAACCCCATTGCTGGAGACTTGGATAGTAAGTCTGTTGCTGTTATAAACAGCAGGTGCACTGAGGTGAGTTCCACTGATACAGTGGGGGAGATGTGTCAGGTGCGCAACTCAGGTGGAGCTACAAAGGGTGAGAGATTCACCAGGTATGCTCAGGAGTTTGCTAACAGGAGTTTCGCTGTGGTTAGTGGCTTGACTCCCTCCACCAAACACCAAAACCAGCTCACTCTCTCTCTCTCTTTTTTCCCAATTTCTTTTTATTAATTTTACAGTTTTAAGCACATACCATTACTGTTAAATTTTCCATTCTTCCCCCCTCTCACTGAGGGAAGCAACAATCATCCCCTTCTCACACAAGGGTAGCCATAAACATTGTAAAATTAACATCACTAACATTATTTAATATCATCGCTTGGGCCTGGCCCAATTCTGTGGGCCAGGCATTCCTTCATTCCTCAATTTCATATTTCGGATGACTTCCTCAAGTCCCCCTCTGTTGAATTCATTATATATCCTCTGTATCAGTTTTCAAACTCCTAAATTTCATAATATCCTAAAATACAAAAATCATTTTACTTAAACAACTCCTTTTTCCAAACCTCAGCATCTTGGTGCTTCTGCTCCTTTCCTCCAGCCTTATCAAATTCCCTTACACCAACCTAATTTAAAACTCTAATTTTCTACTTTTTACACCCTTACCTCCCTCTGGTCTCGAAATTTTTAGCTATATATCCCACTACTTAACTCCTAATTTTTTAACCAAATAATCATTTACGCCAGTATCCAGATCCGAACATCATAAACCTTCAAGCCAGAAAGAAAAACCAGATTCAAATGTGACCTTTTCATCCCACCCCAACCCTCACAACAGTCCAGACCCAGCAGTCAATCAAAACCGTATGGCATTCTCTTTTCTTGCTCTGCAATGTGGTGTCCTTCATAACTTCATCCTTGTTCAGCTCCAATCCTGGTATTTGCACATCTTTTTCTTTCTTTTGCATTTTTCTGTCCATCTTTTCCTCTTCCTTGGGAGATCCATCCTCTGTAGGCACCTCTCTGCAGGACAGTTCTTTTGGGTCAGATGTCAGTCCTCTTGGCAAAAAGTCTGTGGTAGGATTTCCCCCTTTCAAACTTTCCACCAGCACTTTCTCTGAATATGGCACTTTGTTTTCCTTTTCCTCAAAGTTGCCCAAAGCCAGATTTGTAGCTCTGAGAGACTGTTGCATTTCACACAGCATGTCCAGTACTTTCCTCAGGAAGTCAGACCTCTTCCCTTTAGCCATTTTCAAGGTCGAAAAACAACTTTGTAGTAAAAACAACCTGTTATATTGTAATCAAAGTCCATATTGTACGTTTCTTGCTAAATATCCCAATACCTCGAGGGAAAAGGGTAACTTTTTTCCAATCAATCAATGTTGTAACAATTATATCCACCCAAAAAGCGTTACAGAAGTTTCCTTTTCAACTTCACTTTTGACAGCAGCCTTGGATACAAAGTCCCACTGCTTCCTTCTGTTTCAATGACAAGGGACCGACCTCCGTGTTTTGAATCCCTTGCTTCTTCTAATTAAGTCCAAATTGTCTTTTTACTCACAATTCTGATGATTCTAATCCTTGTTTTGTGGAGGAATTAAGCGCTCAAGGCTGTCGCAGCTTCGCAAGGCAAAGGCAGCAAAACCAGCTCACTCTCAGTCCATCCTCATTCAGCAGCAACACTCCAGACTCACACACTGCCCCTCCCTATCTAACAGTAGATTAAATATTATATTAAGCTTACTATTGTGAAATGTTACCTTCATTACATTAAATACATGTCTAGACAATGTTACATACAAACAACAAAAGCTCACATACGCTGCATGCATTGAAGATTGATTTCCTGTTAATGATGTGAGATAAACTGTCAACTCGGAGAAAAATAGGTTCTACACTCTAAAAAGCGTTCCATAATAATCAAAGCAGATTCCACACTCCTATTTAAACCATTTCTCTTCTTTGAGTTAATTGATGGCTTGTAGAGTTTCCACTCTTACAGCTCTTACCCATCAGAGTCTTTTGACATTTTGTAAAACTTCCACTACAACTGAACCTCTATCCACTTCCCTAGCACTTATATAGTTTCTCCCTTGTATGAGTTTGTTGGTGTCTTGTAAGAACTCCTCTTGTACTGAAGCTCTTTCCACACTCCATACATTTAAATGGTTTCTCCCCTGTGTGAGTCGGTTGATGTTTTCTAAGATTTCCACTCTCACTGAAGCTCTTTCCACACTCCATGCATTTAAATGGTTTCTCTCCAGTGTGAGTCCGTTGATGAATTCTAACGTCTCCACTCCGACTGAAGCTCTTTCCACACTCCATGCATTTAAATAATTTCTCCCCTGTGTGAGTCCGTTGATGAATTCTAAGTGTTCCACTATTAGTGAAGCTCTTTCCACACTCCATGCATTTAAACGGTTTCTCCCCCGTGTGAGTCCGTTGATGAATTCTAAGGTTTCCACTCTGACTGTAGCTCTTTCCACACTCCATACATTTAAATGGTTTCTCCCCCATGTGAGTCAGTTGATGAATTCTAAGTTTTCCACTCTCACTGAAGCTCTTTCCACACTCCATGCATTTAAATGGTTTCTCTCCTGTGTGAGTCCATTGATGAATTCTAACATATTCACTCCGACTGAAGCACTTTCCACACTCCATGCATTGAAATAATTTCTCCCCTGTGTGACTCCGTTGATGAATTCTAAGGTTTCCACTCTGACTGTAGCTCTTTCCACACTCCATACATTTAAATGGTTTCTCCCCCATGTGAGTCAGTTGATGAATTCTAAGTTTTCCACTCTCACTGAAGCTCTTTCCACACTCCATGCATTTAAATGGTTTCTCCCCTGTGTGAGTCCGTTGATGAATTCTAAGGCTTCCACTCTGACTGAAGCTCTTTCCACACTCCATACATTTAAATGGTTTCTCCCCTGTGTGAGTCCGTTGATGAATTCTAAGTTTTCCACTCTCACTGAAGCTCTTTCCACACTCCATACATTTAAATGATTTCTCCCCTGTGTGAGTCCGTTGATGAATTCTAAGGCTTCCACTCTGACTGAAGCTCTTTCCACACTCCATACATTTAAATGGTTTCTCCCCTGTGTGAGTCCGTTGATGAATTCTAAGTTTTCCACTCTCACTGAAGCTCTTTCCACACTCCATACATTTAAATGGTTTTTTAATGGCTTCTTCTTTATTCCCATTGAAATGGCCCCCCAGAATTCTGACTGCCTTATCCATTGTCTGCTTTCAACCAGGGGGTGGTGGGAGGAAATCCTATTTGTTTTCTAGGAAGAGAACAAAGGAATATTACACACCTTAATCAGCACCTGCTCTTATTTTAACGTCTCGTACATTCTCTCCTATTGCAAATTTTTAGGAAAGGTAAATGAAATAATGTTAAATAATTGTAATGAATCATCAGCCTTTCATAACCCTTAAAGGGAGCTGCTCTGTGTTCATGAATCTGATCACTATTCATCGGAGTCCTAAGTTAAATGAATACAATTTTTTTGATTGGAAGTAACATTTGATAGAGCTTCTAGAAGCAAGAGAAGTCTTGGAAGCTACAGTGGTACCTCTGCTTACGAACTTAATTCATTCCAGAGGTCTGTCCTTAACATGAAACCATTCTTAATCTGAGGTACCACTTTAGCTAATGGGGCCTCCCGCTGCCGCTGGTGCACGATTTCTGTTCTCATCCTGATGTTCTCATCCTGATGTAAAGTGCTTAACCCGAGGTACTACTTCCAGGTTAGTAGAGTCTGTAACCCAAAGTGTTTGTAACTCGAGGTGTTTGTAACCCAAGGTGTTTCTAACCCGAGGTACCACTATATTGAAAATTGTAAGCCTACTGAATCAAGTAAAGAGGATTTAGCCAAGATTAGAGCATGGAAGCTGAAGAATAGTAAAGCCAGAACCATCGTTTTAGATGGGCTCCATGATGAGCAGTAATCCATGATGGACTGCAAGAGATGATATGTCTCAAAGGATTTAGAGCACATGTATGGAGACATAATTATGCGTTCTAGCAGATTGCAAAGGCCAGAGACACAACCAGAAGAATTGTGTGCTTTAATTGTGACAAAGAAAGCCACACTGCAAAAGAACTATAAGGCTCCAAAGGCAAAGACCCCTTCCTTATAAACAAGATAAGGAAAAGAAGGGGAGATCCGAACAAACTTTGCTACTTTAAGAAAAGAATTTGACTGTTCAGAATCGTGGAAATAAATGTAATAAGTGGATTTTAAATTCAGGAGTTTCCAGTCATTTTTTGTATAAAAGGGAATATTTTAATGACATTAATGATATTGCAGGATCTCACATTGAAATCGCAGATGGGCATGTTGTTGAAGCTAAAGGTGC
This sequence comes from Darevskia nairensis, assembly GCA_034642065.1. Classification (NCBI taxonomy): domain Eukaryota; kingdom Metazoa; phylum Chordata; class Lepidosauria; order Squamata; family Lacertidae; genus Darevskia; species Darevskia nairensis. Next base: position 528,826 of record JAWWNI010000963.1, read on the forward strand.
ATGTTCTGTGAATTTAAAATTTATTGTGAACATTGAAGCTCTGGATACTACTGTGGAGAAAGTTTTGTATGCTCCACAATTCAGTTGTAACATGCTTAGTGTGTCCAGTTTGGATAGCAAAGGTTTCCAGATAACTTTAGGAATGGAAAATGTAATTTGACTAAGAATGGTGAGGTGTATGTTCAAGCCAATCTAAGAAATGGCATATATGATGTTGATCTGCCAGAGAATCAGCGCTAAGGTGTCGCGCTCAAACTAGAAAGATGTGGCGGACCTGGAGCTGTTGCATAGAAGGCTGGGACACAGGGACACCAACGCCATTCAGGACCTACAGAAAAGAGAACTTGCAAGGGGACTGCAGGTAACAAAGAGCAACACAGCACCAACAAAGTGCATGTGTTACTCAGAAAGCTGTAAAACCTTCATTTCCTCCTTGCACAGAGGAGAGACGCACCAAAGTGCTTGACATAGTCTGCAGTGACTTGACATAGTCTACAGTGGACCTATGAATGCTCCCTCACTAAGGAGGGAATATTTCTTATACTAATATTTCTTGATAATTTCTCGAAGTATTGTGTTGCATATTTCATCAAGGAAAAGAGTGAGACAGTGGACATGTTCCAGAACTACCTTGCAATGGTGAAGAACAAGTTCCAGAGAGCTCCAGCTATGCTGATGACTGACAATGGGGGTGAGTACTGCTCACTTGAGATGCGAAATCTCCTGGCGAAGGAGGGAATCGAACATGTAACCACAATTCCCTACAACCCACAACAAAACTCCATAGCTGAGAGAAAGTTGAGGTCTATCATGTAGACGGCTAGATGCATGTTAAAAGATGTGTCCCTACCTCAGAAGCTGTGGGCGGATGCAGCAAGTACTGCAATATATCTCTAGAACAGATTGCCAGCCAAGGGAGCTAAATGCACACCTTTTGAACTTTAGCTTGGGAGAATTCCCAACCAGGCACAAATTCATGTACTTGGAAGTCTATGCTACTCCCACGTTCCCAAAGAACATAAGACACAAGCTTGACTCCAGAGCGCAAGCAGGTATCCTTGTGGAATACGCGTCTGGAGGAAAAGGATACAGAATAATGGTGAACGCACATCAAGCAGTTTACTTTGATGACCACAACAAGGCCAACACTAAAAATAGTGTGGCAGATTTATGTGAGGAGTCAGAAAAAGTCCAAGATCTTGTGTACTTTCTTCATTAACCTTGCCACGTCCAGAGCTGTCTTCCAAGGTCATAGCCCTCCTACAGGCGATGCGCAAGGAGCGGAGGCAGAGGACCAGACTCCTAGCGGTACCAGAAATGAATAGGAGGATCGGTATGGAGACATGCCAGCGTTGGAGGAGAAGGAGGAAGCTGATGCGGTCCTGGAACCACAGGTTAGATGCTTTTCCAGAACTAACACAGGTGTCCCACCCGTATGACTCTCCTACTTCGCAGGGTCGCCGTTACCTCAAAGAATCTTCTACATGGGAAGAGATGCCAAGTGTAGAAGCCTGTCTCTGGAGGAAAGCCGCACAGAATGAGATGGAGGCACTGCATCAGAATAAGACGTGGACCCTTACTGACCTACCTCCCGGTAAGAAGGCCATACGAAGTAAGTGGGTGTTTAAGATTAAGAAAGGGGCAGAAGAGGAAGTGCAGTGCAAGGCTTTTCTCAACGCTATGGCGAAGATTATGATGAAGTCTTTGCGGCAACTGTGAGGCACAGCAGCGTAAGAAGGCTTTTGATCAATGCAGCCACCAAGCAAATGGAAATTAGGAACATTGACATTGCAACTGCCTTTCACCTAAACATTAGGAAGAACTTCCTGACAGTAAGAGCTGTTCGACAGTGGAATTTGCTGCCAAGGAGTGTGGTGGAGTCTCCTTCTTTGGAGGTCTTTAAGCAGAGGCTTGACAGCCACCTGTCAGGAATGCTTGGATGGTGTTTCCTGCTTGGCAGGGGGTTGGACTGGATGGTCCTTGGGGTCTCTGACAACTCTATGATTCTATGATTCTTCTGGGACAAATCTCAGAGGCAACCTAAAGGTTTTATTAAACCACATGAGGCACATTTAGTGAGCAAACTGCAAAAGCGACTTTATGGAGTTAAGCAGGCTGCTAGGGCCTGGAATCAGAAACTGCACAAAATGCTGATGCAGCTTGGGTACAAGCAAGGGCATGCCAACAAGTGCCAGTACAGCAAGTCAATTAGTGCACAATTTTTCATACGTTTTAGCTTTTGCTGATGACTTGATTATTGCCACAACAAATGACAGAAACTATGCACAGGTTGTGAAACACCTAAGCAAAGAAGTCAAGGAATTGGGACAGATTCAGTACTACCTCGGAATCCAAGTTGAAAGAGAAGAATATGGGTCATTTATTCTAAATCAAGGCAAAGGATTCATGACCTTATCCAGAATTTGCAAATGTAAGATGCACACCCAGTTGCAAGGCCCATGGCTACTGACTTCTTAAAGAATCAGCAGGATTTGAAACCACTGCCTGACAACATAGAATACAGGTCAGCAATTGGTAGACTTTTGTATCTTGTAGACCTGATTTAGCTAAAGCTGTGGGAATTCTTAGTAGGAAGGTAAATGCCCCCACTGAATATGTCTGTGCGGGTGTGAAAAGGGGGGTACGGTATTTGAAGGGCACAATGAAATGTAAATTGAGGTTGTCAGCTGTTAGTAATCCTGAAAAGTTTGGGTATACTGATGCAGATTGGGCCGGATGTACCACTGACTAGAAATCCACAGGTGGACATGTATTTATGTTTGGGGAGGGATTCAATAAATAAATAACAAGAACAATTGTAATAATAAATACACATGTTGTAAGGGGGAACCCCACCCATTTCCATAGCAATCTTCCCAATCCCTTAAATCCCAGACGTGAGATCTGATATAGTGGCAATAATGGAAACCTGGTGGAATGGAGAGAAGGACTTGTGCACAGATATCTCTAGGTAGGAACCCTTTAGATGCTTCTCCACAGAAACACAGGCATGTGGGTGGGCTTCCTCCCTTTCCTCTTTCCCCCAATGATTGGACTCCCTATAACACCCCCCCCCCCGCGCCCCATGCAGGAGCTGATCTGGGACTTAGGGCAGGGCAAGGACTGAGCTTCAAGGGAGGAGAGGGTGGGTGGATCGGGCCTCCTGTTCAGGGGTCTCTCCCTGGTTCACTTGAAGTCATGGCAGATTCCTGGGCAGGAGGGAGAAGTCAAGGCAGGCAGCCCCCAAGTCTCTCTCTCCAAGATGGCTCCCCTCCCTCCCTCCCCCCCTCCCTCCACCCCCGAGTCTCCCCTTCGCCCCATGTCAGCTAACCCTCCGTGGCAAATCTCTCCCACTCGCGCCCCCCTCTCCCTCCGGAGGGGCCTCTCCAGATGAGCAGGGAGGGGGGAGAGGAGGGAGACGGGGGGGGGTCTCTATCCAGGCCTCTCTCTCCTCCTTTAACCCTTCCATGGATCTCTAGACTAAAGGGACCCACCAGGCCGCGTCTCGGCACCTGGCCCTTGCACAGAAGAGGGGGGAGGGGGGAGCACTCCCTTCCTTCCTTTCATTCCCCCCCCCGCCCCAAATCCTGCCCTCCCTTCCCAGCTGCCCTGCAGATTCAGGGGGAGGAAAAGCGCATCCATCTCCCCCTCCCCACAACCCCAAATCTCCCCCCTCTAAAGATATATATATCTCACCTCTTTTCCCTCCTCCTCTGCAGACCTGCTCCTCTTCCGGGAATGTGGATGGAGGCCCCTCCCCCTCCAACCTTGGCTCCCCCTCCCCCCTCCCTGCCTCTCTAGGAAGCGGAGCTCACTGACCCAGGGGGAGGAATGAGTGACGCCTCCCTCCTCCTTCCAAACCAGCTCCGTTATCCTGTTTCTTTCCGGAGAAGGTCCCGGGTTCGATCCCCGGAGACGGCAGGGAAAGAGACCCTCCCACCTCCGGAAAAGTCCTCCGGGGCACGAAGGCTATATTCCCCCTTCATCTCTTTCAATCCCTTACCGGGGGGGGGGGATCCAATCATTTTCACACACATTTCCCAATGTGGGGGAGGCAGGGTCGTGGTAGAGGGTGTCCCCGTTACAACAGCCCTGCAGAGTAGACCAACTAGCCAATCACTGTGCAGGATTCCCCTTACGAAACAGCAGCCATTCACGGTGAGAAATAGGAATAGCGGGCTCTGCAAAGACCTGATCTCTGAGCTTGCAACCTCCAGTTTTGCAGAGCTGCCCTCATCCTTCCCAAAGGAAGCTTCCCATTGGCTGCCTCTGTGCCCAGAGGTGGCTCCTGACTCTGGGCAGTGGATCCCTAGTAGTTGTCCCTTAGAGTTTGGGACCTGCCAAAAACACACCATAGACATCCACTGGGGGAGGAAGGTGGGTGCCGGGGGAGCGCGCACCCCCATGGCACAATCCTGGTGGGGTGCCATCGCGGCTGCCCCCCATTGGGCACCATGCCCCCAGGACGCACGCCAGCCATGCCTCGCCTGCTCTCCACCACCCCCCCCAATCTGGAGCATGAAGCTCCACCACTGTAGACATCCATAGGGTTTCTCCCCTGTGTGTGTTATCCTATATAATAAAGAGCAAGTGTCCCTGCCTTTCCGTGTGTCACGGAAGTGCGTTTTGCGCATGTCACACGGGGACGCAGGGTTTGGAGCGTGGACAGCAATAGACAGCAAAGGAGACCAATAGGGGATTGCGCTGCCGCCTCTTCCTGCCCACCCCCGCAGCTCCGAGCCCTTTCGAATGCTGCGTGGGTTTAACGGCCATTCTGCTCGCGACCGTTTTGGCTGACAGTAGCTCGCTGCTGTCTACCTTGCCGTCGTGCGCCTTTTGCTCTGCCGCCACCATCTAACGACGCCTTTACTGATTCCCCTTGCCTGGAGGCTCGCAGACCAGCCTCGGCAAAGCGGGTCTGCTTCTACAGCGCGGCAGAGGCAGCGCGAAGCGCTGCTCCTGCCGACGCTTGCCTGGAGGCTCCCACAGCAGCCTCGGCAACCGCCTTTACTGCGGGTGTGCTTCTAAACCGCGGGGAAAGGGGCGCGCAGCGCCCCTTCCTCCGACGCTTGCCTCCTCCCCTCTTCGCTCTCCGCCGCTCCGTCGCCTGCCGCCCGTGTCCTTTCTGCGCGCCCGCCTTGGCGGGGAGGGGAAGGAGGGACGGACGGAGCGGCCCAGCAGGGAAGGAGGGCTGCTGCGCGCCCTGGCCGGGAGAAGGCGAGCCGGCCGCGCGGACCTTTCGGCGGCATGGGAGGACACTCTAGCCCCGTCCTCTCGATGCCTAGGCGGGCACGAGAGGGAGAGAGATGCGGTTGCTTCCTGCCCGCTGTTTTGCTGCTGTTGCCGGTCGCGCTGTCCTGGCAGGCCGCCTGCCTCGGCGGGAGGCCGGCCACAGGGGTGTCCATGGGGGAGAGAGGCGGCGGCGGGGAGGGAGGCAGGCGGGAGCAGGCGCCCCTTCGCGGCCTCTGTCTCTGTCTTTCAGCCTTTCTCTCTCTCCCTCCGGCCGCCTCAGCCTCTTCCAGCCGCCGCCATCGCTGGGCCCAGCTCCGGGGCTGCCCTCGCTGCCGCCTGAGGGGGCCTCTTTCTTCTCCCCTCCTCCCTATCCGCCCCGCCGCGAAGTAATTGGGAAGTGGGGGGCAGGTGTGTGTGTGTGAGAGAGAGAGAGAGAGAGAGGCGAGCTGTGTGTGCAGGTGGGGAGGAGGTGGGTGGGTGGGGGAGATGGCTGTGGGGGGGGAGCGGGTGGGAGGGAGAGGCGAACTGTGTGGGGGAGGTGGAGGGAATGGCTCTGTGTGTGGGGGAGGGGGAGGGAAAGAGACAGAGCCAAACTGTTTGTGGAGGTCTGGGAAGTGGGGGGGAGGGGTGTGTGTGTGTGTGTGTGTGTGAGGGAGACAGAGAGGCAAGCTGTGTGTGGGAAGTGGGGGAGATGGGTGGGGGGAGGGGTAGGGGGAGGCAGGGAGACAGAGGCCAACTGTTTGTAGAGGTCTGGGAAGTGGGGGTGGCCGCCGCTCCCCCCCATATACTTTCTAGCGCCCGTTTTTCTAACGGGCTTAATTTACTAGTCTTGGGAATAATTTGATATGAGCTTACAGTGAAGCATTGAACAAAACACGTAGGCCACCTCCCCATTGCATCGAGGTCTCTCTGGCACTGCCCACTCTCTGCTCTGCCACCTTCCCTCCTCATGCAAGATGTGCAACTAGGAGGGGAGTCCTTCCTGGTTATGCCCCTAAACAGCCCTTTTATTCCTGACTAGTAAATTAAGCCTGTTAACAAAAACAGGCGCTAGAAAGCTCTCTCTCTCTCTCACACACACACACCTTCTCCCCCACTTCCCAGACCTCCACAAACAGTTTGGCTCTGTCTCCCTCCCTCTCCCTCCCCCTCCCCCACACACAGCGCCGGCCAACCGCCCGCTGCAGGTGGACGGCAGCAGGAGGTCTTGGGGCCACGGCGCTTCGCGCCTGTGGCCCAAGGCGGCAAGGCAGCAGGAGCCGCCGCCGCTGCGCTAATGGGCGCAGCGGAAAGCTGCGCTCCAAAGGCGGGAAGGCTGCAGGAGCCGAGGCAAGGCAGCAGCAGCCGGCGGCGCTTCACTTATGGGCGCAGCGGAAAGCTGCGCTCCAAAGACGGCAAGCCAGCCAGAGCCGCCGCCGCTGCGCTTATGGGCGCAGCGGAAAGCTGCACTCCAGCAAGGGGTCGGCGGGAGGCTGCAGGTGGACGGCAGCAGGAGGTCTGGGGGCCGCGGCGCGGGGAAGCGGGCGGAGGAGAGCAGCGGAGGCGGGGAGGTCCGGCCGGCGTGTCGTCGTCCTGCTCCGGCTGCCGGAGAAACCGTTGGGGCTGGCGAGGCCTCAGGCTGGGCGAAGGAGGAGGCGGCCTGAACGGGAAAGGCACCGAGGGAGCGCCTCAGCCCCGGGGGAGCCCTTTCCTTGGGGCGAAGTTTTATTTTCAGGAGGCTTTGGGGGGGGGAGAGGGAGGGAGGGAGGGAGGGCCAGCATTTGGGCGCTCCTCTTGCGCTCCAGCGAGCGACTGGCAACAGCGCTGGAGGAGCCGCCAACCCCGGAAAGGCACAGCCCCGCCCTCGTCCGCTCCCGGCCAATCCGAGGCCCGAAGTCTCTGCGTCGGCCAATCCCTGCATCCGTCTCCGACATGCGCAGTGGAAAATTTCCACTGACACACACCCGCGGACGTGGGGACATTAGGGAATTATTATATAGGATGCCCCCAGAGATAATGTTTTATCTGAACACTTCCCCCTCACAGAGCCAAGAATGAGGAGGTGTTGCGACACAATTAATTGATAAAATATAAACAACATAGGAGGGTTTGGATATTAGCAGAACGTACAAGATGCTTTTAGTCTTTTTGTGTCTTCCTTGTTCCTTTATTGCAATTACATCAATGGGAGTTATGATGCTGTTCCTATAATACTAATCCCACCTGCTCCCAAACTACGGTACCACCACAACTCCTGACACCCACATTTCCAACTCTCTCCACCGAGGACCAGAAACCAGCTGACTCTCAGCCCGTCATCACTCCAGATTCTCCCCCTCCCTACCTAACATTATATTATATCTCCTATTATACTTGTGAGACATGACCTTCATTTCTTTAAAGACCTGTCTATACAACTTTATATACAAATGCCAGAACTTCACGTACACTCCATGCATTTAAGACTGATTTCCCATTATCTGAGTTTATTGATGTGAGGGAAAGAGTGAACTCTGACAGAAATACTTCAGACAGTCCATACATCTAAATGGTTTCTCCCGTGGGAGAGTCTGTAGAGGTTTCGTGAGCATCCCATTCTAACTGATGCACCGCTCTGGGACTTCCAGGTTGTCACATCGGAGTTCGGTCGCCTGCCATGCACTCTCTACAGAAGATCAGGTGCCACGGGGTGGGAGAGAGACCATGGGTATAGCCCCCTGTGGCGTTCATCCATTCTTGGGGGAAGAGATGACTGTGCAGGAGGGAGAAGAAGGGTTAAATTGGCTAACCAATGAGGAGTCAGGGGTGGAGCTGCAGGTCGGTTGAGAATAGGCAGTTGGAGGGAGGAGCCGGGTGGAACAAGGAGGGTTGTTGGTTGTGAGGGCAGAGGTAGGATAGGAGACAGGGAAGAACTAGGTTGAGGACAGGTTAGGAAAGTGGAAACTGCATACAAATGTGTTTAAGTACTGAAAGTTGTTGAGTTACCAAATAAAAACTTGTTCAAGTGTTCAAAACCCTGTCTGTGAGAGTACTTGTTGTATTTTAATGTTCTGTTGAAAGCCGCCCAGAGTGGCTGGGGAAACCCAGCCAGATGGGCGGGGTATAAATAATAAATTATTATTATTATTATTATTATTATTATTATTATTATTATTATTATTACTTTCCCAGGGAGGGAGGAAACCTGGGTGGTGGCAGCAAACTGCTGTGTAGTGGCATCAGAGTCAATGGACCCGTGAGACATCTGGGGATCTGGTGTGATCGCTACACCCCCCCATAAGGCTCTGGGGTTACCGGAAAATCGGAACACTCTGCAAAGTGTGGAAAAGCTATTCTGTCTGGATCCCCCCCACCCCTGTTTTAGCTGGCGCTTCCAGAGCTGCTGGAGAATTATAAAAAGTAATACAGTGGTACCTCGGGTTAAGTACGCTTCAGGTTAAGAACTCCACTAAAAACAAAAATCGTGCTCTGGCGGCGCAGCGGCAGCAGGAGGTCCCATTAGCTAAAGTGGTGCTTAAGGTTAAGTACGCTTCAGGTTAAGAACGGACCTCCGGAACGAATTACCGTATTTTTCGCTTTATAAGGCGCACCTGACCATAGGACGCACCTAGGTTTTAGAGGAGAAAAGCCCCATTTTTTGAGGATCAGCTCAAAGTTGTTGAGCTTACTTTACAAAGGGGGAAAACCCTGTTTTATGGGGTTTAACTCACAGTTCTGCAGCTTCAGGAAGCCATTTCTACAGTTTCCAGACAGATAATCTAATCAGCCAGTCACATGTTGCTGGGGAAACAGCCTCCCTCTGCAAGGGGGCAGGGCTGGAATCTCTCTCCCTTATCTCTCCCCCCGATCTTTTACTGAGCAGCTGCTCAGGGGACTTCCTTTCAACACCCCCTTCCCTCTTTTTTTAAAAAAGCACGATCTGCTTTTGCCCCTGGGCAGTTCAGCTCCAGGGACCACACATTCGCTCTATAAGACGCACAGACATCTCCCCTTACTTTTTAGGAGGAAAAAAGTGCATCTTATGGAGCGAAAAATACGGTAAGTACTTAACCCGAGGTACCACTGTAATATGTTCCCTCTCTAGCTGCAGAACATTTAGTTTTTGTCTCTGTGGGAGACACCCACTTGGTCTTTCAAGGTTGTTCAGATAATTAAGGCACAATTTTGAAATCAAGAACTAGGCTGGAGGCTAAATGAAAAAAGGCTGATAGTGATGTCTAATGGTTCATGTAGGAATTGTCTTTAACTGATATTGAGTAATACCCAGTGGCAGACTGAGGAACTGCTGGTGATTTTAAAATAAAGTGAAATCAGTCTTATCAAGTGGTTTGTCCAGAACTACCAAAGAGTGGTATCTTCGGTTGCAAACGGGATCCATTCCAGAGCTCTGGTTGGATCCCGAGGAATTCGCAACTGGTGGTGCCTGTTCTGCGCATGTGCGCGGTGCGGGAGAGCACTTCTGTGCATGCATGTGCAGCGAAACCCGGGAAAATACTTCCAGGTTTCCTGAGTGTGTAACCCATAGGATACACAACCAGAGATCTGCGTATTCAGAGGTACCACTGTATGCAAATAAAAAGTGATTGTTGGGGGGGGGATATTTAGGAATAGATGAAAATGTTGGGTGTTAAAAAGAACTTCAGGCCAGACACTGAAGACACCCTCAACCAAAGTAGAGAAGGAGAAACAAGAGGAAAAAGAAAGAAAAAACTGACTTGACAGAGATTCTTGCTTTCAGAGTGAAATCAGCTTATGCCAGGGGTCAGCAAACTTTTTCAGCAAGGAGTTGGTCCACTGTCCCTCAGACCTTGGGGGACCGGACTATATTTTGTTGGGGAAAATGAACGAATTCCTATGCCCCACAAATAACCCAGAGATGCATTTTAAATCAAAGGACACATTCTTCTCATGTAAAAGCATGCTCATTCCTGGACCGTCTCCGGGCCGGATTTAGAAGGCAATTGGGCTGGATCCGGCCCCAGGGCCTTAGTTTGCCCACCCATGGCTTATGCAAAAGCAAATAAATTACCAGGAGTTTGATTGATTTATGAAACTCAAGATAAACCAAATACTAAGAAAATGGGGGGGGGGGAATTGAGCTTTCAGGGAGTATTATTGGGGGGAATGCCGAAAATCGCTCACCCACCAGAACGCAGCACACAACCGCTTGCGTCGCTCACAATCGCTGCTTACAATCTCAGTCTTGCACTTTGTTCCAGCAGGTGAGCGATTTTCGGCATTGGAAACCACCTATCAGCTCCCCGATCGTCGCCAGCGGCTGCCAATTATGCTCTCACTTGTTGCGACAAGGGCAGCTGTCTATTGGCTGCCGCAGTGGGAAGCAGAAGGGCTAATGGCGGCGATCAGGCAGCTGTGAGCTTCGTTCTGGCGGGTGAATGATTTTTGGCATTTACCACTTGATTGTTGGGGGGGGGGGAATCCCGCCATGGGAGGAATGAAGGAGGGAGGGAGGCAGCAACGAAGAAAGCACGTGAGGAAGCGGCGCGGAGAAGGAAGGAAGGGCGCACTGAGGGAGAGGGAGGAGCAGCAGGAGGAAAACGCAACAGCAGCCGGCAGCCAGCAGCCAGTGTCACACGCCCCCTTGACAGCGCCGGCCTGCTGAGGTGGGCAGGTGGGCGAGCAGACTAGAGATGTAAAATTTCCGGAAATTTTGAAGCTTGGGAAAAAACCTGCCCCCCCCGGGGGGGGTTTTCCAGAAAAAAACGGAAATTTTCGGGAAAATTGAAAAAAATGCTACATTAGCACTTCTTTTTCCTTTTCCAGATTGAAAGTCATTCTGTTACTTTAGAAACTTAAAATATAACTATGGAGAATTTTAATGGGCATAAAATTATCACAACTAGGATATTTATAATATAGTGTATCCAAACAATTATTTCAAACAGAATTTACTTTTAAATTAATATTTATTTGTATTTGTAACAAATGGAGCAACAATCTCCTGAACTGTTTGCTAGTTTATGTGGAAGAAAAACAAAACAAAACAAAAAAAACTCCACAAAACAATTTTTTAAAAATCCAGAAGTAACAATTATTCACATTTCCTCTCCACAGTATTAAAAAAAAAAATTCTCATAAAAAGAACTGAAGAAGGAAGTGGGACTAAGTTTGAATGAATGGGCATGAAATTTAATCAGAATCATTTTCTGAGCTGTAATGTAATAATTAAGTACCGGTATATACTTTCAGGCCCTTTTTGTTGCTCTATATTTTCTTCCAGTGCTTTGAGGTCAAGTGAAGAGGAACAGAACCAATGCATACCACACGCATGCAAAAACAAAACTGAAACCTTTTTCTATTCTGGTGACAACAGCACCTCCTAAAGGAAGAAATGTCTCTTGTTCTTGCATTGGAGAGTTCAGTTTGTAACCTAGGACTTGCTTGTCCTCACAGAAATTAGAATAATCTGATACTATACATATTTTTTGCACTGCTAGATTTTCTACTATGCGGCAGACTCTTTGTGTTGGTGAAAAGAATGGATATCATTGGACAACACAGCATTGCTGGATACCCAGTGGAATCTCGGTGGTTGAACGCTTCGGAAGTTGAACATTTGGGGCTTTCAAACACCAACAACCCGGAAGTGAATGCTTCCATTTTTCCACGCAATTTGTAAATCAAATTATATATAAATCAAATTATATGTATATGCAAAGTAATTGAAGCACTTCCCTCACTCCTCCCATTCAAACCATTTCTGCTTTTTCAGTTTGTTGTTAGATTGCTGGGTTTCAAATCTTAAAGCTTTTCCTCACTGCTAGCCCATTGATGTTTTGTAAGAACATCAGGACTGAAGCTCTACATACACTTCATATAAGTAAGTGGTTTTCCCTTTTTGAGTTCGCTGGTGTTTGCTAAGGTTTCCACTTCTATTGAAGCTCTTTCCACGCTCCGTACATTTATTTGCTTGTACCCGAGTAAATCTGTTGATGTCTTCTAATTTTCCTGTGTGTAATTTAGGGTTCCACTCTGAAAGAAACTCTTTCAACACTCCTTACATTTAAATGGTTTCTCCCCCGTGAGTCAATTGATGTTTTCTAAGTGTTCCACTGTGACTGAAGCTCTTTCCACACACCGTGCATTTAAATGGTTTCTCCCCTGTGTGAGTCCGTTGATGAATTCTAAGTGTTCCACGATCAGTGAAGCTCTTACCACACTCCATGCAATTAAATGGTTTCTCCCCCGCATGAGTCCGTTGATGTCTCCTAACGTTTCCAACATTAGTGAAGCCCTTTCCACACTCCTTACATTTAAATAGTTTCTCCCCTGTATGTGTTTGATGATGCATACTAAGTGCTCTACCATCAATAAAGCTCTTTCCACACTCCATGCATTTAAATGGTTTCTCTCCTGTGTGAGTAAACTGATGTCTTCTTAGTCCTCCACTACAAGTGAAGCTCTTTCCACACTCCATACATTTAAATGGTTTCTCCCCTGTGTGAGTCCGTTGATGTTTTCTAAGTGTTCCAGTATACTTGAAGCACTTTCCACACTCCATGCATTCAAATGGTTTCTCCCCTGTGTGAGTCCGTTGATGTTTTCTAAGTGTTCCACGATTAGGGAAGCTCTTTCCACACTCCATACAGTTAAATGGTTTCTCCCCTGTGTGAGTCCGTTGATGTTTTCTAAGTGTTCCACGATTAGGGAAGCTGTTTCCACACTCCATGCATTCAAATGGTTTCTCCCCTGTGTGAGTCCGTTGATGTTTTCTAAGTGTTCCACTAGAAGTGAAGCTCTTTCCACACTCCATACAGTTAAATGGTTTCTCCCCTGTGTGAGTCCGTTGATGATTTCTAAGTGTTGCACTAGAAGTGAAGCTCTTTTCACACTCTATACAGTTAAATGGTTTCTCCCCTGTGTGAGTCCGTTGATGTCTTCTAACTTTTCCCAACTCAGAGAAGCTCTTTCCACAATCCGTACATTTATATGGTTTTTCCCCCGTGTGACTTTGATGATGACGATTCAGGGATCGACTGTTATTGAAACTCTTTCCACACTGCAAACATTCAAAAGGTTTTTCTCCTGTGTGAGCCCGTTGATGGCTTCTAAGTTCTCCACCCTGTTTGAAGCTCTTCCCACATTCCATGCATGTAAATGGTTTCTCGCCTGTGTGGGTCCGTTGATGTTTTCTAAATGTTCCACTATCAGTGAAACTCTTTTCACATTCCATGCATTGAAATGGTTTTTCCCCTGTGTGGGTCCGTTGATGGTTTTTAAGGTGTCCAATCTGACTGAAGCTCTTTCCGCACTCCTTACATTTATATGGTTTCTCCCCTGTGTGAGTGTGTTTATGTATACGAAGGTTTGAACTCCAACCAAAGCTTTTTCCACACTCCATGCATTTAAATGGTTTCTCCCCAGTGTGAGTACGTTGATGTTTTCTTAGTGTTCCACTGTCAGTGAAGCTCTTCCCAAAGTCCATAGTTTCAAATTGTTTCTCCTCTCTCATTTCACACTCCATGAATTCAAATGGTTTATTCGTTATTCCCATTGGACATGGCCCACCAGAATTCTGACTGCCTTCTCCATTGTATGCTTTCGACAGGGATTGTGGGGAAGACATCCTAATTGTTTTCTAGGAAGAGAACAAAGGAACACACACATCAATTAGCACCTGCTCTTATTTTAACATCTTGTACATTCTCTCCTCTCCTCCATATGTGCCCAGTTTTTAGGAAATACAAATGAAATAATGGTAATGGATTTCAGAAGCATTATTTTAGAATATGGTTGAACTGTGGGATTTACTTTTTAAAGAAAGAGGTTTCTCACAGGAAAGGGACCTGCTCTATGTCCATGAACCTGCCCACTATTCATCAGGGTCCTAAGTTCACCATGACGTTCTTCATCCTCTGCACTATAATCCTCCACCCCTTGGGCCCCATTTTGTCCCCTTCGACCTTTAGATGTTCATTAACCACCTGCAAAGTCCCTTCGGCCTCAGGAGGTCCATACTGACCATTTTTGGAGACCCATATATAAGTCTAGTGACGAGCCTCAGTGCTTGTGGTCGGCTGAAGGAGTGCTCAGGTAGGAGAATGTTCTTGGGGTTGGACCTCCATCTGTTAGCCTTGCATTATTGCAAGGAGAGAGCTGGAGATGCAGAAGGAAAGCAGCTGGAGCCTGATTGCTACCGTAGGAATCCCAGATTAATACACCCACCCCAATTATTATTTGCTATAATTATATGTCATCTGGTTTCGCACCTGTCTCCTGACACTAGTCTATCTTAGTGGAGATTCCCTGTCCAGGCCTCTCTCACTGTTCTTCCTCATTTGCGGTTGGTGGCCTAGGGCTTCTGGATATACTATCTCTGCTCCTACTGGGAATTATTTATTAAATTTGTATACCTCTCTTCATCTAAAGATCTCAAGATAAAAATATATGAGACATTGAAAAAAGTGATTATTAAAGGTGAAGAACATTGATTATAGGGAAGAATAGAAAGAATATGACTGGGGAAAGGAAGTGAAACCAGTGATGTTTCCGCCTGAGTGTAAAGAAGAAACCAATGTTCAAATAAGTTATCAGTTTCATATTCCCTGGCTGTTTTTCTCATCTGCGATTGTGACTCAGAATCTTACCCACACTTTCTTCTGGAATATCAACTGGACCTCTTTGGAATAGGAGCCAGAAATACTTTGGGATTTCATCCAAACACACCTTTTGTGGGGGGTTGGGCAGCTGTGGTGCTGCAGGTTGGTGGACCCACTGAACGTTCCTAAGCAAGCAACTTTGGGGGAGAACGTTTTCCTTAAAAAAGCTCTTCCCCAGAAGCCGGGAGGGGTTTGCTACACTGCTGAGTGTGGACATCTTGGATTTATACTGTTAGGGTTTCAAGAACCCCTAGAATCCAGTTCCACCAACTCCCAAGTAACACTGAGCCCTAGAGGAACCTTCCATGCTGAGGTGAGGCATCTCTGGCCCTCCAGATATGGATGGACAGCAGGGTGGATTTGATTTAAATCAAATTGATTTAAATCACAATTTAAATCACAATTTAAATCACTAGTCAGTAAGACTTGATTTAAATTTTTTTTTACAGAAAGACTCATTCTTGCTGGTATAATCTTAATATTTACAACCATATGAAGGTTTCATTTTTGGAATAATAAATTTTCAGAGTAGTTTTTACAGTTATATCAAAAATTACTGATTTGATTATACTACTAGAAATACATAGACAGATAATTATGAAATTATGGTGAGGTTTAATAACCTTACTGTTTATATTTGGACATCTTTTCTGCTGTACTTTATTGGAAGGAGAAAAATAATCATTTCCTTAAACAATTTATTTAACTAAAACAATAACATGATAGCATATGTATCCATGTTTGTTAACTGATGTGGTTAAACATTAAAAAAAAACCTCTGAGTTTTAGCCCACTTGATAAACTTAAAACAAATCCTTATTTCCTGATGAATAGCCTTTGGACTACAATGTAACTTAAATAGAAGACTATATTTAGAAAGATTTTTCCTCCAAAAGCATTTTATTTTAAAAATCCAATTTAAATTTAAAAAATCCGATTTAAATTAAAAAAAACCACATTTTTTGATTTTTTTTTTAAATTGTTGATTTTTATCCACCCTGATGGACACAAAGTACCATCATCCCAAGGAAAGATGGCATATGGCCAGGGGTGATGGGAGTCTTATCTGGTGGGACACACTTTCTCCATCTCCCCCCTCCTCTGAAAACGCTGAATATCTGTACTGTATTTCGTTTCCTCCTTCCTCAGCTAGAGTGGTGATAGCCGCAAATTGGAAATCTAAGATTATCCCTACAGAGGAAGAATGGATTAGTAAATTAAATGAATATTTACTATCGGCCAAATTAACGGCTATAAGAAGAAACCCGTCAAATCAAAAATTAAAACAAGAATGGAAATGCTGTGATGACCACATGGTAAAACACTGCTCAAAAAAAGACATGCTGTTAGGCTTAGATTAAAACGTGAAGTAGGTGCTAGAAGAAGCTAATGGAGAAAGAAAACATGAATAATAGAAATAATAGAAATTGGGGGAGATTACGGATTGCAAACAATAATGTGACTTTAATTACTGGAAGGAAATCGAGTTGAGACAGAGGGAAGTGAGAGAAAAAGAACAACTAAGAGTGATGGGAGATTTAGTAAGAGAAGAGGAAGTGGGAAATGGTGGTGGGATTGATAACTGTGTATAACGCATATTAATGAATTGTAATAAAAATAAAAAATAAAAAAAGGTCAACAACTTTGGTTGGCCCTTACAGCCCTTCACTTCATCAAATCTGGCCCTCTTTGAAATAAGTTTGGACACCACTGCCCTAGGGGAACCTTCCATGCTGAGTTGAGGCCTCTCTGGCCCTCCAGATGTGGTTGGACTCAAAGTACCACCTGCCCAAGCAAGGGTGGCATATGGCATGGGATGATGGGAGTCTTATCTGGTGGGACACACTTTTCCCATTACCTCTTCCCTTGAAAACACTGAATATCTGTATTTTGTTTCCTCCTTCCTCAGTGATCTCAAACATCTTCCTGACACAGTCCAACCAACCACACACATTCCCAAATCACCCTGCACCACTGACTTCCTGAGGCTGCTGTATTGTGTCTAGGACACTGGCAATGGGGCAGCACCTTCCACTGGATGAGAGGATAGAGGGTGAAACCAGGGCTGGCCAAATGGCACCCAGCTCAGTCCCCTCCTTGCCCCTCTCTGCATCTGCTGCCTGAGGGGGCTGCCTCAGTCTCCCTCACCGTGGAGCAGGCCCTGAGAACAGCCTTCCCTCCAAAATTCAGGAAACAGGACAATGAAGACCTTGGAGTGTCACCGTGGAATACACCGTATTTTTCGCTCCATTAGACGCACCTGACCTTAAGACGCACTTAGTTTTTA
Organism: Darevskia nairensis; assembly: GCA_034642065.1. NCBI lineage: Eukaryota > Metazoa > Chordata > Lepidosauria > Squamata > Lacertidae > Darevskia > Darevskia nairensis. The sequence goes on from JAWWNI010000963.1 coordinate 545,944, forward strand.
GAGGATTATGGAGAAAGCTAGAGAGTTCCAGAAAAACATTTACTTCTGCTTCATTGACTACGCAAAAGCTTTTGACTGTGTCGACCACAGCAAACTATGGCAAGTTCTTAAAGAAATGGGAGTGCCTGATCACCTCATCCGTCTCCTGAGAAATCTCTATGTGGGACAAGAAGCTACAGTTAGAACTGGATATGGAATAACTGATTGGTTCAAAATTGGGAAAGGAGTACGACAAGGCTGTATATTGTCTCCCTGCTTATTTAACTTATATGCAGAATTCATCATGAGAAAGGCTGGACTGGATGAATCCCAAACCGGAATTAAGATTGCCGGAAGAAATATCAACAATCTCAGATATGCTGATGATACAACCTTGATGGCAGAAAGTGAGGAGGAATTAAAGAACCTTTTACTGAGGGTGAAAGAGGAGAGCGCAAAATATGGTCTGAAGCTCAATATTAAAAAAAACTAAGATCATGGCCACTGGTCCCATCACCTCCTGGCAAATAGAAGGGGAAGAAATGGAGGCAGTGAGAGATTTCACTTTCTTGGGTTCCATGATCTCTGCAGATGGTGACAGCAGTCACGAAATTAAAAGACGCCTGCTTCTTGGGAGAAAAGCAATGACAAACCTAGACAGCATCTTAAAAAGCAAAGACATCACCTTGCCGACAAAGGTCCGTATAGTTAAAGCTATGGTTTTCCCAGTAGCAATGTACGGAAGTGAGAGCTGGACCATAAAGAAGGCTGATCGCCGAAGAATTGATGCTTTTGAATTATGGTGCTGGAGGAGACTCTTGAGAGTCCCATGGACTGCAAGAAGATCAAACCTATCCATTCTTAAAGAAATCAGCCCTGCGTGCTCACTAGAAGGATAGATCCTGAAGTTGAGGCTCCAGTACTTTGGCCACCTCATGAGAAGAGAAGACTCCCTAGAAAAGACCCTGATGTTGGGAAAGATTGAGGGCACAAGGAGAAGGGGACGGCAGAGGATGAGATGGTTGGACAGTGTTCTTGAAGCTACTAACATGAGTTTGGCCAAACTGCGAGAGGCAGTGAAGGATAGGCGTGCCTGGCGTGCTCTGGTCCATGGGGTCACGAAGAGTCGGACACGACTGAACGACTGAACAACAACAAAGTTTTTAGAGGAGGAAGACAAGAAAAAAAATATTCTTTTCTAGCCAGAGCCGTGCAGAGCGTGTAAGCGACTCTCCCTTTGCTTGCTTTACAGTGAGATGTTGGAATGTTCATTGTTATATGAATAAATAAATGTACTGTATTGGCCTGCTGCAGAAAAGACGTTAAAATGGGCCCCGGGCAGATGTCTCTAAGGAGAGCCTTCTACAATCAAGGGGCCACTGCCAAAAAGGCCTTCTCACTCGTAGGCATCCTCTGTGCTTCAGCCAGAGCAGACATGGGTGGATGGCGGCTAACAGATTGAGGTTGAATCCTGACAAGACAGAAGTGATGCTTTGGGGGGACAGGAGGCGGGCAGGTGTGGAGGACTCCCTGGTCCTGAATGGGGTAACTGTGCCCCTGAAGGACCAGGTGCGCAGCCTGGGAGTCATTTTGGACTCACAGCTGTCCATGGAGGTGCTTGTTAATTCTGTATCCAGGGCAGCTGTTTATCAGCTCCATCTGGTACGCAGGCTGAGACCCTCCATGCCCGCAGACTGTCTCGCCAGAGTGGTGCATGCTCTAGTTATCTCCCGCTTGGACTACTGCAATGTGCTCTACGTGGGACTACCTTTGAAGGTGACCCGGAAACTACAACTAATCCAGAATGCAGCAGCTAGACTGGTGACTGGGATCGGCCGCCGAGACCACATAACACCGGTCTTGAAAGACCTATATTGGCTCCCAGTACGTTTCTGAGCACAATTCAAAGTGTTAGTGCTGACCTTGAAAGCCCCAAACGGCCTTGGTCCTGTATACCTGAAGGAGCATCTCCACCCCCGTAGATCTACCCAGACACTGAGGTCCAGTGCCGAGGACCTTCTGGCAGTTCCCTCACTACAAGAAGCCAAGTTACAGGGAACCAGGCACAGGGCCTTCTCGGTAGTGGCACCCGCCCTGTGAAACGCCCTCCCTTCAGATGTCAAAGAGAACAACAACTACCAGACCTTTAGAAGACATCTGAAGGCAGCCCTGTTTAGGGAGGCTTTTAATGTTTTAGAATAGAATAGAATAGAATAGAATAGAATAGAATAGAATAGAATAGAATAGAATAGAATTGTCCCCTTCGGGAACAACGAAATTACTCGGCTGCTCCATTCACCCATATCCATTCACCATTTTGCACTCCATGCAAAAACAAAACAACTACAAAAACACTGATTAAAACCATACAATATGATACAACATAACAGGTAAGATTAGATGACTTCAAAGTCCAGGCTTCCCATTCAAGGCCGCGATCGCTCTGGAGAAGAAGCTGTTCCTAAGACGGCTTGTTCTTGTTGTCATCGTCCTGTATCTCCGTCCCGATGGCAAAAGTTCAAAGAGACGGTGACCAGGATGCGATGGATCTTTCACTATGTCCAGTGCCTTTCTGTGGCACCTCATGGCATCAATCTGCTCCAAGGTGGAGAGCGAGCAGCCAACAATGCTCTCTGCTGCCTTAACAACTCTGCACAACCCCATCCTGTCCTTGGTAGTACAGCTTCCGTACCACACACATAAGCCATAAGTGAGCACGCTCTCAATGGCACAGTGATAGAAGGCAAGCAGCAGCTTTTGTGGAAGATGGTTTTTCCTTAGAACTCTCAGGAAGTACAGTCTCTGCTGCGCCTGTTTTTATAGATTATTGTATTTTAATGTTCTGTTGGAAGCTGCCCAGAGTGGCTGGGGAAACCCAGCCAGATGGGCGGGGTATAAATAATAAATTATTATTATTATTATTATTATTATTATTATTACTACATGTGAACCAGGGTCTCCACTGGTGGTTTCAAGGCACATATGAGCAAAGGTGTTCCATTAGGTACTGAGATTCAAACTGCATACACAGTTTTTCTACAGCAAGCCACTAAATTTGTACTTTGTGGGCAGCAGAAATAGAAACTTCAAAGACACTTCTGGCCGTGTCACTATAAAAAAGCTGATGGCACAAAACGATTTCGGTACTTTCCTCCATCCATTTCACATCCAAACTGTTCCTTGTAACCATAATCTCTGCTAAATGTTCCAAAGCAGTGGCATTCCTGCTACCACAGAATAATAGTGCAGGGTGGGAAGGGAGGGAGGGGTGAGAGAGAGAAAGAAAGAAAGAGAGACAAGGAACGAAGGGGTGAAAGAGAGAGGGAGGAAGGAGGAGGGATGGGAGAGAGAGATAAGGAAGGAATGAAGGGGTGAGAGAGAGAGAAGGAAAGGAGAGGTGAGAGAGAGTGAAAGAAAGAGGGAGAAGGAAGGAAGGGGTGAGAGAGAAAGAAAGACAGACAAGGAAGGAAGGGGTGAAAGAGAGAGGGAGGGAGAGAGGGGGAAGGAGGGAAGAGAGAGAGAAGGAAGGAAGGAAGGGGTGAGAGAGAGAAGGAAAGGAGGGGTGAGAGAGAGTGAAAGAAAGAGGGAGAAGGAAGGGGTGAGAGAGAGAAAGAAAGAGGGAGAAGGAAGGAAGGGGTGAGAGAGAGAAAGAAAGAGGGAGAAGGAAGGAAGGGGTGAGAGAGATAAGAAAGACAAGGAAGGAAGTGGTGAAAGAGAGGGAGGGAGGGAGAGGGAGAGAGGGGGGAAGGAGGGAGGGAGGGAAGAGAGAGAGAAGGAAGGGAGGCAGGAAGGGAGGGGTGAGAGAGAGAAAGAGAGACAAGGAACAAAGGGGTGAAAGAGAGAGGGAGGAAGGAGGAGGGAGGGAAGAGAGAGAGAAGGAAGGAATGAAGGGGTGAGAGAGAGAGAAGGAAAGGAGGGGTGAGAGAGAGTGAAAGAAAGAGGGAGAAGGAAGGGGTGAGAGAAAGAAAGACAAGGAAGGAAGGGGTGAAAGAGAGAGAGGGGGGAGAGGGAGGGAGGGAGGGAGGGGTGAGAGAGAGAAAGAAAGAGAGACAAGGAACGAAGGGGTGAAAGAGAGAGGGAGGAAGTAGGAGGGAGGGAAGAGAGAGAGAAGGAAGGAAGGAAGGGGAGAGAGAGAGAGAGAAGGAAAGGAGGGGTGAGAGAGAGTGAAAGAAAGAGGGAGAAGGAAGGAAGGGGTGAGAGAGAGAAAGAGGGAGAAGGAAGGAAGGGGTGAGAGAAAGAAAGACAAGGAAGGAAGGGGTGAAAGAGAGAGAGGGAGAGGGAGAGAGGGGGAAGGAGGGAGGGAGGGAAGAGAGAGAGAAGGAAGGAATGAAGGGGTGTGAGAGAGAGAGAGAGAAGGAAAGGAGGGGTGAGAGAGAGTGAAAGAAAGAGGGAGAAGGGAGGGGTGAGAGAGAAAGAAAGACAGACAGGGAAGGAAGGAAGGGGTGAGAGAGAAAGAAAGACAGACAAGGAAGGAAGGGGTGAAAGAGAGAGAGAGAGAGGGAGAGGGAGAGAGGGGGGAAGGAGGGAAGAGAGAGAAGGGAGGGAGGGTTGAGAGAGAGAGAGAAGGAAAGGAGGGGTGAGAGAGAGTGAAAGGGAGAAGGAAGGGGTGAGAGAGAGAGAGAAAGAGGGAGAAGGAAGGAAGGGGTGAGAGAAAGAAAGACAAGGAAGGAAGGGGTGAAAGAGAGAGAGGGGGAGGGGGAGGGAGAGAGGGGGAAGGAGGGAGGGAGGGAAGAGAGAGAGAAGGAAGGGAGGGAGGGTTGAGAGAGAGAGAAGGAAGGGGTGAGAGAGAGAAGGAAGGAAGGGGGAGAGAGGGGGGAAGGAGGAGGGAGGGAAGAGAGAGAGAAGGAAGGAAGGGGTGAGAGAGAGAGAGAAGGAAAGGAGGGGTGAGAGAGAGTGAAAGAAAGAGGGAGAAAGAAGGAAGGGGTGTGAGAGAGAAATAAAGAGGGAGAAGGAAGGAAGGGGTGAGAGAGAGAGAGAAAGAGAGACAAGGAAGGAAGGGGTGAAAGAGAGAGAGAGACAGGGGGAGAGCGAGAGGGAGAGAAGGAAGGAAGGAATGAAAGAAAGGAAGAGGCAAGAGAGATAGAGAGATGGATGGATGGATGGAAGGAAGGGGTGAGAGGGAAAGAGAGAGAGGAAGGGAGGGAAGAGAGAGAGAAGGAAGGAAGAGGTGGGTGAGAGAGAGAAGGGAGTGATAGAAAGAAAGAGGGGGGAAGGAAGCCTGCTCTTGCAAGAAGCGGCGGCGGGATGAGCGCCCCAAAAGGAGCACTTTCGGGGCACTGATCCCGTCGCCACCTCTTGCAGGGGCAACCATGTCTCCCTTCTCTCCAGCTCGCTAGGGGGGGTGGCGGAGGGAAAGCGGCCCAGACAGAGCCCTCCCTTGCCACTCGCCCCAAAGCAGCAGGGCTAGGCAGGAGCTAAGTGTCTCCTGCGCAGCCCCGCTGCTCTGCAACTGGCGGAGGGGGGCGGAGGAGGGGGAAACAGCCTGATTTCAGGCTGCTCGCCGCTCCCCCGCCGCTGGGATCCATGGCTCCGGCGGCAGAGGCATCCCTCCGCTCGAGGGATCCCGCTGCCGGCCAGTGTCTTCGCTCCATAAGACGCATAAACATTTTCCCTTCGTTTTTAGGAGGGAAAAAGTGCGTCTTATGGAGCGAAAAATACGGTAACAACAACAAGAACAACAACAATATAATTCACTTTGGGCTGCTCTGGGCAAGAGAAAGCGAATAATCCTCTATAATAATTCCCTATGTCCCTGCGGCGCCGTCCGTGTGTCAGTGGAAATTTTAAGTGCGCATGTCGGAGGCGGACGCAGGGATTGGAGGGAAGAGACCAATAGGCAAAGGCGGTTACGCCTCTCCCTCCCCACCCCCGCACACAGGGACCAATAGGCGATGACAGGGGGCGTGTCCGAGAGGCAGCGACGACGCACGCGCGTCGTCAGTTAGCTCAGTGCTGCTGCCTCGCACGGAGCTGGGCCTGCCGCCGCCCGCTGGGTCCCCAGAAGAGTGCGCTGCCGGGGTGCCCCTGTCCGCCTGCGCTCACCCGCTGCCGCCGCCTCCGGGTGGGCCTGGCTTCCGCCGGCGGCTCCTCGCCCTCCTCCCCAGCGGCAGCGACGCACCAAGCAAGGCCGGATCGCAACCCCGGCGCTCGGCTATAGGCGAAGCCGAGGCCGCGACGCCGCATCCTCGGCCGCATCCTCGCGCTCCCTTCTGCCGCCGCTGCCACGGACGCTCCGGCCAACCGGAGGCCGAGGGAGGGAAGGGGCTGCACGCGCGCGCGGGCCGCGGGGGAGGTCAGGCTCCCGCTGCGCCGCCGCCGCTGCTCCCGGTGGTAGTCATGGGCCTCCTCCTCCTCCTCGCCTGGGCCTCCTCTCCGGCCTCCCTCATATGTTCTAGCGCCGGAGGTGGGATGCGGGGGCCTCGCCCCCTGCCCGCCTCGCGCTGCCGCCTGGTCGCCGGGGATGGGTGGGGGGGAGGTGTGGGGGGGAGGGAGAGAGGCGAGCTATTTGTGGAGGGGAGGGGGAGGGTGTGTGTGTGACAGAGAGAGAGGCGAGCTGTGGGGGGTCTGGGGGGGAGCTGGGTGGGGGAGGGAGAGGCAAACTGTGTGTGGAGGTGGATGGGTGGGGGGGAGGTGGGTGGGTGTGTGAGAGGGAGAGAGACAGGTGAGCTATGTGTGGAGATGTGGGAAGTGGGGGGGAGGTGGGTGGGGGGGAAGATGGGTGTGTGTGTGTGTGTGTGAGAGAGAGAGAGAGAGAGAGAGAGAGAGAGAGAGAGAGGCGAGCTGTCTGTGGAGGTATGGGAAGTGGGGGGGGGGGTTGACCGCGTGCGTTCTAGCGCCCGTTTTCTAACGGGCTAAAAACCACTAGTAGATTCAATAAACAGCTAACAATAACAATGGATGGTGGCTAACAGATTGAGGTTGAATCCTGACAAGGCAGAAGTACTGTTTTTGGGGGAGAGGGGACGGGCGGGTGCGGAGGACTCCCTGGTCCTGAATGGGGTAACTGCCCCTGAAGGACCAGGTGCGCAGCCTGGGAGTCATTTTGGACTCACAGCTGTCCATTGAGGCGCAGGTTAATTCTGTGTCCAGGGCGGCTGTCTACCAGCTCCATCTGGTACGCAGGATGAGACCCTCCATGCCCGCAGACTGTCTCACCAGAGTGGTGCATGCTCTGGTTATCTCCCGCTTGGACTACTGCAATGTGCTCTACGTGGAGCTACCTTTGAAGGTGACTCGGAAACTGCAATTAATCCAGAATGCGGCGGCTAGACTGGTGACTGGGAGCGGCCGCCGGGGCCATATAACACCGGTCCTGAGAGAACTACATTGGCTCCCAGTACGTTTCCGAGCACAATTCAAAGTGTTGGTGCTGACCTTGAAAGCCCTAAACGGCCTCGGTCCGGTATACCTGAAGGAGCGTCTCCACCCCCACCGTTCCGCCCGGACACTGAGATCCAGCGCCAAGGGCCTTCTGGTGGTTCCCTCACCACGAGAAGCCAAGTTACAGGGAACCAGGCAGAGGGCCTTCTCGGTAGTGGTGCCCGCCCTGTGGAACGCCCTCCCAGCAGAGGTCAAAGAGATAAACAACTGCATGACATTTAGAAAAAGCTGAAGGCAGCCCTGTTTAGGGAAGTTTTTAATCTGTGATATTTTAATGTATTTTGATATTTGTTGGAAGCTGCCCAGAGTGGCTGGGGAGACCCGGCCAGATGGGCGGGGTACAAATAATAAATTATTATTATTATTATTATTATTATTATTATAAATACACATCCTGGGGGGGCACCACCCATTTGTATAGCGATCTTCCCAATCCCTTAAATCCCAGACGTGAGATCTGATATAGTGGCAATAATAGAAACCAGGTAGAATGGAGAGGAGGAGTTGGGCACAGGTATCTCTAGGTAGGAACCCTTTAGATGCTTCTCCACAGAAACACAGGCATGTGGGTGGGACTGTAGTTGCCAAGACAGAAGCCTCAAAGGGCGGAAATAATAAAGTGGGCTTCCTTCCTTTCCTGTTTCCCCCAATGGTTGGACTCCCTATAACACCCCCCCCAGCGCCCCATGCAGGAGCTGATGTGGGACTTATGGCAGGGCAAGGACTGAGCTTCAAGGGAGGAGAGGGTGGGTGGATCGGGCCTCCTGTTCAGGGATCCCTCCCTGGTTCACTTGAAGTCATGGCAGATTCCTGGGCAGGAGGGAGAAGTCAAGGCAGGCAGCCCCCCTCCCCCCTCTCTCTTTCTCCAAGATGGCTTCCCTCCCTCCCTCCGCCCCCCAACTTCCTCTGCCCTCCTCCCTCCGCCCCTGAGGGTCCCCTTTGCCCAGAGGCCCCCTGACCGGCTCAGCCTTCCTGCCAAATCTCTCCCAAGTGCTCCCACCTTGGGGGGGGGGCTCTCCAGATGAGCAGGGAGGGGGGAGAGGAGGGAGACGGGGGGGGTCTCTATCCAGGCCTCCCTCTCCTCCTTTAACCCTTCCATGGCCTCCCTCTCTCCCATTCCCCACACAAAGGGGACCCACCAAGGCACAACTCGGCGCGGAGCCAGGATCGCGGCGCCCCAGGGATTCCTGCCAGGGGGAACCCGGGACTCGCAGAGGGGCGCGGAACTGGGGCCTGGGTTCAAGTCTCAGCCCTCGGGGGGGGGGCTCCCAATGGGGGCAGGGCAGCTGAGCATCTCTTGACTCTCAAGCGGATGGGGCGCTGCGAAGGAGATCTTGCATTGCAAAACCTGCGTATGGAGGGTCCCCGATTTAAAGCTGGATTGCATGGATCGGGGCCTCTGCAGATAGCGCCCAGGAAATGAGTTGTTTTGGGGGGGCTCTGCCCCCTTTCTCTCCCTTTCCTGCAATACAAAGGGCAGGGGGCTCTCCAAGGACGCGCCTCCTTCAGCCCAACAGTGCCTAAATCAGCCCCTCCCCCGCTCGACTGATCCACAGAAAGAAGGGGGAGGGGGAGATCGCCCCTACTTTCCTTTCATCCCCCCCCCCCTCGCCCAAAAGCCTGCCCTCCCTTCCCAGCTAGGAAAAGCGCATCCTTCCCCCCCCCCCCCCAATATATAGATATATAATATGCACCTTTTTGTCCTCCTCCTCCTCTGCAGACCTGCTCCTCTTCTGGGAATGTGGATGGAGGCCCCTCCCCCTCCAACCTTGGCTCCCCCTCCCCCCTCCAAACCTTTCTGCCTCTCTAGGAAGCGGAGCTCACTGACCCCGGGGGAGGAATGAGTGACGCCTCCCTCCTCCTTCCGAACCAGCTCCGTTCTCCTGTTTCTTTCCTGAGAAGGTCCCGGGTTCGATCCCCGGAGGAGGAAAGGAAAGAGACGCCCCCCCCCACCATTTCCCCCTTCATCTCTTTTTATATGATTGGGGAGGGGGGTTGCCCCTCCAGCACGCAGCCCCCCCCTTCATTCACACACACACACACACACACACACACACACACACACACACACACACACACTTTCTCCTCAAAGCACCACACAATGTCCAACGTTGTTCTGTTCAGGAAGGAAATGGCTCCCAAGGGGGGAGCTGGGGACACGAGCGAGGGCAGCCAGGATCCCTGCAGCATGAGCCCCTCTGCAATCCTGACCCCTGAGTGCCTGGCAGGTAGCAATAGCAAACCCAGTTCAAGGCAAAAGGGGGTGAATAACTTGACTGGGAAACAGGGACATGGAAATATCTCTTTTGCATACTTGATGGCTGTGAGGTGGAGGTCAAGGGAGGGGGGGCGTGCCCTGATGCTCAGGTTGCTGCACCCAGACCCTCCCAACAAGTGATGTATGCATGACATAATTTTATTGTTGCGTAGGGTGTCCCCGTTACAACAGCCCTGCAAAGTAGACCGGAGTTGTTACGCGCTTTTGGGGTTTGGAACAGCAACTTACGACAACCCTAAGGGGTAGTCCAGAGTCCTTATTATGGGTGCCTTTTTAAAATAGGGGCTGGTGTTTGAACTTGGGCTTTGCTAGTGAGGGGGGAGGTGCGCAGCTCAGTGGCAGAGCAGTTCCACCCCCTTTTTGGCTCCCCGCTATGAGGGCGAGACCCCCTCCTGACTCGCACCAGGATCCTGCAATGCAGGTAAGTCAGCTGTGCCAGTTCGGCTTCCGCTTCCCAGGTGAACACAGAGAGCCAGACTTCCTCCGGCAGAAATCCATGGGGTGCTCTGGGCTTCCTTGCGCCTTGGGTATCTTTCGGTGGGGTAGAGAAAGAGGGGGAGTTCATGGAAGGGTTAAAGGACGCCAGAGAGGCCTGGATTATAGAGACCCTCCTCCCTCTTCCCCTCCCTGCTCCTCTTGAGAGGCCCCTGTGCACTCTGGGGCAGATGGAGGAGGAAGTTGGGGGGCTGAGGGAGTAATGGAGGGGCTGCCTTGGCTTCTCCCTCCTGGTGAGGAATCTGCTACCCCTCCAAGTTCTTCCACAGAGGGATCCCTGAAAAGGGGAGACCGCTTCCCCCACCCCCTATATGGTCCAGGTCAGCTGTTGCCTCGGAGAAGCAGGACGCTGCATTATACCAGATCAAACCATTGGACCACCTGGGAGAGGAGAGGCTCCCCTCTCTCAGGCTTGCGGTTTTAGCTCTTATTTCCACTGCATGGTTGAACGAAGGTGATGATGATGTACAGCAGGGGTAGGCAACCTAAGGCCCGAGGGCCGGATGTGGCCCAATCGCCTTCTCTTTTTTTTTTCCAAATAATATTTATTGATTTTTAAAACACAAATAAATTCAAACACACACATAAACAAACCTAACATACTAAAACAATACTACACTACACTTAACAAAAAATCTATAAATTTCCTTTTCTATTTTCCTTAACATTTTACATTGACTTCCTCCTGTCTATCCTTCTGTGCTTCATTTATCAATTATTTCTATTGGCAATTTCATTTCCCATTTTGACGTTATAATTAATTAATTAATCCATTCTTTAAGAATCCTTTCTTAAACATTCTTATTCTATTTTCACTCTCATCCTATTGCATTCCTAATTCATTTATACTATTTTTAATCTTCCTTATCTAATTTCACTTATTTTAATTCTTATACAACAGATTCTATTTAAATTAAAAAAAAACCATACAAACACATAATTCTACTTACAATCTTATAACTTCTTGATTAATAGATCTTTAAACTAAAGTTTAATCTGTAAGCTATTTTTACTTTGGCATTATTTCATTTTACATTTTGTAATATTTTTTAAGATAATCTTTAAATTTTCTCCAATCTTCTTCCACTGCTTCTTCCCTCTGGTCACGGAGTCTCCCGGTCAGCTCGGCGAGTTCCATATAGTCCATCAATTTCATCTGCCATTCTTCCAAGGTCGGTAAATCCTTTGTCTTCCAATATTTCGCAATCAGTATTCTTGCTGCTGTTGTGGCATACATGAAGAAAGTGTGATCTTCTTTTGGTATCTCTTGGTTTACCATTCCGAGCAAGAAGGATTCTGGTTTCTTTACAAATGTGTTTTTAAACACTCTTTTCAATTCATTGTATATCATTTCCCAGAATACCTTCAACCTCGGGCAGGTCCACCACATATGGTAAAATGTTCCTTCCAATTTCTCACACTTCCAACACTTATTGTCCTTCAGATGATAGATTTTGGCGAGCTTTACTGGGGTCAGATACCATCTGTATATCATCTTCATAATGTTTTCTCTTAACAAGTTGCAAGCAGTAAATTTTATTCCTGTCCTCCACAGTCTTTCCCAGTCCGCCATCATAATGTTGTGTCCGACATCTTTGGCCCAATCTATCATTGCAGATTTTACAAATTCATCCTGCGTGTGCCATTCCAGCAGCAAATTGTACATTCTCGACAAATTTTTAACTTTTGGTTCTAAGAGTTCCGTTTCCAATCTGGACTTTTCCAATTGAAAGCCAATTTTTCTGTCCATCTTATAAAGTTCATTTAATTGATGATATTGAATCCAGTTTTTAACTTTTTCTCTTAGTTGTTCATAGGGTTTCAACCTGACTTGTTCACCTTCTTGTATTAATAATTCAGAATATTTTGGCCAGTTCTCTTCCATATTTGTCATCTTGTGGGCCTTAGCTTCTAATGGTGAGATCCATCTGGGGGTTTTCTTTTCTAATAGATCCTTATATTTCATCCAGACTCTGAATAGAGCCTTTCTGATTATATGTGTCTTAAAGCCTTGGTGAGCCTTGATCTTATCATACCATAAATATGCATGCCATCCAAATCTGTTATCATGTCCTTCCAGGTCCAATATGTCTGTATTTTCCAATAGGAACCAATCTTTCAGCCAGCAGAAGGCCGCTGCTTCAAAGTATATACTTAATTCCGGCAGGGAAAAGCCCCCTCTTTTCTTATCATCTGTTAAAATCTTGAACTTAATCCTGGGTTTTTTTCCCTGCCAGATAAATCTTGATATGTCCTTCTGCCACTTCTTGAAAGGTTCCATCTTGTCCACAATCGGTATCGCCTGAAAGAGAAATAATAGCTTTGGCAGCACATTCATTTTTATTACTGCTATTCGGCCCAGCAAGGACAACTTCAATTTGTTCCAGATCTCCAGATTTTTCTTAATTTCATTCCAAACTTTCTCATAATTATCTTTAAACAAGTTCTGGTTTTTTGCTGTCATATTGATTCCCAGATATTTCACCTTTTTTACAATTTGTAGGCCCAACTCCGACTCTATTTCCTCTTGCTCTTCATGTGTCAGGTTTTTCCCTAGAACCTTAGTTTTGGCTTTGTTTAATTTGAATCCTGCTACTTGCCCAAAGTCTTGTATCATTTCCAGTGCCTTAACCGCACTGGTCTCCGGATTTTGTAGGGTTAGTACCAAGTCATCAGCAAAGGCTTTTAACTTATATTCTTTGGCCCCCACCGCCACCCCTTTTACATCTGAGTCTTTCCTTATCATGTTCAACAGCACCTCCAGGACCGTTATAAAAAGTAGAGGGGAAAGTGGGCAGCCTTGTCTTGTTCCTTTCTCAATTCTTATGTTGTCTGATACCACATTGTTGATGATAATCCTTGCTTTTTGTTCCGTGTAGATCGCTTCCAAGCCATTCATAAAACCTTCTCCCACCTCCATTTGTTGTAAGTTCCCTTTCATAAAATTCCAAGATACGTTGTCAAAAGCTTTTTCAGCGTCCACAAACATCAGGATTGCTTTACAGTCCTTCTTTTGTTCCAATCTTTCGAGGATGTCCACAATGTTCCTTATGTTATTATTTAAATGTCTTTCCGGTAAAAAACCGGCCTGGTCCTTGTGAATAACCTCTTTCAGAACCTTCCTGAGTCTGCTAGCCATTATAGTTGCAAATATTTTATAGTCCACATTTAGGAGGGAGATTGGTCTATAGTTCTTCATCTGCGTCCGATCCACATCTGGCTTGGGTATCAGAGTGATATATGCATCTTTCCAAGACTCCGGTGCCCTACTTCCCTTTAGTATATCGTTGCAAACTTCCATTAACGGTTGAATCAGCCATCCTTTTAATGTTTTATAGTATTTTGCTGTTAGTCCGTCCGGTCCTGGGGCCTTATCCAATTTCATGTTGTTTATTGCTGTGTCTATTTCCATTGTTGTTATGGGGTGGTTTAGGGGGATCTTCATATTCTCTGGGATTTTCTGTAGGCCATTTTTCTTTAAGAATTGTTCGATCCTTCCTTTTTCTTGTTGTTTTTCTTTGTACAATTGTTTGTAGAATCTCTCAAAACTTTTTCTGATCTCTGCCGGGTTCTCTATATTCCTTTCATCTACCATGATGTTCGTAATGGTATTTGATTTTTGCCTCTGCTTCAGTTGCCAAGCTAACAGTCTGCCACACTTATTTGCTGAATCAAAAGTCTTTTGTTTAAGCATTTTAATTTTCCATTCAATTTCCCAGTTCATTATTTTAGAGAATTCCACCTGAAGTTGTTTTATTTCCTTCTGTAATTTTTCATCTTTTGGTTTTATCCTCAATTGCTTTTCCTTCTCTTTAAGTTGTTGCAAGATGTTATCCTTTTTCTCCTTTTGCAGTTTATTTCTGTAATGAATCCTCTCATTACTGCTTTGCTTGTGTCCCAGACTGTTCTCTTTTCCGCCGTTGTATTCAGATTGATTTCAAAGAAATCTTTAATATTCTTTTGGGCCTTGTCACAAATTTCCTTATTTCTTAATAATGAATCATCCATTCTCCATCTAAAAGAACCCTTTTGGGTTAATCTTAAGTCCAATTGTACCGGGTTGTGATCCGAACAAGTCCTTGGATGTATTTCAGCTCGGAGCATCCTGGGTGTCAACTCCCTGGATGCCCATATTTGGTCAATTCTACTCCAGGCTTTTGTTGCTTCGCTGTAAAAGGTGGGTTCTGTATCCGTTGGGTTCTTTATTCTCCATGTGTCTATCAAATCTAAATTATCCACCAACTCGAAAAAAGTTTTCGGTAGTCTTCCATCATTTGTGAACTTTGCTCTTTGTGATCTATCCATTAGTGTGGAGGCTACCGCATTAAAGTCACCTAAGATCAATATTTTATAGTCCATAAAGTCCAGTAGCCTTTCGTGGATTTCCTTGTAGAATTCTGATTTTCCATCGTTCGGCGCATACAGTCCCAAAATTAAAAACTTTTCGCCTTGCACTGTTATTTCAATTGCAACATATCTTCCATCCTCATCTTTAAATTTCAATTTAGGATTATATTTTTCCTTGGCGTAAATCACCACTCCTCTTTTCTTTACTTTTGCTGAAGAGATGAAGTTTTGTCCTAATTTTTGATTTTCCAATAATCTTCTGTGTAGTCTTACCACATGTGTTTCTTGTAAACAAATTAAGTCCAAATTTTGCTTTTTCAGGATGTGGAAGACCTGGTTCCTCCTGGCTTTGATGTTTAAGCCTCTAACATTCCAAGTTAAAAGTCTCAATGCCATCTCTCTTAACTATCTGATCCTCCTGCAGCACCTTCTGGTAGTGGTCCTGAGGGAAGCACGTCAGGAAAGTCTGCCGAATTTTTTTCCAGAAACTTTATTTTTTCTTGTACAGATTTGACTTTAATGGTTGTTTCTTTATATCTGAAGGAGAGGCCTTGTGGGAACTCCCACCTAAATCTGATCTTCTTTTTGTTCAAGGCCTGTGTCAAATCCGTGTAGTTGGGTCTTAGATCCAGGAAAAATTTAGGGATGTCCTTAAACAGGACCACCCTTTGCTGGTTGACTTGAAGGTTGTTGGTATAGTGGAGATTCAAGATCTCGTCCCTTTGTTGCTTGGTTTGAAACTCTATCAGACAGTCGTTGACTGCTTTGCTGTTCTTTTTGTTTTTTGGTCCAAACCTGTAGGCCTTCACTATTGTATTGTTCAGTCTTTCCTGATCTAGTCCCCAATAATCCACCAAAATCTTGATTATGTAGGCTTTGAGATCTCCTTCCTCCGCTTCTGGAAGATGTCTCACCCTTAGGTTCGAGGATCTCTGACGCATCTGCAGAAAAGCCAGAGAGACTTGCGTATTGTAGTGGTCTCTGTTATGTGTTTCTTCTAGAGTGTGCACTTGTGATTCGACTTGTGTCACTTGCTGCTTAGTCTCCTTAAGTTCTTCTTTTATTTTTGCAATTTCATCCAGCTTGCGGTTTATTCCCGCTATTTCTTTACTTTGTTTCTCTGCAGTTTCCCTCTGTTCTTTTCTCATAGCTTCCATAGATTCCAAGTTGGGTCATTATTGCTGGATCTATTTGCTGGGATGGTCTCCTTTCTCTTTTTTCTTCTTTCTCTATTTTGTCAGTCTTACTTCTTGTTATCACTCCTCTACCAGCTCCAGACATTTATCAGTAACAGTTCAAGGTCACTCTCAGAAATCCCTTCCTGCAGGTGCGGCAGCTTCCAAAAGTCCACAACAGTTGCACAGGATTATTACAGTTCTCATCAGCTTTACAAAGTTACTTTCTCTTTCCACTATTTCTGAGGGAGCAGTGACTACAGCCAACTTTTCAGGATGTTAGAAAGTTGCAAAAAGTTTAAATACCTTCTTATTTGTAATCCACAGGGGTTGTAGCGAATTGTACAGTTCCAGTACCAGTTAGAAACAGAATATCCAAAGGCAGAGTTACAGTTTCAATTAAACCCCTGCACTGTCCCGGAGTCTCCACTAATCCAGAGGGTGGCAGTGGGTTTTAAAGTCACTATAAATCTTCAAACATTTATTCCTCCCCCCTATTTTAAAAGCCGGGGGGCTATCTGTCAGTTAGCTGTCAAATGCCAAAAGTCAAAAGGTTTTTAAAGCTGTTTAAATTGCTTACAGTCACAGTCTTGCCTTCAAAGTCACAGTCGGGGAAGACGGACCTCCTTTTTAAATCTTCCCCGCAATCTCTAATTAAATCCTTTATCCAATTAGATCAAATTGTCCCTTTACTCACGATTCCGGAGTTTTTTTCTTCTTTTGTTGATGCAGGAGGGGTCCAGCGCTCAGAGCAGCCCGCTTCGCTGCTTCGCTGAAGCGGCCGATCTCCGGAGCCGCAGCGCTCCGACCTCAGACCCGACCGCTCTTCCGCGATCCCTTACGGGGTCCCTAGAAGAGCTGGGGAGGTCGTTGGAGCGCCCGCCGGCTCCACAAGTCTTCAGGCTCCTCTGCCTGAAGTTTCACGGGAGTCCGTTGCGCGGGAACGGAGCTCCCAGCCGTTTTTCAGCCGGTCCCCCGCGAGGCGACGGGAACCCAGCCGGCTGCAATGGCGCTGAAGCGGAAGTCCGGCCCAATCGCCTTCTCAATCCGTCCCATGGACGTTCTGGGAATCAGAGTGTTTTTACATGAGTAGAATGTGTCCTTTTATTTAAAATGCATATCTGGGTTATTTTTGGGGCATAGGAATTCGTTCATCCCCCCCTCCCCCCAAAAAAGTAGTCTGGCCCACCACATGGTCTGAGGGACGGTGGACCGGCCTATGGCTGAAAAAGGTTGCTGACCCCTGATGTACAGCAAGCCAGAAATAGGGGTGGAGGATGCTGTAGTTTCAGAGTTTACATTCAGAGTTTAAATACTGGTAAAAGGTTAAGGACCCCTGGGCGGTTATGTCCAGCCGAATTCAACTACGGCGTGTGGTGCTCATCTCCACTTTCAGGTCGAGGGAGCCAGGCAGCTTTCCGGCTCATGTGGACAACTTCTCATGAGCTGATACAAATTCCAGAAGAACTACACAAAATCTACAAGGAGACTCACAGTAACGAGCTTCAGTCCGAGTTCACACTTGACACCAACAGACTAGTGTGAGACTGGTGGTGGTGCTTTGGAAGCAGAGCTGGTAAGATTATGTCCGGATGCTGTCAGCGACTCCCGGCTGTTGCCCAGGAAAGTATAAAGACAAGGGCAGATTTCCTATTGTGCTTTTTTTATTCGGTGTTTACAGAGAGGGGCTAGAGAACCCAACCCTTTTGGAGAATGGCATTGTCTCCACCCCCATCTCTCTCTCTTTTTTAATATTAAATTTTATTACACTTTTAAAAATACATTCTTCATATCCATTAACACAAAATTAGAGTTAAATTCAATCACGATATGATAAAGAAAAAAAAGAAGGGAAAGGGGGAAAAAAAGAAAGGAATAGATTAAGAGAGTAAAGACAAAACATTAGGAAAATAAAGACAAAAAATAGAGGAAAGTAAAAGGACAGAAAGTTGAAGAGTTTCTTACCAAAACCTTCCAAAACTAGACCAACAATAAATTTTACAAAATAAAAAAATTCCTTCCAGTAGCACCTTAGAGACCATCTAAGTTTGTTCTTGGTATGAGCTTTCGTGTGCATGCACACTTCTTCAGATACACTGAAACAGAAGTATCTGAAGAAGTGTGCATGCACACGAAAGCTCATACAAGAACAAACTTAGATGGTCTCTAAGGTGCTACTGGAAGGGATTTTTTTATTTTGTTTTGACTATGACAGACCAACACGGCTATCTACCTGTAACTGAATAAATTTTACAATTGTTGTAAAGAAACAATGAAGACGCAAAAGACTGTATCTTCTTACATGCACGATGTAGGGATAGTCTTCAAACAATGACTAACCCTGCCTCCATGGCCTGGCACTGGCGTAACTCCTCCTCCTACCTGTGATTCCTGAGATTGGATGTCCTAGTGAAACTTGCCCCAGCCATTCTGCTGGCAGGGGCCCACTCCCCCCTCAATCAAACAACTTAACAAAATACCAAAATAAAAATAAAAATACAATACAAACTTAAACAGCTACACATTAAAACAACCCCCATCCAAAAAAAGAAAACATCATCCCTTTAAAAAAATTACAGTGGTACCTTGGTTCCCGAACGGCTTAGTTGACGAACAAATTGGCCCCTTAATGCTGCATACCCAGAAGTAAGCGTTCTGGTTTGTGAATGTTTTTTGGAAGTTGAACGCCCACTTCAGCTGTTGGCAATTTCCTGGGCCAATCAGCCAATCAGAAGTTGCACCTACAACATGCCTAACTCCCTTTCAAACTAAGGAGCCCTTCATAGAGTGCGCTACCTCCAATACTGCCCATAAGGATCCACCCACTGAAGCAAGGAACGAATTAAGTGCACTTCAGCCTTTCGCTGTAAATAAACTCATTGATTTGGTGGGGGAGAAGGGCTGTAGCGAAAACATTAGATTCTTGACCTAATAGCCAAAGGGGCAAGGGCAACGTCTACTATACCATAGATAACTGTCCAGATCAGCTCATTGAAATTGATTGACTGTCAAGTGACTCCAAGTCCCAGGTGATTAAGATGCTTTCCTGGAACTACACTCCTACAAAAGAGGAATGGTTGAGCAAAGTGTGTGAATACTTACAATTAGCAAAATTAACAGATTGGATAAGACAAAAGCCTAGGAGTGTAGTCCAAAACCAATGGAAGGATTTAAATGATTATTTGAATAGAAAAGGTGATAATACAAGATATTGGTTATGTTTGGAATAAAATTAATGAAATTTTTGGATAATAACATATCTGGGAAATGAATAACAGATGAATATTTAATGGATTTAGGGAAGTGTTATGGTCTAAAAACCATAGATAACTGTCTATCTGAAGAAGTGTGCATGCACACAAAAGCTCATACCAAGAACAAACTTAGAAGGTCTCTAAGGTGCTACTGGAAGGAATTTTTTTATTTTGTTTTGACTATGACAGACCAACACGGCTACCTACCTGTAAATGGAATTATCATTATAATTATGTTCCTGATAAGGGTGACACTCCAAGGCCTTGACCTGTTTCCTGTATTTTGGAGGGAAGGCTGTTCTCAGGGCCTGCTCCACGGTGAGGGAGACTGAGGCAGCCCCCTCAGGCAGCAGATGCAGAGAGGGGCAAGGAGGGGACTGAGCTGGGTGCCATTTGGCCAGCCCTGGTTTCACCCTCTATCCTCTCATCCAGTGGAAGGTGCTGCCCCATTGCCAGTGTCCTAGACACAATACAGCAGCCTCAGGAAGTCAGTGGTGCAGGGTGATTTGGGAATGTGTGTGGTTGGTTGGAGTGCGTCAGGAAGATGTTGGAGATCACAGAGGAAGGAGGAAACGAAATACAGATATTCAGCATTTTTAGAAGAGGGTGCCGAAGGGGAAAGTGTGTCCCACCAGATAAGACTCCCATCACCCCTGGCCATGGACCACCCTTGCTTGGGCAGGTGGTACTTTGAGTCCAACCACACCTGGAGGGCCAGAGATGCCTCAAGTAAGCATGGAAGGTTTCCTTAGGGCAGTGGTGTCCAAACGTTTTTCAAAGATTTGATGAAGTGAAGGGCTGTGAGGGCCAACCAAAGTTGTTGACCTTTTTTATTTTTATTATAATTCATTAATATGGATTATAGATTACAGTACAGTGGTCTCCCCTATTTAGGGAGCCAGACCTGCCTGTGTTCGCCTGGGAAGCGGAAGCAGAATTGGCACAGCTGACTTACCTGCATTGCAGGATCCTGGTGCGAGTCAGGAGGGGGTCTCGCCCTCATAGCGGGGAGCCAAAAAAGGGGCGCAACTGCCCTGCCACTGAGCTGTGCCCCTCCCCCCTCATTAGCAAAGCCCAAGTTCAAACACCAGCCCTTATTTAAAAAAGGCACCCATAATAAGGACTCTGGACTACCCCTTAGGGTTGTCGTAAGTTGCTGTTCCAAACCCCAAAAGCGCGGAACAACTCCGGTCTACTTTGCAGGGCTGTTGTAACGGGGACACCCTACGCAACAATAAAATTATGTCATGCATAAATCACTTGTTGGGAGGGTCTGGGTGCAGCAACCTGAGCATCAGGGCTTGCCCCCCCTCCCTTGCCCTCCACCTCACAGCCATCAAGTATGCAAAAGAGATATTTCCATGTCCCTGTTTCCCAGCCAAGTTATTCACCCCCTTTTGCCTTGAACTGGGTTTGCTATTGTTACCTGCCTGGCACTCAGGGGTCAGGATTGCAGAGGGGCTCATGCTGCAGGGATCCTGGCTGCCCTCGCTCGTGTGTGTGTGTGTGTGTGTGTGTGTGTGTGTGTGTGTGTGTGTCAGTGAAGGGGGGGTGGACACTGCGTGCTGGAGGGGCAACCCCCCTCCCCAATCATTATAAAAATTCCATTATAAAAGAGATGAAGGGGGAAATGTAAGCTGTGCCACCTTCCTGCCCCGGAGGACTTTTTCTGAGAGGGGGGAGGCGTCTCTTTCCTTTCCTCCTCCGGGGATCGAACCCGGGACCTTCTCAAGAAAGAAACAGGAGAACGGAGCTGGTTTGGAAGGAGGAGGGAGGCGTCACTCATTCCTCCCCCGGGGTCAGTGAGCTCCGCTTCCCAGAGAGGCAGGGAGGGGGGGAGGGGGGAGCCAAGGTTGGGGGGGGAGGGGCCTCCATCCACATTCCCGGAAGAGGAGCAGGTCTGCAGAGGAGGAGGGAAAAGAGGTGAGATATATATATCTTTAGAGGGGGGAGATTTGGGGTTGTGGGGAGGGGGAGATGGATGCGCTTTTCCTCCCCCTGAATCTGCAGGGCAGCTGGGAAGGGAGGGCAGGATTTGGGGCGGGGGGGGGGATGAAAGGAAGGAAGGGGAATGCTCCCCCCTCCCCCCTCTTCTGTGCAAGGGCCAGGTGCCGAGACGCGGCCTGGTGGGTCCCTTTAGTCTAGAGATCCATGGAAGGGTTAAAGGAGGAGAGAGAGGCCTGGATAGAGACCCCCCCCCGTCTCCCTCCTCTCCCCCCTCCCTGCTCATCTGGAGAGGCCCCTCCGGAGGGAGAGGGGGGCGCGAGTGGGAGAGATTTGCCACGGAGGGTTAGCTGACATGGGGCGAAGGGGAGACTCGGGGGTGGAGGGAGGGAGGCAGAGGAAGTTGGGGGGCGGAGGGAGGGAGGGAAGCCATCTTGGAGAAAAGGGGGGGAGGGGGGCTGCCTGCCTTGACTTCTCCCTCTTGCCCAGGAATCTGCCATGACTTCAAGTCCACCAGGGAGAGACCCCTGAACAGGAGGCCCGATCCACCCACCCTCTCCTCCCTTGAAGCTCAGTCCTTGCCCTGCCCTAAGTCCCAGATCAGCTCCTGCATGGGGCGCGGGGGGGGGGGGTGTTATAGGGAGTCCAACCATTGGGGGAAAGAGGAAAGGGAGGAAGCCCACTTTATTATTT
This sequence comes from Darevskia nairensis, assembly GCA_034642065.1. Taxonomy (NCBI): domain Eukaryota; kingdom Metazoa; phylum Chordata; class Lepidosauria; order Squamata; family Lacertidae; genus Darevskia; species Darevskia nairensis. The sequence continues at coordinate 567,489 of JAWWNI010000963.1, forward strand.
CCGCCCTTTGAGGCTTCTGTCTTGGCAACTACAGTCCCACCCACATGCCTGTGTTTCTGTGGAGAAGCATCTAAAGGGTTCCTACCTAGAGATACCTGTGTCCAACTCCTTCTCTCCATTCCACCTGGTTTCCATTATTGCCACTATATCAGATCTCACGTCTGGGATTTAAGGGATTGGGAAGATTGCTATGGAAATGGGTGGGGTTCCCCCTTACAACATTTGTATTTATTATTACAATTGTTCTTCTTATTTATTTATTGAATCACTCCCCAAACATAAATACATATCCACCTGTGGATTTGCCTTGATTTAGAATAAATTTGACCCATATTCTTCTCTTTCAACTTGGATTCCGAGGTACCCTGTTTCCCCTATTTTAAGACGTAGTCATAAAATAAGCCATAGCAGGATTTTTTCGCATTTGCGAAATATAAGCCGTACCCCGAAAATAAGCCATAGTGATAGGCGTAGTTCTGGAGGGCGCCAAGGAAAAGGTGGGGCTAGGCTTACGTAATAAAAATAAGACATCCCCTCAAAATAAGCCATAGTGCGTTTTCTGGAGGGAAATAAAATATAAGACGGTGTCTTAAAATAGGGGAAACACGGTAGTACTGAATCTGTCCCAATTCCTTGACTACTTTGCTTAGGTGTTTCACAACGTGTGCATAGTTTCTGTCATTTGCTGTGGCAATAATCAAGTCATCAGCAAAAGCTAAAACGTATGAAAAATTGTCCACTACTTGACTTGCTGTACTGGCACTTGTCGGCACGCCCTTGCTTGTACCCAAGCTGCATCAGCATTTTGTGCAGTTTCTGATTCCAGGCCCTAGCCGCCTGCTTAAGTCCTCGTACCTACAGGACCGCCTCTCCCATTATGCCCTGCAAAGTACCTTAAGGTCTACAAATAATAATCTGCTGGAGATCCCGAGCCACAAGGCTGCCAGACTAGTGTCAACCAGGGCCAGGGCTTTTTCAGTTCTGGCCCCAACCTGGTGGAACACTCTGTCACAAGAGACAAGGGCCCTGCGGGATTTGACATCTTTCCGCAGGGCCTGCAAGACAGAGTTGTTCCACCTGGCCTTCGGGTCGGACACTTAAAGTCTGATGGTTTCCTCCCCTTGGTTTGGTAATGGGCGCCAAATGATCGGCATTTTAAACTGGTTTTAACTTATTTTAACTAATTGGTTTTTGTATTCTATTGTGATTTTTAATGTTGTTAGCAGCCCTAAGCCCGGTCTTGGCTGGGGAGGGCGGGGTATAAATAAAATTTATTTATTTATTTATTATTATTTATAAAGTCCCTTTTGCAGTTTGCTCACTAAATGTGCCTCATGTGGTTTAATAAAACCTTTAGGTTGCCTCTGAGATTTGTCCCAGAAGAATCATAGAATCATAGAGTTGTAAGAGACCCCAAGGGCAATCCAGTCCAACCCCCTGCCAAGCAGGAAACACCATCCAAGCATTCCTGACAGGTGGCTGTCAAGCCTCTGCTTAAAGACCTCCAAAGAAGGAGACTCCACCACACTCATTGGCAGCAAATTCCACTGTCAAACAGTTCTTACTGTCAGGAAGTTCTTCCTAATGTTCAGGTGAAAGGCAGTTGCAATGTCAATGTTCCTAATTTCCATTTGCTTGGCGGCTGCAATGCTCAAAAGCCTTCTTACGCTGCTGTACCTCACAGTTGCCGCAAATACTTTATCATAATCTTCGCCATAGCGTTGAGAAAAGCCTTGCACTGCACTTCCTCTTCTGCTCCTTTCTTAATCTTAAACACCCACTTACTTCGTGTGGCCTTCTTATCGGGAGGTAGGTCAGTAAGGGTCCACGTCTTAATTCTGATGCAGTGCCTCCATCTCCTTCTGTGCAGCCTTCCTCCACATACAGGCTTCTGCAGTTGGCATCTCCTCCCATGTAGAAGGTTCTTTGAGGTAATGGCGACCCTGCGAAGTAGGAGAGTCATACGGGTGGGACACCTGTGTTTGTTCTGGAGAAGCATCTAGCCTGTGGTTCCAGGACCGCATCAGCTTCCTCCTTCTCCTCCAACGCTAGCATGTCTCCATACCGATCCTCCTATTCATTTCTGGTACCGCTAGGAGTCTGGTCCTCTGCCTCCGCTCCTTGTGCTTCGCCTATAGGGGAGCTATGACATTGGAAGACAGCTCTGGACGTGGCAAGGTTAATGAAGAAAGTTCACAAGATCTTAGACTTTTTCTGACTCCTCACATAAATCCGACACACTATTTCTAGTGTCAGCCTTGTTGTGCTCATCAAAGTAAATTGCTTGATGTGCGTTCACCATTATTCTGTATCCTTTTCCTCCAGACGCGTATTTCACAAGCATACCTGCTTGCGCTCTGGAGTCAAGCTTGTGTCTTATGTTCTTTGGGAACGTGGGAGTAGCATAGACTTCCAAGTACATGAATTTGTGCCAGGTTGGGAATTCTCCCATGCTAAAGTTCAAAAGGTGTGCATTTAGCTCCCTTGGCTGGCAATCTGTTCTAGAGATATACTGCAGTACTTGCTGCATCCGCCCACAGCTTCTGGGGTAGGAACGCATCTTTTAACATGCATCTAGTCGTCTACATTATAGACCTAAACTTTCTCTCAACTATGGAGTTTTGTTGTGGGTTGTAGGGAATTTATGGTTACATGTTCGATTCCCTCCTTCGCCAGGAGATTTCGCATCTCAAGTGAGCAGTACTCACCCCCATTGTCAGTCATCAGCATAGCTGGAGCTCTCTGGAACATGTTCTTCACCATTGCAAGGTAGTTCTGGAACATGTCCACTGTCTCACACTTTTCCTTGATGAAATATGCAACACAATACTTCGAGAAATCATCAAGAAATATTAGTATGTACCTGTTCTTTCCTAGTGAGTGAACATTCATAGGTCCACTGTAGACTATGTCAAGCACTTTGTTGCTTCTCTGCTCTGTGCAAGGAGGAAATGAAGGTTTTACAGCTTTCTGAGTAACACAGCTTGTGCACTTTGTTGGTGCTGTCTTTCTCTTTGTTACTTGCAGTCCCCTTGCAAGTTATCTTTTCTGTAGGTCCTGAATGGCGTTGGTGTCCCTGTGTCCCAGCCTTCTATGCAACAGCTCTAGGTCCGCCACATCTTTCTGGTTTGATCGCGACACCTTAGCGCTGATTCTCTGGCAGATCAACATCATATATGCCATTTATTAGATTGGCTTGAACATACACCTCACCATTCTTAGTCAAATTACATTTTCCATTCCCAAAGTTATCTGGAAACCTTTGCTGTCCCAACTGGACACACTAAGCATGTTACAACTGAATTGTGGAGCATACAAAACTTTCTCCACAGTAGTATCCAGAGCTTCAATGTTCACAATAAATTTTAAATTCACAGAACATGCACCTTTAGCTTCAACAACATTCCCAGCTGCAATTTCAATATGAGATTCTGCAATATCATTAATGTCATTAAAATTCCCTTTTATACGAAAAATGACTGGAAACTCCTGAATTTAAAATCCACTTATTACATTTATTTTCACAATTCGGAACAGTCAAATTCTTTTCTTATAGTAGCAAAGTGTGTTCAGATCTCCCCTTCTTTTCCTTATCTTGTTTATAAGGAAGGGGTCTTTGCCTTTGGAGCCTTATAGTTCTTTTGCAGTGTGGCTTTTTTTGTTACAATTAAAGAACACAATTCTTCTGGTTGTGTCTCTGGCCTTTGCAATCTGCTAAAACGCATAATTATGTCTCCATACATGTGCTCCAAATCATTTAAGATTTGAGACATATCGTCTCTTGTAGTCAATCATGGATAACTGCTCATCATGGAGCCCATCTAAAACGATGTTTCTGGCTTTACTATTCTTCAGCTTCCACGCTCTAATCTTGGCTAAATCCTATTTACTTGATTCAGTAGGCTTAGGATTTTCAATACAGTGGTACCTCTGGTTACAAACACCTCGGGTTACAAACACTTCGGGTTACAGACTCCACTAACCTGGAAGTAGTACCTCGGCTTAAGCACTTTACATCAGGATGAGAACAGAAATCGTGCACCGGTGGCAGCAGGACGCCCCATTAGCTAAAGTGGTACCTCAGATTAAGAATGGTTTCATGTTAAGGACAGACCTCTGGAATGAATTAAGTTCATAAGCAGAGGTACCACTGTAGCTTCCAAGACTTCTCTTGCTTCTAGAAGCGCTATCAAATGTTACTTCCAATCAACAAAATTGTATTCATTTAACTTAGGACTCCGATGAATAGTGATCAGGTTCATGAACACAGAGCCTTTAAAGGTTATGAAAGGCTGATGATGCGTTACAATTATTTAACATTATTTCATTTGCCTTTCCTAAAAATTTGCAACATATGGAGAATAGGAGAGAATGTACGAGACGTTAAAATAAGAGCAGGTGCTGATTAATGTGTGTAATATTCCTTTGTTCTCTTCCTAGAAAACAAATAGGATTTCCTCCCACCACCCCCTGGTTGAAAGCAGACAATGGAGAAGGCAGTCAGAATTCTGGGGGGCCATTTCAATGGGAATAAAGAAGAAGCCATTAAAAAACCATTTAAATGTATGGAGTGTGGAAAGTGCTTCAGTCGGAGTGGAGACGTTAGAATTCATATACGGAGTCACACAGGAGAGAAACCATTTAAATGCATGGAGTGTGGAAAGAGCTACAGTCAGAGTGGAAACCTTAGAATTCATCAACGGACTCACACAGGGGAGAAACCGTTTAAATGCATGAAGTGTGGAAAGAGCTTCACTGAGAGTGGAGACCTTAGAAAACATCAACAGACTCACACAGGAGAGAAACCATTTAAATGTATGGAGTGTGGAAAGGGCTTCAGTCGGAGTGGGGCACTTAGAATTCATCAACGGAGTCACACAGGAGAGAAACCATTTAAATGCATGGATTGTGGAAAGATCTTCAGTCAGAGTGGAGACCTTAGAAAACATCAACAGACTCACACAGGAGAGAAACCATTTAAATGTATGGAGTGTGGAAAGGGCTTCAGTCAGAGTGGATACCTTAGAATTCATCAACGGACTCACACAGGGGAGAAACCATTTAAATGTATGGAGTGTGGAAAGGGCTTCAGTCGGAGTGGAACACTTAGAATTCATCAACGGAGTCACACAGGAGAGAAACCATTTAAATGCATGGAGTGTGGAAAGAGCTACTGTCAGAGTGGAAACCTTCGAATTCATCAACGGACTCACACGGGAGAAACCATTGAAGTGCATGGAGTGTGGAAGAAGCTTCAGTCAGAGTGGAAAACTTAGAATTCATCAACGGACTCACATGGGGGAGAAACCATTTCAATGTGTGGAGTGAGGAAAGAGCTTCATTCAGAGTGGAGACCTTAGAAAGCATCAGTTGACTCACAGAATGGAGAAATAATTTAAAGGTATGGAGTGTGGAAGGAGTTTCAGCGCAAGTGGAGTTCTTACAAAACATCAACAAAGTCACACAGGAGAGAAACCATAGAAGTGCTAGGGAAGGGGATAGAGGTTCAGTTGTTGTGGAAGTCTTTCAAACCATCAAAAGACTCCGAGGGGTAAGAGGTGTAAGAGTGGAAACTCTACAAGTCATCAAGTAACTCAAAGAAGAGAAACGGTTTAACTAGAAGGAGTGTGGAATCTGCTTGGGTTATTATGGAATGCTTTTCCCAAACATCTACCGACTTCCATGGGGTGGAACCATTTAGAGTGTAGAACGTATTTCTCTGAGCTGACACTTTCCTTCACATCAGTAACAGGAAATCAATCTTAAATGCATGCAGCATATATGAGCATTTGTTGTTTGTATGTAACGTTGTCTAGACATGTATTTAAAGTAATGAATGTAAGCATAATATAACATTTAGTGTACTGTTAGATAGGGAGGGGGAGTGTGTGAGTCTGTATTGCTTCTGAATGAGAATTTTTTTTAGGGAGTATATAATTTTGGCTCCAGAAAATCACCACCGGGGGAGGGGATAAATACACTTCAAATTGAGAAAAAGAAATACAGTTCAAATTGGGGAAAATACAGTGGCATCTCAGTTTTCGAACAGCTTCGTTCTCAAACTACATGGAACCTGAACACTTCAAATCCAGAAATGAGTGTTCTAGTTTTGGAACTTTTTTCGGAAGCCGAACATGCTCTGTTCTAACTTCCATTTTGAGTGCCATACTTCCGTTTTCCTTGTGATGGAACATGGGCCGGGCCACAAGCGAGCAGGCACTGGGTTGCTCCGCCCCTGCCGCATCAGCAACCACCCCCTCCTCCAGCTCTGGCGGCCCCAACACTGAGTGAAGGAAGGCTGGGCTTGGAGTAGGAATGGGATCGGGCTGCTCCGCTAGGCAGCGTTGCTGCTTGCACGGGAACAGGAGCTGGATCGGGGCTGCTGAAGACAAGTAAATATTTTGGGGAGGGTGGTCCCAGAGCCCTAGTGTGGCAGTGGCCCAAAGGGCCATAAGGAATGTGATAATGTGAACCCCTATGAATCCTTGAATATGCTTCTAATAGAAGATTTATGGTAACCTGTTGCTTTAAGAAATTGATGATTTGGTAAAGAGGCCGTCCCCACTGGGATAGAAAGACAGCAAATATGTCAATCACAAAGATGCAGCTCATAAGCTAGAACAGAGGTTGGCAACCTACGGCCAACGGGCCAGATCTGGCCCATGGACCTCCTGGAACCGGCCCACGACCATTCTGTGGATCGGCATGGGCGTTCCGCATATTTTTTTTCGGGGCGGGGGGAATCGGCACTATTTTTCCCCAGTGCCATTTCCCCCCTCCTCTCCCTCACTGCAGCAGAACCTCCTCCCGGTGCAGCCATAGGCCAATCGTCCGCAAAGGATTGAGGCCCCGGCCAATGGGCGGGTGGCTGCGCATGGCCAAGAGGAGGAAGCGGGCTGAGCTGGCTCAGCGCCATTTGCAGCAGCCCATGCTGGAGCCTGCTGCTTGCCACCTCCGCCCATACCTCCTCCTCCACTCCTGCCTCTGCTGCAGCCGCCAGCCCAACACAGGAGCCGAAGCCCCAGCCGCAGGGCGAGCGCTCCAGCCCCCCGCCAGAGCTTCCTCCTGCCGCCGCCAGCCCAGCACAGGAGGCGAAGCTCTGGCATAGGAATTCGTTAAACCCTGCCCCCCCTCCAAAAAAATAGTCCGGCCCACCACAAGGTCTAGGGCTGGTGGACCGGCCCACGGCTCAAAACGTTTGCCTAACCCTGAGCTAGAACATAAGTTGACACGTGGTACAAAGGGCAACACGTAACACAGGTTCCTAACATGCATACTTGTGGGATGTATAACACTGGTGCAGTCAATCACAACATTCCTAGAGTGTACACAAGGGGTCTTGGTCCTCCAGGTAGAGTTTCCTGCTCTCCCCATCAGGACTCCGAGGATGCAACACCTCAAGAGATGCACTCTTGGCTTCCAGCCAAGAGGGCCCAAGTGGACCCTTCTCCCTTAAGGAGAGTGTCCACATGTACATACATTTAATCTAAGCTAGCCTGCCTTCTGAGACTTGTAAAAGCCTGGAAAGTCTGTGAGTAAAATCTTTTTACTTTTAAAAGCATTGTGCCGTGTATTTTCTTTTAAGAGGGAAGCAGGGGAATTATATGCCAGGATCTGCCTTGTTCTAGAAGTTCATAGGAACTTAAACGCCACGTTTTGCTGCGCTTTATTGGGGATGAGAAACTCTGCTAGTTTGGAGCTTGTTAGCACAAGCTGGGATAGGAAATATTAATCAATATTCCCTCATCCACATTCCCACTCATCTCCCACAATACTAACACAATGTAACAGATCACTGTGAGAAGCAAGGTTTAGTTAGCCATGCTTATTGCGCATGTGTATTAAACATGAAATGAGGTAATGATGTACATGATTGGTTAAATTTAAATCCTTTGTTTGAAATATTATAAATATCCCTGCCCCACGTTGGGCGGGGTTGGAGTTTTGCGAAAAGATTCGACTGTAACCTATTGCTTTGCAATGAACAACAATGGACTCCTAGCTCCTCTTGTCTCTGAGTTTTATTGGCGTAACTCAGAAGTGTTGCGTTCCAAAAGCAACATGGAGAACTGGACTCAGAAAATAACCACACACACACACACACACACACACACACACACACACACACGAGGCTTGTCCTGCAAGACCTCTGAGCGCATGAGAAGGGTGAGCAAAAGTCCGCCCCCCCCCCTCCGGCTCAGGTCGTATTATTAACCAAGAGAATTTCCATACAGATTCAAATGAACCAATCACATTCACCCAGCACACCTCCAAGCTTTATTCAAGACTTCCATGGGAAACCCAAGAGCATTCCTACACATCAAAGGACAGGATAGATGGCCACAAACAGGAAAGTCATAAAACAGGAGATAGCAGGAAGATGAGATTTAAACATCCTGTCCTCAGAACTCTTGCTGTTTACCTCTAAGGGTTGGGGGTCAAAGGACCTAGGATTAACACAGGAATGCCAAGGTACCATGTGGTTTAGCAGAGACTCTTGCTCTCATGGTAAACGGGACTGCCAGCTTAGAGGAAAATGGAGAGTGGAAAAACCCAGATGGATGTGTTGCAAGCAAAATTTTACTAGGAAAGGCATAAAGTTGGGTCCGGTTTTCCCAAGGGGGAGTCCGGATTTTTCTCCCTGGGAAGAGCTGGAATTTTAGAGCTTTTCCCTTCGTGCCACAGACAGAGACCACACCAGAGTTATCAAAAGCAAAGCACAGCTTCCCATTTATTGAATCTGTTGCAACAGAGGTTCCCCATCACGTAGCAGGTACGATAAGGAGAGAACCCAGAACAATGGTGTGCCAGCTCCTATATAGACTTTGAAATTCCCCCCCCTTCAGCTCAAGACCACCCCACTGTACATCATTCATACAGCACAAAAAGGGGTGTAACCCAGGACCACCCCTTAGATACATCACAGCTACATCATAGAAAAAGGCGGTGTTCAGCAGAAATCTTGTGTCGTGGGTCAATGACTGGAGGCGAGAATCAGGTACAACATCTCTTTATTTCAGAAACAGGGCAGAGCCAGCCACAGGACTGGAGAAAACGGGGTTTTTTATAATAACAGTAGGCTAGTAGGGAGAAGATACATTTTGGCGGGAACCAATGGCATGGATTCCCTCCCGCAGAAACCAATCCGGCAGAGGATCCAAATCCTGCTCTCTGAACCAGCAAATGATTGCTGTTCCCGCTGTAACTCATACATTCAAATAAGGTCTGTAATACAACACAATACTCTATATTAAAATGTCTTGACTGTGTTATTGCTTAATACACAACACCCCCCCACACTTAGCGGGAATGACACACAAAGTCTTTCAGGAGCTGTGGCTTCCTGCGATTTCTACTCGATTGTCTCACCTCCGGTGTTGTGACATGAGGAATTGGAGGCTGAGGAGTCTCCTCGGGAGTATTGGTTACCGCTGTCCCTTCTAACGACCCCCCCAGCTCATTATCTTCCGCCAACTCCGTATTCCCAGCGGGTAGTTCACCTTCTGACTGCCCTGGTGGATCGTTAACCCGTGCAGGCGTCTCCACCTGACTCGGGGGTGGCAACTCCCCATTTAATGTGGGGGTGTTAGGTCCCTCGGCATCACTCCTGCTGGGTATTCTGCGTCTCAGCTGATCCACATGCCTACGCCAGACCTGCCCTTGTGACAACGTGACATAATATGACACGGGACCGGTGGCCCGCGAAATGACTCCCGGAACCCAAGTCGGACCTCTAGCATAATTCCTCACCCAAACGAGATCCTCCGGGTTAAGGTGTCTCGTTCTGTCTCCTTCGGGTTGGGGTGGCTCCCATGCGGAACGCGAGGGCATCCTATCTGGATGTACAAAATCCAGGGCTGTCACCAGCCTACGACCTAACAGCAGCTCAGCTGGTGACTTTCCCGTGGCTGTGCATGGTGTGGCGTGCTGCAAAAACAGCATACGAGCTATCCGGGCTGCCCAGTCACCCTCCAGTAGCCGTGAAATAGCCCCCTTTGCAGTTCGCACCATTCTTTCTGCTTGACCATTAGACGAGGGGTGGAAAGGGGCAGAGGTCACTCCTCGTATGAAATTGTCAGCAAGGAAACCTCTGAACTCACTTGACACGAATGCTGCCCCATTGTCTGACACCAATGTTTCTGGCAGGCCATGCGTGGCAAACAATTGCCTTAAAACTTTGATAACGGCTGCTGATGTGGGAGTGGAAAGTAAGGCTACTTCCAACCATTTCGAGTATGCATCGACCACAACTAAAAATGTTTTCCCTTGATAGGGCCCCGCAAAGTCAATGTGAATGCGGTTCCATGGCGCCCTGGACTGTTCCCACCAATGAATAGGTGCCCGGGGAACCTCAGGTCGAACCTCTTGGCATGCCTTGCACGTGCGCACCCACATTTCTATTTCCCTATCCATCCCTGGCCACCACACATAACATCGTGCCAGGGATTTCATTCTGACCATTCCCGGGTGCCCCATATGCAAGGTTTCTAGAATGCGGTTCCTAAGTGGGTTAGGGATGACTACCCTGTCCCCCCAAAGTATGCACCCCTTATGAAGTGATAACTCATGCTGCCGTATTGCGAATGGGCGGAACTTTTCTTCTTGGCCCCCATTGGGCCACCCCCTCCCTACCCAGGCAAGGACTCGGGAGAGTGTGGGGTCCTTACGTGTCCTGGCCGCAACGTCTTCCGCGGTCACAGGAGCGCTCGGCAGTGTTTCCAATATCATGACCTGTTCGGCTGGAGCCGGGTCACAATCACCAGCTCCTTGGAGTGGCAGCCGGCTGAGGGCGTCTGCGTGACAGAGCAATTTCCCTTTCACATGGCATATCTTATATTGGAAACCGTTTAAAAAAATCGACCACCTGAGCATTCTAGGGGACAAGATTTGAGGGGTTTGTTTGTCAGGGTTGAACAGACCCAGCAATGGCTTGTGATCCGTTTCAATTAAGAACGATCGCCCATACACATAGTCATTGAATTTCTTTACCCCCGCTACCACAGCTAATGCCTCTTTGTCGATCTGCGCATAGTTCCTCTTGGTGGAAGTAAGAGTCCTTGAATAAAACGAAATGGGTCTGTCTGTCCCATCCGCCTCTCTTGGCTGAGCACAGCTCCCAGCCCATATTGAGATGCGTCACAAGCAAGTACGAGGGGTTTCGTCTCATCATAATGGGCCAGAACGCTCTCAGCAGACAACATTCCCCTAATGGTTTCGAAAGCCTTTTGTTGCGGCTTCCCCCAATGCCAGACGCATTTCTTCTGAAGAAGCCTGTGCAAAGGTTCTGCCACTGCTGCTTTGTGCGGTAAAAACGCATGGTAAAAATTCACCAGACCCAAGAATGATTGGAGTTCAGTTTTGTTGCTGGGTCTGGGGGCATTGGCGATGGCCTTAACCTTGCTTTCCATGGGGTGCACACCCGCAGCATCAATGGTGTAACCTAGGAAATCCACCGTAGAAACTCCAAAACTACATTTTTCCTTTTTTAGATGGAGCCCAGCTTCCTGGAACTTTTTAAGCACCATTCTGATGCGGCTTTCCAGCTCGTGGGGGTTCCTCCCCGATATTAGAACATCATCAAAATACACGAGGGTGCCAGGCACTCCCCTTAATAACCTCTCCATAATGCCCTGAAATATCCCCGGGGCCACACTTACTCCGAATTGCAGTCGGTTCACCTTAAATGCCCCTTTGTGGGTTACAATAGTCTGAGCTTCTGCTGTTTCTGGCGTTACAGGTAGCTGCTGGTACGCCTGGGCAAGGTCGATCTTTGCAAATACCTTGCCTCCAGCCAACTTTGCCAGCAGTTGAGACACCACTGGAATGGGATAAGAATTTCCCCGAATTGCCTTATTTATTGTGCATTTATAGTCTGCGCAGATACGCACTTCCCCGTTTGCCTTTAGCGGGGTCACTATTGGGGTTTCCCATCTTGCTGATTCAACTGGTGCCAATACCCCTTGCTGGACTAGTTTGTCGAGTTCTGCCTCTATTTTGGGCTGCAAGGCGAATGGCACGCGTCTTGGCTTGAAGCGAACTGGGGCCACCCCTTGATCCAACTCGAAATCAATAGGAGGCCCTTTATAGCACCCCAGACTGCCATCAAATAGAGATGCGAACTCCTCATAAATCTTCTCGAATGTTTTTGGGGCTATTGCTATTGCGTTCAGCCCAGATATGCCCAACCCTAACGCAGGAAACCAGTCTGTTCCCAAGAGGCTAGGGCGCTTTCCCTTGGCGATCACCAGCTTAAGTACGGCCCTTTTGTCTCTAAAGTTAACATTGACGGAACACATTCCCAGGATGTGTATCCTGCCAGCTGAATAAGATTGCAATGTGGCGGGGAAAGGTTCCAATGGAGGGAACTTACCCCCTGAGAAAAACGACCTCGCAGTCTCGTCCGAGACGATCGTGTATCCTGACCCGGAATCTACCTCCATCTGGCAAGGGCGGCCCTCAATGCTGACCTGGACAAACGCCTTCCCCTGAGCAGGAAACTGAACAGTCTTCCCCTCAATCTCGGTGAGGTAGTTGCAGTCGTCCAAAACATGCGCCGATTAACTTGCCTGTCGCCGGGACGTTGATGGGAATCTCGATGTGCCCCCGGTAGCCGACCTGCATACCCGAGCGATGTGGCCCTTTTTATTACAAGCGTGGCACGTGGCGTTCCGGGAATCGGCAGTTGCGACGTTCATGCACACCACCACAACCTGGGCATTCTAGCTTTCTTCCTTTTGCTCCCGATGAACCAACCCTCAGGGATCCAACTGCGCGGGATGGACTCTGGGACGGGCTGGACTCCTGGCTGCTCACAGCATAAGCTATCTCTGCAGCTGGCCAGGTGCTTCGTTGTGGGGTTTTTTGCTTTTCCCCCTCTGCGGTTTCAGTGGCTATGGCTTCACGCACAGCCATTGCCAGATCCACATCTTCCCTTGCAGCGATCCGACGACGGGCTTTACTGCTGCTCAGGCCGCCAATGAACTGGTCAAGCAGCACCTCCTCGAGAGCCACGAATTGACAGTGCCTCGCCAGGACCTTCAGCTCAGCAAGGAACATGGAGACCGATTCACCATCCCTCTGCCTCCTATTGTGGAACTCTATGCGGCGTGTTGTCTTGGTCGCTGCCGGGGCCAGGTGCCTTGTAAGTTGGTCCGTTATCTGTTTCAGCGTCGCCGTTTCTAGCGTGAGAGGAGCCACCAAACCTCGGGCCAACTCAAAGACTTCAGCCCCGCAGCAACTCAGGAAGACTGCCTTCTTCCTGTCGTCGTTGGCGATTCCTTGCGCGGCAACAGCGAAACCAAAACGCTGGAGATACGAATCCCAAGCTTCTGCGGCTCCCAGTCTAAATGGCTCAATGATTTTACTTCCTGCCATGGTGTAATCAGGAGCGTCTACGACTTCTGCCTCCTCTTCTTCTGACTCCGGATGCCGACCTCTGTCATCCATTCATGGCAAGCCGGATCCCACCTTCGTCGCCAATATGTTATGTCATGGGTCAATGACTGGAGGCGAGAATCAGGTACAACATCTCTTTATTTCAGAAACAGGGCAGAGCCAGCCACAGGACTGGAGAAAACTGGGGTTTTTATAATAACAGTAGGCTAGTAGGGAGAAGATACATTTTGGCGGGAACCAATGGCATGGATTCCCTCCCGCAGAAACCAATCCGGCAGAGGATCCAAATCCTGCTCTCTGAACCAGCAAATGATTGCTGTTCCCGCTGTAACTCATACATTCAAATAAGGTCTGTAATACAACACAATACTCTATATTAAAATGTCTTGACTGTGTTATTGCTTAATACAGTGTTTCCCAACCTAATCTAGGCAACGACACACTTGAATCAATGAAAAAATCTCGCGGCACACCGCTCCTCCCCCACCCGGCTGCGCCGGGTCTCCTGACCCAGAGTTACCTCTGGGATCAGCTGTAGCGCGGCGCGCGCGAGGCTTCCGGTCGGGATTCTCACGCGAGGCTGCTGTTGCTGCTGCTGCAGCAGCCAAGGGAGCAGCGCCGCCCTGGCTTCCGCTTCGCCGCCGGGCTCCAGCAGCGCCGCCGCCACGGTCCTGTGCAGCCCTGGGCTGCAGGTCCCTTTTTCCGCGGCACATCAGCCAGTGTCTCGCGGCACACTAGTGTGCCGCGGCACACCGGTTGGGAAACGCTGGCTTAATACACAACATCTTGAATGCACTGTTTACCTCCTGTCTGCCACTTCATGTGATCATGTCTTATCTGATTGCCCTTCCTGGGCAGTCTGGCCATTCCTTTTGAGATTGTGATTAGTTTATTTCTGAGACAATGAAAGTTTTTTTCTCACCCCCTTGCAGAGAAACACCTGGTCATCCCTCCTCGACCCCTCCCAGACAAACATTTCTGGAGAACAAAAGGTTTCCTGCCTTGGCAGGGCAGGGCAAATGCAGGCCAACTACTATCCTTTATAAGGCGAATGGGCCATCTGATACCTGGCCAGCTAGGAGTCAAAATTGTGTCAGGGGTCAAAATGGTTTCAGGACTGTGCTTCAGACATGAGGCCTTGTTTTGCTTGGCACACTAATAAGAATTAATATATATATAAATAAAATACCTTAAATTCTTACCACAGATGCAACACAGAAGATAGGCCATTTTTGGCTTACAACACTAGCGCCACCATCCCAAAGAGGATAAAATGGGCAGACTTTGGTACTCTTTTGTTCTGTCTTCCCCCAATGTCTTTCTATCTGAGCTGGCTCCCTGCCTGTTATGTTACTTGCGGGGAAACCCGTGTGGGGTTACTCTCTGTGTAAAGAGAGTTCAAGTTGTTCCTGTGCACGCCTGACAAATCTGCCCCATTGTCAAAATTTATCTTTCCCCCCACCTCCAGTCTCTGTTGTTGTGTGTCCTGGCTGAGGGGGAAAACAGAAGACGGATGGCCATCAGCCAGGGATGGTCTAGTTAAGATTCCTGCATTGCCCCAGGGGTTTGGCTAGATGGCCCTCAGGGGTCCCTTCCAACTATACAGTTCTCTTGTGCAGGCCTGTGCAGAGTTTTAGGTAAAAGTTGGATGCAAGGGGTGCATAGGATTTATCCCAGCAGCACCTGAATCAGCCCCTCCCCCGCTGGACTGATCCTTCCTTCCCAGCTGCCCTGTTTGCAAATTCAGGGGGAGGAAAAGGGCATCCATCTCCCCCTCCCCACAACCCTCAATCTCCCCCCATACACACACACACACACACACACCCTCTGCAGACCTCCTCTTCCGGGAATGTGGATGGAGGCCCCTCCCCCTCCAACCTTTACTCCCCCCTCCAAACCTTCCTGCCTCTCTAGGAAGCGGAGCTCACTGACCCAGGGGGAAGAGTGAGTGACGCCTCCCTTCCAGAACACACAATGTCTCCTCCTTCCAAACAAGCTCCGTTATCCTGTTTCTTTCCCAGGTTCCAGGTTCGATCCCCGGAGACGGAAGGGAAAAAGACGCCCCCCAACTCCGAAAAAGTCCTCTGGGGCAGGAAGGTTACATCCCCCCTTCATCTCTTTTAAGAAAAGGCAGGGCCGTGGCGGAGGGTGTCCCTGTTACAACAGCCCTGCAAAGTAGACCCGAGTTGTTATGCGCGTTTGGGGCTTGGAACAGTAACTTTAGACAACCCTAAATGGTGTTCTTGCTGTCAAAGAGGGTTTCCAAATCTTCATTCAGAATCTGCTTTCTTGCAACTTGAAGCCATTGGTTCGAGTCATACCCTACAGCCTAGAGCAGAGTTATCTTTTTTTGGTTGCTGCATCACCCTGTGGACTCATGTTCAGCTAGTGGTCCACCAATACCCCTAGATCCTTTTCCCACGAACTGCTAGTGAGCCAGGTGTCCCCCATCCTCTATTTGTGCAGGTGGTTCTTCCTGGCTAAGTGCAGGACCTGACATTTGTCCCTGATGAAATTCATTTTGTTACTCATTTTGTCATGCAAGAATGTGCCCCAGCGGAGCTGCTATTCCTGTTACAAGAAATCTCAGGGGAGAATTAATAGCGCAAGTTGCACCCAAACTCTTAGTCCTCATCCTCCCGAGTTGTGGATCTGGGCAGGATCTGTCCCGCCTCAGACTGCAGGGAAGGCGGCTCACAGGATGGACTGCTTTCCAGTGCACCCATTTTCCCGAGGGAGGAGGGGCCTGGCTGGACATCTCCTCCCCCCTGACTTGGTTTGCTTCCCCAAGTGGTGGAATCAATGTGTCCCAGAAAAGAGGGTCTTCCTTGCAGGCTGAAGTGGTGCAGTCCAGATACAGGCTAAACCCCTGGGGGTGTGGAGGAGGCAGAGACTTGGGGCCTCTCCCTCCCTTCCCCATCCCTTTGAGAGCAAACCAGGCCTCACTTGTGAATGATGGGTTCAACCTTTCCTGGATAGAGCCCTGAAAACTGGCCACACCAGGTCCCTATGGCGTTCAAAGGAAGCTTCCTGCTGGCTGCCTCAATGCTCAGAGGTGGCTCCTGCCTCCAGGCAGCTTGTGGATTTGTAGAAAGTTGACCCTTAAGTTTGGGACCTGCCAGATGCACACTATGGACATCCATAGGGTTTCTCCACACTTAGACCACCTCCCCACTCTCTGCTCTGCCACCTTCCCTCCTCATGCAAGATGTGCAACTAGGAGCTGAGGCCGTCCTGGTTATGCCACTAAACAGCCCTTTTATTCATGATGCCCCCAGAGATGTTTTATCTGAACACTTCCCCCTTCACAGAGCCAAGAATGAGGAGGTGTTGCGACACAATTAATTTATAAAATATAAACAATAGCACTTCCAGTCCGGAGCTGCCATGGCGAACAGATCCCATTATAGCGGATGCTGGACGTGCAGATAATTAAGGAGGATTTGAGAGTAATTATCCTTGCAAGCCCCCCCCCCCGGAGTCGAGGGGGAGAGCTCTCACTCGCAAATAGTCCAATACCTGTCGCTCGCTTCTAAGATGCAGGGCGGGGAACGCTGAGTGCATAGCAGTGCACATATCAGTAACTCTCCAACGCAGTCACTATGAGCGGCAGTTCCTCTATTTTTTAAGATCGATATGAATTTGGACTTTAAAAACAGACATGCTCTGGAAGAAGGAGACAAGATAACCTGCTAATTGAATCAGCCACTGAGGGCAAGGGCCCCCAAAAGGAGAGGACTATCGTCATAACCGGATTGGAAGGTGAGTGAAGGGAAGCCTTTGTTTGAAAACGCTCTGGGCTATCTGCAGTCCCCCCCTTCCTGGATCTCCACGCGTCCTCCGGTGAGCATAGCTCTGGAAAAGGCACCCCCTTCTTCTCCAGGGCACTCCAGCGACATAAACCAACTTGATTTATGCAGACTAGCCTTCTGGCTGAACACAGCAAAAGAAAGAGGCATCGTAGTTCTAAAGTACTATTTATTTACATAATATTTACAGACAAATGCATAATGTCGTCCATTCTCATCAGCTCCGAGAACAAAACAGACTGACGTAAAGGTGAAAGTACAGTTTCACAGTCTCACACCGGAAGAGAGATAAGACAGTCTTCCTTTCTTACGCTCCACTCAGACAGGGGTGTGAAATAATATACCAATAATAAAATCAACATCGGAGAGCATGAAATCTTTCTCTATACATGCACTACGTTGTTTTATGATGTGACAGCCCTTCACTGAAGAAAGAAAAATAATTCCTAATGGAATAGAATTATTAATGGATGGTAATTAGTAATGGAAAGCTGGAAGTCAGCCCGGAGCAAGGCAAAATGCCAATGAAAGATGGCGGAGTCAATTGCGCAGCAGGAGTTAAGTTCTCGGAGTGGAGGTAATACCAGAAATAATGGATTCCAACAGGAAAGGAAAGACAAACCTTAAAAGATATTCCACACAGAAAGTTACAAGATATAAAGCCCTTTGGCAAATTGAAAGATATGGAATAGGAATAATTGGCTTTTTTAATTGTATTATGATTTGGTATCTTCACTTTTAATTTGTATACCGTCTTTCTATCTTACAATACTCAAGGCAGTTTACAAGCTGATGAAACAAAGAATGTACACCTGATAACAATCTAATGCAATAAAAAATGTGATAATAAAACATAGCTTTAAAATAAGCAATCTACATCAAATAAAGTAACATTCAACAATCATTAGAATAGTATAGAATAATAATATCAGCATATAAAAATTAAACAAAACCCACTCTTAACAATTACAATAATTTTGAAACTACAATCAATAAAACAATTGTATTAGTGTGTCTTATACTAGATTATTATTAATAAAAAAACTAATAAAAACCATTATTATAACATATAAACAATATATGAGGTTTTGGATATTAGCAGAACGTATATGCTTTTAGTCCTTTTGTGTCTTCATTGTTCCTCTATTGGCAATAACACATCAATGGGAGTTATATTGCTGTTCCTATAATACTAATCCCACTAACCCTGCTCCCAAACTACCACCACTGCTCCTAACACCAACATTTCCAATTCTATCCACCAACGACCAAAAATCAGCTGACTCTCAGCCCGTCATCACTCAGCCCAGCAGAATACCAGAACTTAACATACACTCGATGCATTTTAGATTGATTTCCCATTATCTGAGTTTATTGATGTGAAGGGAAGAGTGAACTACGTCAAACACTCCATACATCCAAATGGTTTCTCCCCTGTGACAGTCTGTAGTGGTTTCATAAGCATCCCATTCTAACTGATGCACCGCTCTGGGAATTCCAGGTTGTTGCATCGGAGTTCAGTCTCCAGCCATTAACTCTCCGCAGCAGATCAGGTGCCATGGGGGTGGGAGAGAGAGCGGGGGTATAGCCCCCTGTAAGGCTCTGGGGTTACGTCGGAGCACTCTGCAAAGCGTGGAAAAGCTATAAAAATGTTGGGTGTTAACAAGAACTTGATTATGGGCCAGACTAGGAAGACACCCTCAACCAAAGTAGAGAAGGAGAAACAAGAGGAGAAAGAAAGAAGAAACCGACTTGATGGAGATTATTGCTTTCAGAGTGAAATCAGCTTATGCAAAAAGCAAATAAACTACCAGGAGTTTGATGGATTTTATGAAACTGAAGATCAACCAAAGATAAAGCACTCCAAACACACTACCAGAAAAACTTACAAATTGATGGTCAAATGATTACAGTGCTAAAAGGGATCCTCTCAAGATTGCGGAAGAAAATAACCAGTTTCTGGCTGATGCACTCAATAAGAATTCTATTCCCTTTAGTTGGGAATTCCCAGAAGGGAATTATTTTATGTACATAGGGAAGAAACAAAGATGGCAAGGGCCAATAAAAGCAGAGGCATTCCTGAGGAAATATAAAAAAGAGTTGGGAGATGCATCAGTAGAAGAGCTGGAGGAGGGAGATAGCTGATAAGGGGAAAGGGGACTTAAAACTGTTTAGAGGATTCTGTTTTCATGGAATGTGAATGGTTTGAACAACAAAACAAATTGAAATAAAAGTACACATATTTTCACATGACAATTTTATTTATTTTTTTGCCTGAAGGAAACACATATAAAGAGACAACCAAAATGATTATGAATTCAGATAAAACAAAGAAAAGAGGGGTGGTACTATATACGAATTCCAAACTAGACTCTAAACAAATCTTTAAAGGTGAAGAATTATTGCAGAGAAAGTGATGGTGGAAGGAGAAAAAAAATTATTGGTAAGAACTGGCACACCTAATGAGGAAATAAGAAATATTTCTTTCAACTATTGGAGGAAAGTATGTCTGAGGTTTATGATGGAAATATAATTATTATGGGTGATTTTGCGGAAAAGTATCTCAAAAGAAGACAAACTACCAACTACTTTTTTTGTAATTAATAATGTAATTAGGAAGAATTTATAAAGAGCTTGCAAAATATATAAGGATTTGTTGGAAAGCAAAACACCTTTGTAGCTTTCACCCATAGAAGCAATCTCACAGAAGAAGCTGAACAGAAGAGGGTGTAATTTTTTAAGACGTTAGAGGATATTAAAGATCATTACACTCAATGGTTGTAATACTATCAAGTGACTGAAGTATTAAAACAAGATAAGAAATGTGGGGTTATTAAGTTCTCACTTTGAAAAAAAGTTATTAGAGAACGGGGGGGGGGGGTGTCATTTCCAAGATTGTAATATGCTCTTAGAATGGTGAACTGAAGACAAAATGGTTAGATCTAAATTTAAATTTTCTTGTCCCCGAGTGAGTCTGTTGACGTCTTCTAAGTTTTCCAACCTCAGTGAAGCTCTTCCCACATTCCAAGCATTTAAATGGTTACTCTCCCGTGTGAGATCGATGATGTAAATTCAGCTTTCCACTCTGTCTGAAGCTCTTTCCACATTCCATGCATTTAAATGGTTTCTCCCCTGTGTGAGTCCATTGATGAATTCTACGGTTTCCACTCTGACTGAAGCTCTTTCCACACTCCATGCATTTATGTGGTTTCGCTCCTGTGTGAGTCCGTTGATGGTTTCTAAGTTTTCCATTATCCATGAAGCTCTTTCCACACTCCAAACATTTAATTGCTTTCTCTCTTGTATGAGTCTGTTGGTGTTTTCTAAGTGTTCCACTCTCAGTGAAGCTCTTTCCACATTCCATGCATTTCATAGAATCATAGAGTTGGAAGAGACCACAAGGGCCATCCAGTCCAACCCCCTGCCAAGCATTTAAATGGTTTCTCCCGTGTGCGTCCGTTGATGGGTTCTAAGACTCCTACTCTGACTGTAGCTCTTTCCACATTCAATACATTTAAATGGTTTCTCCCCTGTGTGAGTCCGTTGATGGTTTCTAAGATTCCCACTCTCACTGAAGCTCTTTCCACATTCAATACATTTAAATGGTTTCTCCCCTGTGTGCGTCCGTTGATGGGTTCGAAGGTGTCCACTCTGGCTGAACCTCTTTCCACATTCCATGCATTTAAATGGTTTCTCTCCTGTGTGAGATCGATGATGTAAATTCAGCTTACCACTCCTACTGAAGCACTTTCCACATTCCATGCATTTAAATGGTTTCTCCCCTGTGTGAGTCAGTTGATGAATTCTAAGGTTTCCACTCTGACTGAAGCTCTTTCCACAGTCAATACATTTATGTGGTTTCGCGCCTCTGTGAGTCTGCTGATGGTTTCTAAGTTTTCCACTATCCGTGAAGCTCTTTCCACACTCCATACATTTAATTTGTTTCTCTCTTGTATGAGTCTGTTGATGTTTTCTAAGTGTTCCACTCTCAGTGAAGCTCTTTCCACATTCCATGCATTTAAATAGCTTCTCCCCTATGTGCGTCCATTGATGGGTTCTAAGTTTCCTACTCTGACTGTAGCTCTTTCCACATTCAATACATTTAAATGGTTTCTCCCCCGTGTGAGTCCGTTGATGGTTTCTAAGGTATCCACTCTCACTAAAGCTCTTTCCACATTCAATACATTTAAATGGTTTATCTCTTGTGTGAGTCCATTGATGTTTTCTAAGGTATCCACTCCGACTGAAGCACTTTCCACACTCCATGCATTTAAATGGTTTTCCCCCCTTGTGACTTTGTTGATGGTTTCTAAGGTGTCCACTCTGACTGAAGATTTTTCCACATTCAATACATTTAAATGGTTTCTCCCCTGTGTGAGTCTGTTGATGGTTTCTAAGGTGTCCGCTCTGACTGAAGCTCTTTCCACATTCCATGCATTTAAATGGTTTCTCCCCTGTGTGAGTCCGTTGATGTGTTCTAAGGTCCCCACGCCTACTGAAGCACTTTCCACACTCCATGCATTTAAATGGTTTTTCCACTGTGTGACTCCGTTGATGGTTTCTAAGGTGTCCACTCTCACTGAAGCTCTTTCCACATTCCATGCATTTAAATGATTTCTCCCCTGTGTGACTTTGTTGATGTATTCTTAGTGTTCCACTCTGACTGAAGCTCTTTCCACATTCAATACATTTAAATCGTTTCTCTCCTGTGTGAGTCCGTTGATGTATTCTTAGTATTCCACTCTGACTGAAGCTCTTTCCACATTCAATACATTTAAATGGTTTCTCTCTTGTGTGAGTCCAGTGATGTTTTAAACTGTCAATGAAGCTCTTTCCAGACTCCATATATTTAAATGTTTTTTTAATGGCTTCTTCGTTATTTGCATTGAAATGGCCCTGTTGTGACTCCCTTCTGCACTGTCTGCTTTGAAGGCGAAGGGGGGAAGGAAATCCTATTTGTTTTCTAGGAAGAGAAGAAAGGAATATTACACACATCAATTAGCACCTGCTCTTATTTTAACGTCTCATACATTCTCTCATGTCCTCCATATGTTCCAAATTTTTAAGAAAGGAAAATGAAATAATGTTAAATAATTATAATGCATCAGCGTTAATGAAGCAGCCTTATCTTATAATACGGTTGAACTGATGTTGGGAAAGATGGAGGGCACAAGGAGAAGGGGACGACAGAGGGCGAGTTGGTTGGATAGTGTTCTCGAAGCTGCCAACATGAGTCTGACCAACTGCGGGAGGCAGTGGAAGACAGGAATGCTTGGCGTGCTCTGGACCATGGGGTCATGAAGAGTCTGACACAACTAAACGACTAAACAAGAACAATAACAACAACAGTTGAACTGTGGGGTTTACTTTTTAGCTAATGGGGCCTCCCGCTGCCACTGGTGCACGATTTCTGTTCTCATCCTGATGTAAAATTTGTAACCCAAGGTGTTTGTAACCCGAGGTACCACTGTATTGAAAATCCTAAGCCTACTGGCTCAAGTGAAAAGGATTTAGCCAAAATTAGAGCATGGAAGCTGAAGAATAGTAAAGCTAGTACCATCATTTTAGATGGGCTCCATGATGAACAGTTATCCATGATTGACTGCAAGAGAAGATGCGTCTCAAATCTTAAAGGATTTAGAGCACATGTATGGAGACACTAATTATGTGTCTAAACAAACTGCAAAGGCCAGAGACAAACTCATAAAAAAATGTGTGCTTTAATTGTAACAAAGAAGGCCACACTGCAAGGAACTGTAAGGCTCCAAAGGCATAGAAATCCCTTCCTTATAAACAAGAAAAGGAAATTAAGAAAAGAATTTGACTGTTCAGAATCGTGAAAATAATTGTAATAAGTGGATTTTAAATTCAGGAGCTTCCAGCCATTTTTCGTATAAGAGGGAATATTTTAATGACATTAATGATATTGCAGAATCTCACATTGAAATCGCAGGTGGCAATGTTGTTGAAGCTAAAGGTGCATGTTCTGTGAATTTAAAATTTAATGTGAACAATGTGGCTCTGGATACTACTGTGGAGAAAGTTTTGTATGTTCCACAACTCAGTTGTAATATGCCAAGTGTGTCCAGGAAAATGTACCGGTAATTTGACTAAGAATGGTGAGGTGTTCAAGCCAATCTAATAAATGGTATATATGAGGTTGATCTGTCAGAGAATCAGTGCTAAGGTGTCACGCTCAAACCAGAAAGAGGTGGCGGACCTAGAGCTGTTGCATAGAAGGCTGGGACACAAGGACACCAACGCCATTCAGGACCTACAGAAAAGAGAACTTGCAAGGGGACTGCAGGTAACAAAGAGCAACACAGCACCAACAAAGTGCATAAGCTGTGTAACTCAGAAAGCTGTAAAACCTTTAAAAATTTACTTTGATGAGGACAAGGCTGACATTAAAAATAGTGTTGTGGATTTATGTGAGGAGTCAGAAAAAGTCCAAAATCTTGTGTACTTTCTTCATTAACCTTGCCACGTCCAGAGCTGTCTTCCAAGGTCATAGCCCCCTCTACAGGCGATGCACAAGGAGTGGAGGCAGAGGACCAGACTCCTAGCGGTACCAGAGACAGGGTGGATAAAAATCAATGATTTTTTAAAAAAAAAAATCGGATTTTTTTTATTTAAATCGGATTTTTTTTTATTTAAATCGGATTTTTAAAATAAAATGCTTTTAGAGGAAAAATCTTTCTAAATATAGTCTTCTATTTAAGTTACATTGTAGTCCAAAGGCTATTCATCAGGAAATAAGGATTTGTTTTAAGTTTATCAAGTGTGCTAAAACTCAGAGTTTTTTTTTTTAATGTTTAACCACATCATTTAACAAACACACATATGCTATCATGTTATTGTTTTAGTTAAATAAATTGTTTAAATGGTTATTAAGGAAATGATTATTTTTCTCCTTCCAATAAAGTACAGCAGAAAAGTTGTCCAAATATAAACAGTTAGCTTATTAAACCTCACCATTTCATAATTATCTGTCTATATATTTCTAGTAGTATAACCAAATCAGTAATTTTTGATATAACTGTAAAAACTACTCTGAAAATTTATTATTCCAAAAATGAAACCTTCATATGGTTGTAAATATTAAGATTATACCAGCAAGAATGAGTCTTTCTGTAAAAAAAATATTTAAATCAAGTCTTACTGACTTGTGATTTAAATCAAGCCTTACTGACTAGTGATTTAAATCGTGATTTCAATCAATTTGATTTAAATCAAATCCACCCTGACCAGAGATGAAGAGGAGGATCCGTATGGAGATATGCCAGCATTGGAGGAGGATGAGGAAGCTGATGCGGTTCTGGAACCACAGGTTAGATGCTCAACCAGAACCAACAGAAGTGTCCCACCAGTATGACTCTCCTACTTTGCAGGGTCGCCGTAGAACCTTCTACATGGGAGGAGATGCCAACTGCAGAAGCCTGTCTCTGAAGGAAGGCCACACAGAAGGAGATGGCGGCACTGCATCAGAATAAGACATGGACCCTTACTGACCTACCTCCCGGTAAGAAGGCCATACGAAGTAAGTGGGTGTTTAAGATTAAGAAAGGGGCAGAAGAGGAAGTGCAAGGCAAGGCTTTTCTCAACGCTATGGCGAAGATTATGATGAAGTATTTGCGGCAACTGTGAGGTACAGCAGCGTAAGAAGGCTTTTGAGCATTGCAGCATCCAAGCAAATGGAAATTAGGCACATTGACATTGCAACTGCCTTTCTTCAGGGTAAAGGTTCAGAGGCAACCTAAAGGTTTTATTAAACCACATGAGGCACATTTAGTGAGCAAACTGCAAAAGGGACTTTATGGACTTAAGCAAGCTGCTAGGGCCTGGAATCAGAAACTGCACAAAATGCTGATGCAGCTTGGGTACAAACAAGGGCATGCCGACAAGTGCCAGTACAGCAAGTCAAGAAATGGACAATTTTTCATACGTTTTAGCTTTTGCTGACGACTTGATTATTTGAAACCATTGCCTGACAACATAGAATACAGGTCAGCAATTGGTAGACTTTTGTATCTTGTTACCACTTGTAAACGTGATTTAGCTAATGCTGTGGCAATTCTTAGTAGGAAGGTAAATGCCCCCACTGACTAGGTGGATATGTATTTATGTGTGGAGAGGGATTCAATAAATAAATAACAATAACAATTGTAATAATAAATACACAGGCTGTTGGGGGGGAACCCCACCCATTTCCATAGCAACCATCCCAATCCCTTAAATCCCACAGACGTGAGATCTGATATAGTGGGCCTGGCCTAAGCAAAGTTAAGGCATATCATTATTAAGGTTAAATATATAATGAATGGGTATACCTCTGTGAGAGGGGGGATGGATCTGGGCCTCCCAAGGTGAGAGGGGGGAGGCTTGGAAAACTTTAACCGAGATGTAATGTGCTTATTAAATTGTAAAATCAATAAAAAGTATTTTAAAAAAGAGAGAGATCTGATATAGTGGGAATAATGGAAACCAGGTGGAATGGAGAGAAGGAGCTGGGCACAGGTATCTCTGGGTAGGAACCCTTTAGATGCTTCTCCACAGAAACACAGGCATGTGGGTGAGACTGTAGTTGACAAGGCAGAAGCCTCAAAGGGCGGAAATAATAAAGTGGGCTTCCTCCCTTTCCTCTTTCCCCCAATGGTGGGACTCCCTATAACTCCCCCCCCAGCGCCCCATGCAGGAGCTGATCTGGGACTTAGGGCAGGGCAAGGACTGAGCTTCAAGGGAGGAGAGGGTGGGTGGATCGGGCCTCCTGTTCAGGGATCCCTCCCTGGTGGACTTGAAGTCATGGCAGATTCCTGGGCAGGAGGGAGAAGTCAAGGCACGCAG
Organism: Darevskia nairensis; assembly: GCA_034642065.1. Taxonomy (NCBI): domain Eukaryota; kingdom Metazoa; phylum Chordata; class Lepidosauria; order Squamata; family Lacertidae; genus Darevskia; species Darevskia nairensis. The sequence continues at coordinate 593,537 of JAWWNI010000963.1, forward strand.
CCCCCCTCCCCCCAATGCTGGCTTCGATCCTTCCCCCAGGGATGCTTCCCTTCCTCCCTCAGCCCCCCAACTTCCTCTGCCCTCCACCACCAAGTCTCCCCTTCGCCCAGAGGTTCCCCTGTCCTGCTCACCTGCCCACCAAATCTCTCCCAATCAAGCCCACCTCTGCAACCAGAGGGGCCTCGCCAGATGAACAGGGACATGGGGGAGAGGAGGGAGACAGGGTGGGGTCTCTATCCAGGCCTCTCTCGCCTCCTTTAACCCTTCCATGGACTCCCCCTCTCTAGATCAGGCATGTACAAAGTCAGTTTTGGGGCCTAATCTCTCTGCGTACTCTTTGGGGTAATATTGCCAAAAAAAAAAGGTCAACAACTTTGGTCAGCCCTCATGCATGTTCGCTTCATTAAATCTGGCCCTCTTTGAAAAAGGTTTGGACCCCCCTGCTCTAGGCAAAAGGGACCCACCAAGCCTTGCCTCCATACCCGGGGGGGGGGCCAGGAGCGCCCCAGGGATTCCTGCTAGGGGGAACCCAGAACACTCAGAGGGTCGCGGAAATGAGGCTTCGATTCAAGCCCCAGTCCTGCTTGGGGATGGGGGTCCTCACGGGGACCCCCTTGGCCGGCCTCCCATTTCTATTCCCTCAAAGGCACCCAAGGGGGGGGGCAGGGGAGCTGAGCATCTCTTGACAGCAGAGTATCCCCTTGCGCTGCAAAGGAGATCTTGCAATGCGAACCCTGCCGGTGCTCCCTCTGCAGAAAGGCCCCCCTGCACCCCCACCCCGCTGCATTTCCCATAGTAAAAGGCAGGAAGGCTGATTTCTTTTGGGGGGTGGGGCTTGCAATGCGAACCCTGCGAACGGAGGGTCCCCGATCTGCAGCCGGGTTGCATGGATCGGGGCCTCTGAAGAGAGCGCCCAAGAAGTGAGTTGGGGGGGTCTCTGCCCCCTTCCTCTCCCCCCCTTCGCCCCCTTCCCCCCCCTGCAGCTCTACCTCTTTGTCCTCTCTGTCCCTCCGCTTCCATCGCTCGCTATTCTCCTCCGATTTCCTTTCCCTCTGCGGGAGGGGCTCCTTCATCCCAGCAGCGCCTGAATCAGCCCCTCCCCCGCTGGACTGATCCACAGAAAGACGGGGGAGGGGGGAGGACGCCCCTACTTTCCTTTCATCCCCCCCCCTCGCCCCAAATCCTGCCCTCCCTTCCCAGCTGCCCTGTGTGCAGATTCAGGGGGACGAAAAGCGCATCCTTCTCTCTCCCCCCCCCCAATATATAAATATATAATATGCACCTCTTTTTCCTCCTCTTTCCTCTTTTTCTCTTCCAACTCTATGATTCTATGATTCCTCCTCCTCTGCAGACCTGCTCCTCTTCCGGGAATGTGGATGGAGGCCCCTCCCCCTCCCCCCTTCCTGCCTCTCTAGGAAGCGGAGCTCACTGACCCCGGGGGAGGAATGAGTGACGCCTCCCTCCTCCTTCCGAACCAGCTCCGTTCTCCTGTTTCTTTCCTGAGAAGGTCCCGGGTTCGATCCCCGGAGACGGAAGGGAAAGAGGCGCCCCCCCACCTCCAAAAAAGTCCTCCGGGGCATGAAGGCTACACCCCCCTTCATATCTTTTAATCCTTCTGCGCATGCGTGCAGGGGCGTACCCAGGATCAAAACTAAGGGGGGGGGCAAGCCATGGTCGTTCAGGTTTGCTTTGAACGGACGCTGATCATTTTTGCTTGGGGGGGGGGAGCTGTCCCTTCTGTCCCCCTGGGTACGCCCATGCATGCGTGTGTTCGGTCGCCTGCCATGCACTCTCTGCAGCAGATCAGGTGCCACGGGGTGGGAGAGAGACCATGGGTATAGCCCCCCCCCCAAGGCTCTGGGGTTACCGGAACATCGGAACACTCTGCAAAGTGTGGAAAAGCTATTCTGTCTGGATCCCCCCCACCCCTGTTTTAGCTGGCGCTTCCAGAGCTGCTGGAGAACTATAAAAAGGAATACAGTGGTACCTCGGGTTAAGTACGTTTCAGGTTAAGAACTCCGCTAAGAACAGAAATAGTGCTCTGGCGGCGCAGCGGCAGCAGGAGGTCCCATTAGCTAAAGTGGGGCTTCAGGTTAAGTACGCTTCAGGTTAAGAACGGACCTCTGGAATGAATTAAGTACTTAACCCGAGGTACCACTGTAATATGTTCCCTCTCTAGCTGCAGAACATTTAGCTTTTGTCTCTGTGGGAGACACCCACCTGGACTTTCAAGGTTGTTCAGATAATTAAGGCACAATTTTTAAATCAAGAACTAGGCTGGAGGCTGAATGAAGAGGTTGATAGTGGTGTCTAATGAAGTGTTTCCCAACCTAATCTAGGCAACGGCACACTTGAATCAATGAAAAAATCTCGCGGCACACCGCTCCTCCCCCACCCGGCTGCGCCGGGTCTCCTGACCCAGAGTTACCTCTGGGATCAGCTGTAGCGCGGCACGCGCGAGGCTTCCGGTCGGGATTCTCGCGCGAGGCTGCTGTTGCTGCTGCTGCAGCAGCCAAGGGAGCAGCGCCGCCCTGGCTTCCGCTTCGCCGCCGGGCTCCAGCAGCGCCGCCGCCACGGTCCTGTGCAGCCCTGGGCTGCAGGTCCATTTTTCCACGGCACATCAGCCAGTGTCTCGCGGCACACTAGTGTGCCGCGGCACACCGGTTGGGAAACGCTGGTCTAATGGTTCATGTAGGAAGTGTCTCTAAGAATAATTGATATTGAGTAATACCCAGTGGCAGACTGCTGGTGATTTTAAAATTAAGTGAAATCAGTCTTATCAGGTGGTTTGTCCAGAACTATCAAAGAGATATACAGTGGTACCTCCAGTTGCAAACGGGATCCATTCCGGAGCTCTGGCTGGATCCCGAAGAATTCGCTACCGGAGGTGCCTGTTCTGCACATGTCCATGGCGCGGAAAAGCACTTCTGCGCATGCATGTGCGGCGAAACCCAGAAAAATACTTCTGGGTTTGCTGCGTGTGTAACCCGAAGGATACACAACCAGACGTGCGTATTCAGAGGTACCACTGTATGCAAATAAAAAGTGATTGTTGGGGGGGGGTATTTAGGAATAGATGGAAATGTTGGGTGTTAAAAAGAACTTCAGGCCAGACTTGGAAGACACCCTCAACCAAAGTAGAGAAGGAGAAACAAGAGGAAAAAGAAAGAAAAAACTGACTTGACAGAGATTATTGCTTTCAGAGTGAAATCAGCTTATGCCAGGGGTCAGCAAACTTTTTCAGCAGGGAGTCAGTCCACTGTCCCTCAGACCTTGTGGGGGGACCGGACTATATTTTCTTGGGGGAAGTGAACAAATTCCTATGCCCCACAAATAACCCAGATGCACTTGAAATAAAAGCACTCATTCTACTCATGTAAAAACACCAGGCAGCCCCACAAATAACCCAGAGATGCATTTTAAATCAAAGGACACATTCTACTCATGTAAAAGCATGCTCATTCCTGGACCGTCTCTGGGCCAGATTTAGAAGGCAATTGGGCTGGATCCGGCCCCAGGGCCTTAGTTTGCCCACCCATGGCTTATGCAAAAGCAAATAAATTACCAGGAGTTTGATTGATTTATGAAAGTCAAGATAAACCAAATATTAAGAAAATGGGGGGGGGTTGAGCTTTCGGGGAGTATTATTGGGGGGAATGCTGAAAATCGCTCACCCGCCAGAACGCAGCACACAACCGCTTGCGTCACTCACAATCACTGCTTACAATCTGAGTCTTGGACTTTGTTCCAGCAGGTGAGCGATTTTCAGCATTGGAAACCACCTATCAGCTCCCTGATTGTCGCCAGCGGCTGCCAATCACGCTCTCGCTTGCTGCAACAAGGGCAGCTGTCTATTGGCAAAGAACGGAATTTTTTGGAAAAATTGAAAAAAATGCTACATTAGCACAATATAAAATATAACTATGGAGAATTTTAATGGGCATAAAATTATCACAACTAGCATATTAAAAATATACTGTATCCAAACAATTATTACAAACAGAATTTACTTTTAAATTAATATTTATTTGTATTTGTAACAAATGGAGCAACAATCTCCTGAACTGTTTGCTAGTTTATGTGGAACAAAAAAAAAACCCCACAAAACAATTTTTAAAAAACCAGAAGTAACAATTATTCATATTTCCTCTCCACAGTATTTAAACAAATCATGTTGACATAAAACATTCCATAATCTATTTTTTATTTTTTCAATTTTTCGGAAAAAACAAAAAAGGCTTCTGGGGAAAAACCGTCCCCCCCCCGAATTTTTTCCACCCCCCCCGGGCCTTCACATCTCTAGAGACTCCCACCGTCGATGGTGCCCGGCGTGGGACAAGATTGCTCCATCCCTGAGGAGAAAAGCGCCGTGTGAGGGAGGGAGAGGGAAAGAACGTGTAAGGTGACAATCCACGCGGTGATTCCTGGACCGTTTGCAGGCCGGATCGAGAACGCAATTGCGCCTGATCTGGTCCACGGGTCCTTAGTTTGCCGACCCATGTACTAGATGCTTGGAGATTCAGACACCCGTTAGAACAAGATTCAGACACCCATTAGAACTTGAATCTTCTGATTCAAAGGATTCTGCGGGAAGAAGAAACATGACCTGGATATTGAAAGAAATGCCTACAGGATTAAAGACTGTAGAGATCCAACCAAGAACTGTATCAGATCAAACTCAACATGGATAATGAGGGGTGAAAAGACTTCATTATATAGATGGAGACTAAATAAAGGTTTATTTGAAAAACACTGAATTACAACATATTCCAATTATGTTAAGGTATGAAAAGATGTTAAAAAGCATTTGGAAATATGGGGGAAGATGAAACTTTCACTTTTACGAAGGATTTAAACCAAAAGAGGAATGTTTTTATTCTAAATGATACCAATAATTAACAATACAAGCTGCTTTAACGAATGGCAAAGAGATATTTCATGATTTCTCTGGCGGGGGTGGGGGGGAAACACCAAGAATCCTATATAATAAAGTTGCTGTGTCCCTGCGTCCAACTTTCCGTGTGTCACAGAAGTGCACTACTGCGCATGTCCGGGACCCACACGGACGCAGGGATTAGAGCGGGCGGAGAGGGGGCGTGTCCGCGAGGCAGCAGCGGCACACGCGCGTTCTCAGTTGCGCCAGCGCCGCTACCTCGCACGGACGCAGAGGGCCGCCCCATCCTCACCGCCGCTACAGCCGCCCCCGGGGAAAACGAAGAAGGGGGAGGGAGCCCCTCTCCACCCCCCAGTGGCTGCTGTTCTGCCTCCTCCTGCCTCCTCCTCTGCTAGCGCCCGTTATTGAACGGGCTAACTTCTACTAGTAAAGCATGTTTTGATAGATACTAAAAATAGAGGTGGTTTTGCACTGCTAGATTTTCTACTATGAGGCAGACTCTTTGTGTTGGTGAAAAGAATGGATATCATTGGACAACACACCATTGCTGGATACCCAGTGGAATCTCGGTGGTTGAACGCTTCGGAAGTTGAACATTTGGGGCTTTCAAACACCAACAACCCGGAAGTGAATGCTTCCATTTTTGAACGCAATTTGTAAATAAATTATATATATATATATATATATATATATATATATATATATATATATATGCAAAGTAATTGAAGCACTTCCCCCACTCCTCCCATTCAAACAATTTCTGCTTTTCCAGTTTGTTGTTAGATAATAATAATAATAATAATAATAATAATTTATTTATACCCCGCCCATCTGGCTAGGTTTCAAATCTTAAAGCTTTTCCTCCCTGCTAGTCTATTGATGTTTTGTAAGAACATCAGGACTGAAGTTCTACGTACACTTCATATAAGTAAGTGGTTTTCCCTTTTTGAGTTCGCTGGTGTTTGCTAAGGTTTCCACTTCTATTGAAGCTCTTTCCACGCTCGATACATTTATTTGCTTGTACCCAAATAAGTCCGTTGATGTCTTCTAATTTTCCTGTGTGTAATTTAGGGTTCCACTCTGAAACTCTTTCAAGACTCCTTACATTTAAATGGTTTCTCCCCCGTGTGAGTCAATTGATGTTTTCTAAGTGTTCCAGTGTGACTGAAGCTCTTTCCACACGCAGTGCATTTAAATGATTTCTCCCCTGTGTGAGTCCGTTTATGTTTTCTAAGTGTTCCACTAGAAGTGAAGCTCTTTCCACACTCCATACATTTAAATGGTTTCTCCCCTGTGTGAATACGATGGTGGATTCTAAGTGTTCCACGATCAACGAAGCTCTTTCCACACTCCATACATTCAAATGGTTTTTCACCTGTGTGAATACGATGGTGGATTCTAAGTGTTCCACGATCAGTGAAGCTCTTACCACACTCCATGCAATTAAATGGTTTCTCCCCCGTGTGAGTTCGTTGATGTCTCCTAACGTTTCCAACATTAGTGAAGCCCTTTCCACACTCCATGCATTTAAATGGTTTCTCCCCTGTATGAGTTTGATGATGCACACTAAGTGCTCTACCATCTATAAAGCTCTTTCCACACTCCATGCATTTAAATGGTTTCTCCCCTGTATGAGTAAACTGATGTCTTCTTAGTCCTCCACTAGAAGTGAAGCTCTTTTCACACTCCATACATTTAAATGGTTTCTCCCCTGTGTGAGTAAACTTATGTCTTAGTCCTTTACTATAAGTGAAGCTCTCTCCACACTCCATACATTTATATGGTTTCTCCCGTGTGAGTCCGTTGATGTTTTCTAAGTGTTCCACGATTAGGGAAGCTGTTTCCACACTCCATGCATTTAAATGGTTTCTCCCCTGTGTGAGTCCGTTGATGTTTTCTAAGTGTTCCACTAGAAGTGAAGCTCTCTCCACACTCCATACATTTAAATGGTTTCTCCCCTGTGTGAGTCCGTTGATGTTTTCTAAGTGTTCCACTAGAAGTGAAGCTCTTTCCACAATCCATACAGTTAAATGGTTTCTCCCCTGTGTGAGTCCGTTGATGTCTTTTAACTTTTCCAAACTCAGAGAAGCTCTTTCCACAAGCCATACATTTATATGGTTTTTCCCCCGTGTGACTTTGATGATGACGATTCAGGGATTGACTGTTGCTGAAACTCTTCCCACACTCCAAACATTCAAAAGGTTTTTCTCCTTTGTGAACCCAATGATGGCTTCTAAGGTTTCCATTCTGTCTGAAGCTCTTCCCACATTCCATGCATGTAAATGGTTTCTCGGCTCTGTGGGTCTGTTGATGTTTTCTAAGTGTTCCACTATCAGTGAAACTCTTTTTACATTCCATGCATTTAAATGGTTTTTCCCCTGTGTGGGTCCGTTGATGGTTTCTAAGGTGTCCAATCTGACTGAAGCTCTTTCCACACTCCTTACATTTATATGGTTTCTCCCCTGTGTGAGTGTGTTTATGTATACGAAGGTTTGAACTCCAACCAAAGCTTTTTCCGCACTCCATGCATTTAAATGGTTTCTCCCCACTGTGAGTCCGTTGATGAATTCTAAGTGTTTCACTGTCAGTGAAGCTCCTTGCAGACTCCATACTTTCAAATTGTTTCTCCTCTCTCTTTTCACACTCCATGAATTTAAATGGTTTGTTCATTATTCCCATTGGACATGGCCCACCAGAATTCTGACTGCCTTCTCCATTGTCTGCTTTCGACGGGGAGGGTGGGGAGGACATCCTAATTGTTTTCTAGGAAGAGAACAAAGGAATATTACACACATCAATTAGCACCTGCTCTTATTTTAACATCTTGTACATTCTCTCCTCTCCTCCATATGTCCCCAGTTTTTAGGAAATACAAATGAAATAATGGTAATGGATTTCAGAAGCATTATTTTAGAATATGGTTGAACTGTGGGATTTACTTTTTAAATAAAGAGGTTTCTCACAGGAAAGGGAGCTGCTCTATGTCCATGAACCTGCCCACTATTCATCAGGGTCCTAAGTTCACCATGACGTTCTTCATCCTCTGCACAATAATCCTCCACCCCTTGGGCCCCATTTTGTCCCCTTCGACCTATAGATGTTCATTAACCACCTGCACAGTCCCTTTGGCCTCAGGACGTCCATACTGACCATTTTTGGAGACCCATATATAAGTCTAGTGACAAGCCTCAGTGCTTGTGGTCGGCAGAAGGAGTGCTCAGGTAGGAGAATATTCTTGGGGTTGGACCTCCATCTGTTAGCCTTGCATTATTGCTTACTTATCAAACCTTTATTAGGCATTTTACAAATGAAACCACGATAGATACAATCACGTATAAGAACACGTATAAGAACCTTAAAATATATACAAAGAAGCAACAGTTGAGTACATGGATTGGTTGTATGTATATATATATATAAAATCTGGAATTTCTTCCTATTAAACTACTCCTTGGGACACTGGTGCCAAAAACTCGGCTACCCCCACAGTCACCCTTTGGTCAATGTCAGTCAGACAGAATCCAACACTTCCACTGTGCAGGCAGTTTCAAACCACCCAGGAGGGAGGACAGCACACGTTCAGGCAGCATACTGTGCAGTGGACAGTGAAAGAGAATATGCTCTACAGTATCCAGGACATTCAGGGAACATCTGCAGTATCTCTTGTTTCTGGGAAAGCAGCTGGAGCCTGATTGCTGGGAATCCCAGATTAATACACCCACCCCAATTATTATTTGTTATAATTATATGCCGCCTGGTCTCGCACCCGTCTCCTGACACTAGTCTATTTTAGAGGAGATTCACAGTCCAGGCCTCTCTCACTGTTCTTCCTCATTTGTGGTCGGTGGACTAGGGCTTCTGGATATACTATCTCTTCTCCTACTGGGAATTATTTATTAAATTTGTATACCTCTCTTCATCTGAAGATCTCGAGATAAAAATATATGCGACACTGAAAAAAGGGATTATTAAAGGTGAAGAACACTGATTATGGGGAAGAAAAGAAAGAACATGACTGGGTAAAGGAAGTGAAACCAGTGATGTTTCCGCCTGAGTGTAAAGAAGAAACCAATGTTCAAATCAGTGTCATATTCCCTGGCTGTTTTTCTCAGCCACAATTGTGACTCAGAATCTTACCCACACAAAAAAACAGGGGAAGTGAACAACTGTCTTCGCAAATGGTGCCAGCAGGAATGGTTTGGATTCTTAGATCACGGTCTGCAGTTTCTTGAAGATGGACTTCTGGCAAGTGATGGGCTGCACCTCACAAGGGTTGGGAGGAATGTTTTTGCCAACAATCTCAAAAACCTCATCAGGATGGCTTTAAACTGACTTATGTGGGGGAGGGAGACAGTGGTCCTGAAGGTAGGAGTCTATCAAATGCTGAAAATGATCATCCAAATTTCAAGGACCAAATGGAGCAAACAGCACACAGACCTAGTGGTGGGAGGAAAAAAATCCTTAAATAAGAGACTAGGGGGAATGATCAATTTCATTGTCCAGAAAGTGGGAGAAGCAACAAGAGGATCAGCCATTTTAGATCTGGTCCTAACCAATAGTGATGACCTGGTTAGTGGGGTAGAAGTGGCTGAATCATTAGGTGGGAGTGATCATGCTCTTCTGGAGTTTATTATTCACCAGAAAGGAGCAACCAAGCATACTAAGACTCAATCCCATGGTCAGTAATACTGAATAATTAATAATTAATCAGTAATTGTGATTAATAATTAATCAGTAATCAGTGATAAATAATTAATAATTAATCAGTAATTGTGATCCCATGGTCAGTAATACTAAAAGGGAAGGGAGTTCATGATGGATGGGAGTTTGTTAAAAGGGAGATATTAAAAGCACAACTTCAAGCAGTACCAATGAGACGAAAACATGGAAGGTGCCTAAAGAAGCCAGGGTGGCTATCTAAAGAACTTTTAACTGAGTTAAGATATAAAAGCGATATGTACAAAAAATGGAAAAAGGGGGAAATCACCAGAGAGGAATTCAAACAAATAGCCAGCACATGTAGAGACAAAGTCAGAAAAGCTAAAGCACAGAATGAACTCAGGCTTGCTAGAGAGGTTAAAAGCAATAAAAAGGGCTTTTATGGGTATGTCCGTAGCAAAAGGAAAAACAAGGAAACAGTGGGGTCACTTAGAGGAGAAGAAGGTGAAATGCGAACAGGGGACGCAGAAAGGGCAGAACTCCTCAATACCTTCTTTGCCTCAGTCTTCTCCAAAAAAGAAAACAATGCCCGACCTGAAGAATATGGAGCAGATGATTCAGCAGGGGAAACACAGCCCAGAATAAGTAAGGAGGTAGTACAAGAACACTTGGCTAGATTAGATGTATTCAAGTCTCCAGGGCCAGATGAACTACATCCCAGAGTATTAAAAGAATTGGCAGAGGTGATTTCAGAACCACTGGCAGTAATCTTTGAGAATTCCTGGAAAACAGGTGAAGTCCCAGCAGACTGGAGGAGGGCAAATGTTGTCCCCTATTTTCAAAAAGGGGAAAAGAGAGGACCCAAACAATTACCGCCCAGTCAGCCTGACATCAATATCAGGAAAGATTCTAGAGCACATCATTAAGCAAACGGTCTGTGAGCACCTAGAAAGGAACGCTGCTCCCGTCCCCCCCCGATTACTAAAAGTCAGCATGGGTTTCTGAAAAATAAGTCATGTCAGACTAATCTGATCTCATTTTTTGACAGAATTACAAGCCTGGTAGACGAAGGGAACACTGTGGATGTAGCCTATCTTGATTTCAGCAAGGCCTTTGACAAGGTGCCCCATGATATTCTTGTAAAGAAGCTGGTAAAATGCGGGCTAGACAATGCTACCATTCAGTGGATTTGTAACTGGCTGACTGACCGAACCCAAAGGGTGCTCATCAATGGCTCCTCTTCATCCTGGAGAGAAGTGACTAGTGGGGTGCCACAGGGTTCTGTCTTGGGCCCAGTCTTATTCAACATCTTTATCAATGACTTGGATGATGGGCTTGAGGGCATCCTGATCAAGTTTGCAGATGACACCAAATTGGGAGGGGTGGCTAATACCCCAGAGGACAGGATCACACTTCAAAATGACCTTAACAGATTAGAGAACTGGGCCAAGGCAAACAGGATGAATTTTAACAGGGAGAAATGTAAAGTACTACACTTGGGCAAAAAAAATGAAAGGCACAAATACAGGATGGGTGACACCTGGCTTGAGAGCAGTACAAGTGAAAAGGATCTAGGAGTCTTGGTAGACCACAAACTCGACATGAGTCAACAGTGTGATGCAGCAGCTAAAAAAGCCAATGCAATTCTGGGCTGCATCAATAGGAGTATAGTATCTAGATCAAGGGAAGTAATAGTACCACTGTATTCCGCTCTGGTCAGATCTCACCTGGAATACTGTGTCCAGTTCTGGGCACCCCAGTTCAAGAAGGATACTGACAAGCTGGAACGTGTCCAGAGGAGGGCAACCAAAATGGTCAAATGCCTGGAAACGATGCCTTATGAGGAACGGCTTAGGGAGCTGGGTATGTTTAGCCTGGAGAAGAGAAGGTTAAGGGGTGATATGATAGCCATGTTCAAATATATAAAAGGGTGTCATATAGAGGAGGGAGAAAGGTTGTATTCTGCTGCTCCAGAGAAGCGGACACGGAGCAATGGATTCAAACTACAAGAAAGAAGATTCCACCTAAACATTAGGAAGAACTTCCTGACAGTAAGAGCTGTTCGACAGTGGAATTTGCTGCCAAGGAGTGTGGTGGAGTCTCCTTCTTTGGAGGTCTTTAAGCAGAGACTTGACAGCCACCTGTCAGGAATGCTTTGATGGTGTTTCCTGCTTGGCAGGGGGTTGGACTGGATGGCCCTTGGAATGCGCCTCCTTCATCCCAGCAGTGCCTAAATCAGCCCCTCCCCCGCTCGCCCGATCCACAGAAAGAAGGGGGAGGGGGGAGCACTCCGCTACTTTCCTTTCATCCCCCCCCCCCGGCCAAAAGCCTGCCCTCCCTTCCCAGCTAGGAAAAGCGCATCCTTCTCCCCCTCCCCACAACCCCAAATCTCTCCCCTGTGTGCAGATTCAGGGGGAGGAAAAGAGCATCCTTCCCTCTCCCGCCCCCCATATCTCTCTCTCACCTCTTTTCCCTCCTCCTCTGCAGACCTGCTCCTCTTCCGGGAATGTGGATGGAGGCCCCTCCCCCTCCAACCTTGACTCCCCCCTCCCCCCTTCCTGCCTCTCTAGGAAGCGGAGCTCACTGACCCAGGGGGAGGAATGAGTGACGCCTCCCTCCTCCTTCCGAACCAGCTCCGTTCTCCTGTTTCTTTCCTGAGAAGGTCCCGGGTTCGATCCCCGGAGGAGGAAAGGAAAGAGACCCCCCCCAACCTCTGAAAAAGTCCTCCGGGGCACGAAGGTTACATTCCCCCTTCCTCTCTTTCAATCCCTTGCCAGGGGGGGATCCACTCATTTTCACACCCCTTTCCCAAGGTGGGGGAGGCAGGGTCGTGGCGGAGGGTGTCCCCGTTACAACAGCCCTGCAGAGTAGACCGGAGTTGTTACACGCGTTTGGGGCTTGGAAATGTAACTTGCGACAACCCTAAATGAAAGGTTAAAAACAGGAGCACATACTGGGCTCCCAGAGCCATAATAAGACAGGAGGGCTCCTTTTTCCAGTTTGCAGCAATGCCAGATCAATCCAAAGTCACTCCGTTTACCAACTAGCCAATCACTGTGCAGGATCCCCCTTACGAAACAGCAGCCATTCATGGGGAGAAATAGGACTAGCAGGCTGCCCTCATCCTTCCCAAAGGAAGCCTCCCATTGGCTGCCTCCGTGCCCAGAGGTGGCTCCTGACTCTGGGCAGCTTCTGGATTCCTAGTAGTTGTCCCTTAGAGTTTGGGACCTGCCAAAAACACACCATAGACATCCACTGGGGGAGGAAGGTGGGTGCGGGGGGAGCGCACTTCCCCCAGAGGCACAATCCTGGTGGGGTGCCATCGCGGCTGCCCCCCCATTGGGCACCACGCCACCAGGACGCACGCCAGCCATGCCCCGCCTGCTCTCCACCACCACCCCCATCTGGAGCATGAAGCTCCACCACTATAGACATCCATAGGGTTTCTCCCCTCTGTGTCTTATCTTGGGGATACTTTGATATGAGCTTACAGTGAAGCATTGAACACACACTTAGGCCACCTCCCCATTGCATCGAGGTCTCTCTGGCACTGCCCACTCTCTGCTCTGCCACCTTCCCTCCTCATGCAAGATGTGCAACTAGGAGGAGAGTCCTTCCTGGTTATGCCCCTAAACAGCCCTTTTATTCCTGATGCCCCCAGAGATAATGTTTTATCTGAACACTTCCCACTTCACAGAGCCAAGAATGAGGAGGTGTTGCGACACAATTAATTGATAAAATATAAACAACATAGGAGGGTTTGGATATTAGCAGAACGTACAAGATGCTTTTAGTCTTTTTGTGTCTTCCTTGTTCCTTTATTGCAATTACATCAATGGGAGTTATGATGCTGTTCCTATAATACTAATCCCACCTGCTCCCAAACTACGGTACCACCACAACTCCTGACACCAACATTTCCAACTCTCTCCACCGAGGACCAAAAATCAGCTGACTCTCAGCCTGTCATCACTCCAGATTCTCCCCCTCCCTACCTAACATTATATCTCCTATTATACTTGTGAGACATAACCTTCCTTTCTTTAAAGACCTGTCTAAACAACTTTATATACAAATACCAGAACTTCACATACACTCCATGCATTTAAGACTGATTTCCCATTATCTGAGTTTATTGATGTGAGGGAAAGAGTGAACTCTGACAGAAATACTTCAGACAGTCCATACATCTAAATGGGTTCTCCCCTGGGAGAGTCTGTAGAGCACGGGTGTCAAACTCCGACCCTCCAGATGTTTTGGAACTACAATTCCCATCAGCCCTAGCTAACAGGACCAGTGGTCAGGGATGATGGGAATTGAAGTCTCAAAACATCTGGAGGGCCGGAGTTTGACACCCCTGCTGTAGAGGTTTCGTGAGCATCCCATTCTAACTGATGCACATCTCTGGGACTTCCAGGTTGTCGCATCGGAGTTCGGTCGCCCGCCATGCACTCTCTACAGCAGATCATTCATTCTGCTTTTAAACCTGTTGCGCAACAATAAAGGATCTATGTCTACTGAATGCCATTTTGTTCCAAATTGCTTGGCTGGAACTTCCTTCCTTTGCTGACGAACTGGGCTGTAGGGAAGTCTCTCAACCCATAAATTTCCATTACACAGAAACACCTCCTTTCATCATTTTCCCTCCAAAAGTGCTGGCTCCGCCCCCATGGGCTTGGCAGCCAATCAGAGCGAGGCTCCAACTCCGCGGGGGGGGGATTTCTGAGGGACTAAATCTGCTGTCCATCACAGGCCCAAACAAGGGGGGCATTCGGCAGCGTCCCAATATCTATATCTATTTCATCTACATCTATCAATTACCTATTTTAAACTCTTTGGGTTCAAGACCATTTAATATAACTGTGCAGTAAACAGTAGTAATATCCCACCCCCACAAATAAATATATAAATCAGGGATCCTCCACTTGCAGAATGTGGGTCATCTGGTGTCCCTCCCCCCCCCCCCGGGATCTGAAGTGGTACAGTGCCGACCCAAATTTATCACCTCTAGAGATCTGGGTGCAAAAGCAGCCCGTTTCCCCACAACATCCCTGCAGAGACGGCCATGCAGAGCAGCTTTCATTCCCCTCGGCCCTCTCTCTCGATACGAACAAGGAGCTGACCCCCATCCCTCCCCCCCAGAGCCCCAAACTCACCCCTCCCTTTTCTGTGTCGATTCTGTTGTAGAGCCCCGTGGGGCAAAGCCAACATGGAGAATAAACAGGTTTTGAAAAGAAATACCAGTAGGTGACATGCGTCTGTTTTTTCCTTCCAGGGCTGAAGGAGAGGTGAGGGGGTGGGGGCAAGTTTAATAAACAGTAGTAATAAATGGTTGGAGGAAAAAAGTCTGGGAAGGGGTGCGAGGCCCCTCTCTGCCAACCTCAAGGCTCCTCTCAGGTTCATCCATGGTCCGTTTTTTGGCAGCCAGGAACTGAGTGGCCACTTGAGTTGAGAGTCTACTCAACAGTCCAGCTCACCGGGGTACAAGTCCCCTGCGGGTCCATGCGGCCAGTAAAAGAAGGAAGTTCCAGCCAAGTCATTCGGAGCAAAACAGCAGTCAGTAGACTTAGATCAGGGGTCAGCAACCTTTTTCAGCGTGGGCCGGTCCACCGTTCTTCAGACCATCTGGTGGGCAGGACTATTTTTTTGAGGGGGGGGTAATGAACGACTTCCAATGCACACTGCACATATTGTATTTGTAGTGCACAAAAAAGAGGAAAACAATACAATATTTAAAATAAAGAACGATTTTAATCAACACAAACTTATAATTATTTCAACGGGAAGTCTGGTCCTGCTTTTGGCTGATGAGACGGTCAATATCTGGTTCCATATTAGTCACTGCTATTCGTAGCAAGCGATGCAAGTGTTCATCAGTTAGTCTGGATCTGGTTGGAGATTCCAGGTGTTTCATTCTTGAAAAAGTCTCCTCACAGACATAAAGGGTAAAGGTAAAGGGACCCCTGACCATTAGGTCCAGTCGTGTCCGACTCAGGGGTTGCGGCGCTCATCTCGCTTTATTGGCCGAGGGAGCCGGCGTACAACTTCCGGGTCATGTGGCCAACATGACAAAGCCACTTCTGGCGAACCAGAGCAGCGCACGGAAACACCGTTTACCTTCCCACCAGAGCGGTTCCTATTTATCTACTTGCACTCTGACCTGCTTTCGAACTGCTAGGTTGGCAGGAGCTGGGACCGAGCAACGGGAGCGCACCCCGTCGCAGGGATTCGAACCGCCAACCTTCTGATCAGCAAGCCCTAGGCTCTGTGGTTTAACCCACAGCGCCACCTGGGTCCCTTAAAACAAGTACAGTACTGGAATTAGTTAGTTGGTGCAGCTCTGGCTTTAAGACCCGTCTCAAAGAATTACTGGGGGGGGGGGAGTTAAGAGGCTGTCTTCTCCCCACTGTCAATAATCATCCCACGTAAAATCTGAAATCCAACACTCTAATTTATATTTTTGGGCTTAAATGCAAAACTGGAAATGACAGACTCTTCCATGTTCACCACCAACCACAAGGTTTGCAAGCTGTGAGCTTGTGTCAGTGTCAGGGGCTGGCCGGGCTCCGAAGCGGTGCCAGAGGAAACAGCGGACCTAGATAGAGCCACGCTGACGCCCGAGGAGTTACTGAGGGTCTGGGACCAAGAGCAGGCACAGCCCCTGCTGACACCAGAGCAGATAGTGCAGCAATGGGAGGAAGCTTCCACCAGAGGGCTAGCACAGTCCATGGGACGGGACCAGGAGAGGGAGTCCGAGGAGGAGGGGAGGCTTATAGATCCTGCAGGAGCATCAGACACGAGCAGCGTGGAGGGAGAAAGCGAAAGGGAAAAGGGATCCGTAGGACCACCTCGGTCAAGGGCACGGAAGAGGAAACAGGAGAGGCGGAGACTAGGGTTTCCGAAGCTCCTCTGCTGGGGGCGGAGCCGCAAATCAGCACTCTAAGGATCTGACTCCGAGGGGTCGGATGCATAGCCGTAAAGTCTGGACTGTTCAATAGTGTACAATAAAGTGATTAGTGTAACAGACGGCGTTTGTGGATGCTTACTTCCGAGGAGACACACATCCACCTCACAGCATCCTTCAAGTCTTCGTCATCTCCTCAGGAGTAAAGCACAACCAGCATGAGTAACGCGGAGGAAGCCGCAGCGTTAGCTGCCCTAGGAGCCGGTGGTGGAGGAGCCCCTACCTGGGAAGACAGAGCTCGTGAGCTAGAGGTACTGTACCGAATTAGTCAAGCCAGGTTGGAGGAGGCAAGAATTCACGCTGAGCAGGGCAGGAGTGCGCAGGCGGCAAGGCGAATCACCATGCTAGCCAGCAGGTTTCAGGGCAAGCCGGAACAGTACATAGGTTTTAAAACGGACATGCTATATACCCTGGAACTCCACAGAGACTCATTTAGAAATGAGGAGGAGCAGGTTGGTTTTATAATTTCGCATTTTGAATCAGCTGCTCGTGATTGGGTGAGGCCACTTATTTTGGCTAAGGACCCAGCGCTTCAGGGAGTAAAAGAGTTTTTTAAAGCAATGGACGTGGTTTATACTAGCCGTTCTGAACAGGAATTGGAATCGCAACAACTCCTGCTTTTGAGGCAAGGGAATATGACGGTGAGAGAATACCAGGCAAAGTTTTCGTTGTTGAGTCATCGTCTGGGATGGGAGACCAATACCCCTCAAATGATAGCACTCTTCAAGCTAGGTCTGGCCGATGAAGTAAAGGACTCTTTGGCTAGAGGGGGCCCCTACAATGACATGAAAAGCCTCACAGAAGCAGCGATGGCAATCGGCATTAGAATGGAGATTAGAGACAAAAGCAGAAAGGAGGGGAAGGCGGGAAGGTGGTTCAACTTCCGCATTCCAACACAAGCAGAGAGACCGGCTGGAGCGCAAACGCACCTCCAGGAAGAAACGCCTATGGAATTGGGGGGAGCGCGCGCGCGCCCTATTTCAAACGTAACGGTTGCCAAGGGGAGTGACGCGCAAGGCGGGAAGGCGCCCAGGAAGTGCTTTGTATGTCACCAAATCGGACACCTAGCCAAGGCTTGTAACAAAAGGAAGGTGTGGCAAGGCATGACGGGGGCTGTAACAGGAGAGGGGGAGGAGCAGACGGCAAGGCAGGGAAACGGGAATGCCGGCTGGCAAGTCGCGGGGACGGCCAGCCCGGCTCAGGAGCAGTAAAATGTCCCCCCAGCAACGCGCCAGAGACAACCCCCCCCAGCCCGCCCGAGCAAACCCCTCCCCACCCTCCCAAGCCAGGCATCGTGATGGAAGTCACACTGGAGCTGCCCAATGGCTTCACCATGCAAGTCCCCGCCCTTTTAGATTCCGGATCCTCGGCAGATTTCATGGATATAGACTTTGCCAGGCAACACCAGCTTCACCTCCTGCCATTGCCTCTTCCCTTGCAAGTCACCACAATTGATGGAAGGGAATTGAAAGGAGGGGCTGTCACACAAAGCTCTCCACCCATGCGGATGGGGATGGGACGGCACTCTGAAGTTATTGCTTTCCACGTCACCACGTTAGCAGGGCCCCCCCTCATACTGGGGATGGGGTGGCTGGACAGACATGACCCAGTAGTGAGCTGGCATCAGCGCTCTCTAACGTTTGGTTCTGCGTATTGCATGGAACATTGCTTGCAGCAGATGCGTCCCGAGGAGCAAGCAAATGCAGCCATGGTGCAAGCAGGGCAAGTCACGCTCCCTGAGCAATATGCGGAGTTTCAGCAGGTGTTTAGTGAAAGGGAAGCGGACAAGCTACCCCCCCATCGTCCCTACGACTGCCGAATTGACCTGGTGCCAGGGGCTCAGCTGCCACCAGGCAGGCTTTATTCAATGTCGGAGCAGGAGATGGCAGATCTGAAAGACTTCATTGACAAAAACCTGGCCAGAGGGTTCATCAGGGAAAGCAAGGCTGTAGGGGGCAGCCCAGTGTTCTGGGTGGACAAACGTGACACCCCTCAACGGAGGCTGGTGTGTGATTATCGCATTCTGAACTCCCAGACCCTCCCTGTCTCCTACCCCATGCCGAGAATCGACGACCTGCTGGCGGCGGTACGCAGGGGCAGGATTTTCACCAAGCTGGACTTGAGAGGTGCGTACAACCTCATCAGGATCAGGGAGGGGGATGAATGGAAAACCACGATATTCACGCCCTTGGGGGCTTACGAGTTCCTAGTCATGCCCTTCGGCCTCCAGTCAGGCAGCCAATGCTTCCAAGCGTTCATGCATCACGTGTTGGGACCCCTGCTGTACAAACAGGCTGTGGCCTATTTGGATGACATTCTGGTATACTCTCAGACCCCGGAGGAGCACGTGCAACACGTCAAGGAGGTACTGCAGAGGCTCCAGGAGCACCAATTATGTGTCAAGCTGGAGAAGTGCCAGTTCCACGCCACAGAAGTGGACTTCCTGGGCTACCGCCTCTCAGATGAAGGAATAGCCATGGACACCGACAAGGTGGAGGCGATCTTACAATGGAAGAGCCCCAAGACCAAGAAAGACGTGCAAAGGTTCCTCGGTTTCGCAAATTTTTATAGAAAGTTCGTCCCGGCGTTCGCAAACATGACGGCACCAATTAATAATAATAATAATAATAATAAATTTTATTTATACCCCGCCCTCCCCAGTCGAAACCAGGCTCAGGGCGGCTAACACCAGTAAAAATCACAACAAAATATAAAAACCATTAATTAAAATACAAGTTAAAAATCAATTTAAAATTTAAAATACCACTTCATTTGTAGCCCATAAAACAAAACCAAGGAGAGGAAACCATCAGACTGAGTCTGACCCGAAGGCCAGGTGGAACAGCTCTGTCTTGCAGGCCCTGCGGAAAGATGTCAAATCCCGCAGGGCCCTGGTCTCTTGTGACAGAGTGTTCCACCAAGTTGGGGCCAGTACAGAAAAGGCCCTGGCCCTAGTTGACACCAGTCTAACGGCCTTGTGGCTCGGGACCTCCAACAAGTTGTTATTTGTGGACCTTAAGGTCCTTTGCGGGGCATACCGGGAGAGGCGGTCCTGTAGGTACGAGGGTCCTAGGCCGCATAAGGCTTTAAAGGTCAAAACCAGCACCTTAAACCTGATCCTGTACTCCACCGGGAGCCAGTGCAGCTGGTAAAGCACTGGATGAATGTGGTCTCGCGGCAAGGACCCCGTAAGGAGCCTCGCCGCGGCATTCTGCACCCGCTGGAGTTTCTGGGTCAGCTTCAAGGGCAGCCCCGCGTAGAGCGAGTTACAATAATCAAGCCTGGAGGTGACCGTCGCGTGGATCACTGTGGCCAGATCGGGGCGAGAAAGGTAAGGGACCAACTGCTTGATGCGTCGAAGATGGAAAAATGCCACCTTTGCTGTGGCTGCAACCTGCGCCTCCATAGAAAGGGAGGCGTCGAAGGTTACACCCAAACTCTTGACAGAAGGCACTGGCACTAATTGGGCCCCCGCAAGAGATGGGAGTTGGCCCCCCAACCCCATGTCGTCCCGACCCAGCCAGAGGACCTCTGTCTTCGAAGGATTTAACTTCAACCGGCTCCCACGCATCCATCCAGCCACAGCTACCAAACACCTGGTCAGTGTGTCTGGGACCGAGTCAGGGCGGCCGTCCATCAACAGATAAAGCTGGGTGTCATCAGCATATTGATGACAGCCCAGCCCAAAGCTCCGGACAATCTGGGCAAGAGGGCGCATAAAGATGTTAAAAAGCATCGGGGAAAGGATTGCGCCCTGCGGGACTCCACACACCAAGGAGCGCCGCGGCGACAACTCCCTCCCTAGTGCCACTCTCTGTCCCCGACCTGAGATAAAGGAGCGCAGCCATTGTCGGACTGTGCCCTGAATCCCCACGTCGGCAAGGCGGTGGTCCAAAAGTTCATGATCGACCATGTCGAAGGCTGCTGACAAATCTAAAAGAATCAGCAGTCCCGACCCGCCTCGATCCAGCTGTCTACGGAGATCATCTGTTAGTGCGACCAAAGCCGTCTCGGTCCCATAACCAGGGCGAAAGCCGGACTGAAATGGATCCAGAGCCGATGTTTCCTCCAGAAATCCACCAAGCTGTTCAGCAACCGCTCTCTCAATTACCTTACCCAGGTACGGAAGATTCGAAACCGGGCGGTAATTGGATAGATCTAAAGGATCTAGGGATGTTTTCTTTAAGAGCGGACGCACCACTGCCTCCTTCAACTCCCGTGGGAAGGTCCCCGTGCCAAGGGACAAGTTGATAATCTCACCCAAGGGGGCCCGCACCTCGTCTGGACACGCTCTAATCAGCCAAGACGGGCACGGGTCAAGGGGGCAAGTGGTGGGCCTTCCCGCTCGGAGGAATCTGTCTACATCAGCAGGGAGTATCCGATCAAAGTGGTCCAATACTGGACCCGAGGACAGTCGAGGGGCCTCCAGTTCTGTTATTGTATCCAAATTGGCAGGGAGGTCACGGCGGAGCAGCAAGACTTTCTCCGCAAAAAAGCTCGCAAATGCCTCACAGCTGTGGGTCAAATTCGTATTTAAATTTGGATGTTCCTCTAGGGTTGTTAAAGACCTGATTATTCTAAATAGTTGTGCTGGGCGAGAGCTAGCGGATGCAATGGAAGCTGAGAAGTAAGACTTCTTTGTAGCTTTCACTGCCATCTCATAGATTTTCATAAACATCCTATAAGATGTTCTTGAGGCTCCGTCGCGAGCACGCCGCCATACTCGCTCTAGCCGTCTGAGGTCCCGCTTCATTTTCCGGAGCTCCTCGGTAAACCAGGGAGTCCGGTTTCGGCGGGGTCGCAGAGGGCGCTTAGGTGCGATCTCATCGATGGCTGTCAAAAGTCGGTTATTCCAGTCTTCAACAAGGTCATCTAATGAGTCGCCAGGGGGAGCAGGGTCCCGCAAAGCCTGACGGAATCTATCAGGATCCATCAGCCTTCGCGGGCGAGCCAAAATAGGCTCGCCACCCAAGCAGGGGAGGAGCGGGAAGTCAATCTCGGCTCTCAGAGCGTAATGATCAGACCATGGCACTTCTACAAAGGGGAGCATGATCACATCTATGCCAGCACCAAAGATCAAATCCAGCGTGTGGCCTGCTTGATGAGTGGGGCCCAAAACAAACTGGGAGAGCCCTAGTGTCGCCATGGAAGTCACTAGGTCCAGAGCCTGTGAGGAGGGAACGGCATCGGCATGGACGTTGAAGTCTCCCAAGACCAGTAGGTTTGGGAATTCCAAGGCCCAGCCCGCCGCCACCTCCAGTAGGTCTGACAGGGTGGCTGCTGGTGCGCTGGGTGGACGGTACACCAGCCAGACAGCCAAGCTCTCCTTGGCGCCCCACACCAGGCCCACACATTCAATGCCGGAGATCGCCGGTGCTGGCAGAGCTCTGAAAGGGCAACCCTCCCGGATTAACAATGCTACTCCTCCCCCCCGACCCACAGTCCGCGATTGGTGGAGGACGGAAAAACCTGAGGGTGCTATCTCGTGTAAAGGGACTACTTCACCTTCCCGCACCCAGGTCTCCGTCACGCAAGCCAGGTCAACCCCCAGCGAGACAAAGAAGTCACGCATGGTGGTGGTTTTATTGCCAATGGACCTGGCATTGCACAACACCAATGACGGAGGCGGATAATCCCTGCTCACCCTCCCCTCGTCCTTCGGGATGAGGCATAGATTGGAAGGGGTTCGAGCGTTATTGCATCTCAAAGCCCTTCGCCCGTAGTGATATCTAGCCCCACCGCCATACCTCCCTCGCCCTTCAATAATGGGGATCCCAGGCCTCATAATAGTCTCCTCAGTAGGGGGGTAACACCTTCTCGTTAATAACGGAGGTATTGGGCAACTGGTATTAAACGAAGGTCCAGGCTGAATACTGAAATTGTTATTACTAGTTCCTCCACTTTGTTGGCTATACGACGTCATGCGTCAATCACCCGTGTGGATGTTATCTAGTGAGCCAAACTTATCTATAAAAATTGAACCATTCTTTGTATTTGGAGCCACTAGTTCAACTTGATGCTTTAAGGTTTGAGGTCTTATGCTATCCGTGGGGGTACCCAGTTCATGAGGGGACAATAATAAACTTGAGACCCACTCTTCCTTAGTTAACGGTTTTGGGGAATTATTTACGTAATTAAATTCTAGGGGAGCGGAGGAAACAATGCGAGTTATTGAGTTTTCGATGGACGTTAGTCTCTTTGTGAATGTATCTTGCAATTTTTGTATTTTTCCAACGATACCTTCCAAAGTGTAATCATTTTCTACAGGGAGAACCACTATTCCATCATTATAAGTACATGGGGTTTCCTCCTTCAACTGCTTGGGGGCAGTGTTGGTGGTTAACTGTTGGTTCTTATGTTGTTTCACTTTAAAATGTTTTCCTAAGGCCTTTGAAGGGATGTTAATCTCAGACAGTTTAATAAGAGAGGGGGGAGGCCCATTCACATCAAACAAGCGTGTCACTGCCAATCCCACCCTCTGTAGTTTATCCTTATTATTTAGTATGCATTTTGCTGTTAATTCATCCTTGAGGGTTATCATCACTCGGTTTTGCTTATTATCATATGGCAAAAATTCCATATTGATGGAGTTAACTTCTGATAGAAACCCTTTTAAAACTAAATCAATTTTTTTAAGAATATACGTTCTTTGTTGAGCTGCTGTTGATAACTCTCTCCGATTGTAGAGCGGGCAAATGACCAGTCGATTTCTATTAAGGATAAGCACTTGACTATTTTGTATTCTCCTGTTATAGTTTTGATGCCTCAGGTCCAAAGGGTCATGGGAAGTGTTCTGTTCTTTGCCAAGTGATACATTCTGTTCTGTTGTAGCTTGCAACTCAGACGCTTGCAATGTTAATGTCGGCTTTGCATTCTGTTTCGTACTCTGTTTTGTAAAATTAGTCTTTGTATTATTAGTATTCTCTATATTGGTTTCCTTTATAGAGAAATTCTCCAAAAGCTTGAACAGTTTAGAAAAATTCATTTTCCTGGTTCGCACCATGCTCTTTGTCCGCCGTCCCATTTTAACATTTTTTGACTTCTTCTTATGTAGTGGGTGTATTCTCTGTTGTTGAACTTTCATTTTTGCTGGAGATAGTATCCCTCGCTTATTGCTTGCATTGACAGTAGTTGTCTCTAAGGTGTTGGGGGTTATTCTAGTATCGCTTGGTTTATTAGCAACTGAATTTTGACTTTTCCGATCTTCAATCGTCCTGACAAACTCTACCAGAGTTATAAGCAATCGCAGACATTCACTTAGGAAATTTCTAATTGGGCCTAATTCATTACTTAAGTATATTTGATAATCTCTCGTCGTTTCTTTAAAGAGCCCAATCAGAGTGTAGACAGAACTGTCAAAGTCCCAGCCGTGACCTTTTGAGTCACCCGGATTTACTCCCGGCTCCATCCTACATGGAGTCTCCATACTGTCACCATCACTGGGTCTAGGTGTTTTGACTGTACCATCTGATGTAATTTCTAGGTTTTTCAAATTCTGTTCTTGTTCACTTTCTAGGCGGGTCTCCGTTGCTCTATTTTGGGAGGCGACCTGGGCCATCTCCAATGCCAAGCTCACCCCCTCGCTCTCTCCGGCAGTTACTAAGTCCTTCCCATACCATGTTCGGTCCATAGACCATTCATGGGGCAGTGGAGTCTCGATGGATCCAGGGTCGCTTACTTTAGGCTTTAAATAATGTTGAATTTCTGACTGCAGAGTTTCTGGCCGAGTTTCTGGAGGGGGGAGTGTCAATGACATAGGAGAGATTCCCAGATCTTTATATTTCCGTCTTGTAAAAACCATCACCGTTATATAACTGAAATCTTTCCGTCTAGTCCTACTAAGGGGTTAGATTTCCAGCTCCCACTCCGTATATTACAAGCTGTTCAGGGCTCCTTCAGCCGTCTGATCTCCCTCCGTATTCGCCACTTAATTAGTTGTTACGGTTGGGTATTTTTCCAACACGGTTGGCTATTCTCCAACAGCGTGTCAAGAAGGCATAAAATAAGTAATAAATGAGTAACTTACAGCGATGGTAGATAATAAGGATGGGAGGTTCAGTTTGAGAATGAAGGTCGGCGTGATTCAATCAAGCTTGAGCTGCCATCTTGAGTGGCTAAAGTTACTAGAGGATTTATCTCCCATTAAAGTAAGTCTTAAGTTTTTTCGAAAACCTCTATTGTTGTTAAGTTTCGTAATTCCTCTCCGTCAGCTCTGCTCTAAGGTCAGTGGAAACAGTGGAAGCTCCCCCAATGTAAAACAACAATTCTTCCAGTTCACTCTCCGCTTAAGACTGCAGTTAATGAGATGATTGTTAGTCTCGCCGGCAGGCACACCGCAGCCAAGAGATGAACGATGTGATAGCGAAGCAATAAATTAGCCGGTAAAGTATTCAGCACAGTTTAGTCTCAGCAACGTTAGAAGTTAAAAACTATAATAAAAACGTTTAAAATAAACATTTAGCTGATAAAATAACTAAAAGCAAAGGGCTACTTGGAGCTGCAGCCTCGGAGCTGCTACCTCAGACGCCATCTTGGGCTAGTCTTATGAATATCATGATGAATTACAGACTGCTTGAGAGGCAAGAAGAAGTTCCAGTGGACGGAGACAGCGCAAACAGCCTTTGAAACGCTCAAGAAGGTCTTCGCCTCAGAGGAGCAGTTGCTGCACGTGAACCCCAGCAAGCCCATCAGAATAGAGACGGACGCATCAGACCGAGCCATTGGAGCTATACTACTGCAGCAGGATCCAGCAGGGGAATGGCGGCCCTGTGCGTTCTATTCCAGGAAGTTGAGCCGGTCGGAGGCAAACTACGCTATCTGGGACAAAGAGCTATTGGCAGTGGTAGCAGCATTCAAACACTGGCGTCACTTTTTGGCGGGGGCGAGGCACCAGATCCAGGTACGCACCGATCACAAGAACCTGGAGTACTGGCGCACGGCCAGGGTTCTCAATCAGCGCCAAATGCGATGGGCGGAGTTCTTCGCGGACTTCAACTTCCACATCCAGTATGTGCCGGGCGAGCAGAACGGCAGGGCGGACGCCCTATCCAGGAAGCCGGAGTACATGAAAGACGAAGGGCCTCCAGTGGCCAGGGCCATCTTCAAACCTGAACAGTGGCGGTGTGGGGCGGCACTGGGTGGTCGGGAAGAACTGGTGCGCCTCACCCAGGCCGATGACTTTGCCCAGAATAAGATCAGGGAGCTCAAGGAAGGGGATCCCAAGGCAGGAGGGTTTGAGGAAAAGGAGGGGCTGCTGTTGTACAAAGGGGCACTGTATGTGCCAGGGGAGGACATGAGGGCCAAGATTCTCAGACAGCTTCATGACAATCCCACAGCGGGGCACTTTGGGCAATTCAAAACCATGATATTGGTCACGAGAGAATTCTGGTGGCCGAAAATCAGACAGGACGTCAGGGAATACGTCAGGGGGTGTGAGGTTTGCCAAAGGGCCAAGGGGGAGAGGAGGGTACCAGCAGGGCTACTGGAACCGCTTCCCACCCCGAGCAAGCCCTGGGAAGCGGTTTCCCTGGACTTTGTCACGGATCTCCCCCGGTCCAAAGGCAACACGGCGGTACTGGTCGTAGTGGATCTCCTGACCAAGATGGCCCACTTCATTGCCTGCCCCAAAGTGGTGTCGGCGGAGGAGACGGCCCGGTTGTTTGTGCAGCACGTGTTTAGGCTGCATGGCATGCCAGCGAGAGTAATTTCGGATCGCGGTGCCCAATTTACCTCCCGTTTCTGGCGCAAGCTCATGCAGATCTTGCAGGTGCAGGTGTGTCTGTCCTCCGCACGTCATCCACAGACCAACGGTCAATCGGAGCGTGTTAATTCAATTCTGCAGCAGTATCTGCGTTGTTACGCTTCCCAGCAACACAACGACTGGAGTGACAAGCTCTCCCTTGCAGAGTTTTCGTACAACAATGCTCAGCACTCCTCGGCAGGCATGTCCCCATTCCAGGCGAACTACGGCAGCCACCCCAGAGCCTTTCCGGGAAGGGGGGGGAACAGGGGGATGGAGACGTGCCAGCGGCACAGAGTTTCGCTGAGGAGTTGGAAGCATTGCACCAATTGCTCAGTGACAATTTGGAGCGGGCAAAGGAGGCGTACAAAACGGCAGCGGACCGGCACCGCAGGGAGGGGGAGGACATCCAGGTGGGAGATATGGTATGGTTGTCCACGCAAGGTTTGCCTATCCGCGGCAGGTGCAAGAAGCTGCAGCAACGTAGACTGGGGCCTTTTGAGGTAGTGGAGCAGATTAACCCCGTGGCTTTCAAACTACGACTGACGGACGACATGAGGATTCACCCGGTGTTCCACAGGTCTCTCCTGTCCAAGTACAGGGAACCTCACAGGTACCAACAGGGCTACCAGCAGGGGTCGCAGGGGTTACCGCTGCTGGAACCGGAACTGTTCAACGAGGCCACTGAGATTTTGGATTCCAGGTGGCAAGGGGATGAACTGCAGTATTTGGTAGCGTGGGAGGGGGAGCCAGCATCGGAAAATGCATGGGTCCAGGCAGAGGAAATCACCAGGGAACATCTGGTGTGGGAGTTTCACGAACTATTCCCGCACAAGCCCAAACCATGCCGGTGGCAACTAAGAGACGTGTTCCAACCCACAGACTCGGAGGAAGGGGACTTCTGGGGTTTCCCACCATCGGAGGGGGGTGAGGGGTACCCTGGGGTAGGAGAAGAAAGCCAGAGTGCAGAACCCTTCTCTCCACCCATGGCCAGGGAGGACTGGGAAGACGTGTTTTCATCATCGTCCAGTGCCGACACCACAATATTCTTAGGTTTCCCTTCCTCCCCTGACACGGCAGACGAGTCTTGGGGGGAGCTGGGGGATCTGGAGAGGGGACCCGACACCGCTCGCTCTCCACCCTGTGCGCCCCCTCAGGAGGGGAAGGGGGGCTTGGAAGGGGGGGTGGATGTCAGGGGCTGGCCGGGCTCCGAAGCGGTGCCAGAGGAAACAGCGGACCTAGATAGAGCCACGCTGACGCCCGAGGAGTTACTGAGGGTCTGGGACCAAGAGCAGGCACAGCCCCTGCTGACACCAGAGCAGATAGTGCAGCAATGGGAGGAAGCTTCCACCAGAGGGCTAGCACAGTCCATGGGACGGGACCAGGAGAGGGAGTCCGAGGAGGAGGGGAGGCTTATAGATCCTGCAGGAGCATCAGACACGAGCAGCGTGGAGGGAGAAAGCGAAAGGGAAAAGGGATCCGTAGGACCACCTCGGTCAAGGGCACGGAAGAGGAAACAGGAGAGGCGGAGACTAGGGTTTCCGAAGCTCCTCTGCTGGGGGCGGAGCCGCAAATCAGCACTCGAAGGATCTGACTCCGAGGGGTCGGATGCATAGCCGTAAAGTCTGGACTGTTCAATAGTGTACAATAAAGTGATTAGTGTAACAGACGGCGTTTGTGGATGCTTACTTCCGAGGAGACACACATCCACCTCACAGTCAGCCTCTGCATTTAGTATTTTGCTTCAAAGAGGAAGGAGCCAATATTATCCCAGCACTCAGTCGTCATCCCCCCCCCAATCTATAGAGGGAATTTTCTGTGTCTCGTTTTTTCTGAAGGAAAATTTGCTTCAAAAAAGAATCAATCAAATAGGCTGCAAGCATTGTAGCCTTATCAGGAAATTCAGGGGTTTGCGTTGCTCCCAGGTAGGGAAAGAAGGAGCCCAAAAAGACATCGAGGTTTGGTTCAAAAGAGAAAGGCTTTATTCTGCCCTTCCGGAAAGGCAGAAGGTTCCGTATGATCATTCAAAACAGGAACGAAAACAATCAGTCCAGGCAAAACTTATATACCTTTCAGTGAGCTCTCTCTCCCCCTCCCAAAAGGTCTATGACCATATTAGGTAAATCCTTCCTGCTTCCATGCATCACAAGATCCTGTAACCCATATAAGGAAATTACTTCCTGTGAACCTTGACTGGGCTCTGACACATCGTACGCAAGTCATGTTCTCGGACTGTACTAATGAAGAGATCATCCCGTGCTCTTGTGCGTAACAGTTACCCTTGTAACTGCCGTCAGGATGTTTACAATCTTACACTGTCTCTGGCTGGGGCTCGCACCTTATCTTGTCCTCTGTTCTGAACAGCACAAGGCCCTGTGATGTAAGCCTTTGTTCCACTTGCCTCTTTGTTACTGGAGCAAAGGTTACTACTTTTGAGCTAGTAAAAAGCTCCTTTTGAAACTAACAGTTAGGTGTTGGCCTTTGGGTAACAGATTTGGGTTACCTAACCCTTCATTCCCTCCTCTTGTCTTTGGACCACTTAAAAGGCCATTTCTTTTAAGCGCGTCCCGCGCAAAGGCCAACACATACTAGCTGATGCAATAACATGGGGTAACATGGGGTACTAGCTTGGGATAATACCGACCCCCTGTATCACAGTTACAAACACTGCAGCAAGCAGGGAATACAGAAGCATAAGCAACAACCAACAAACAAAAACAACCTGCACGTTGTGCCAAAGTAGAAGGCAAAGGAGGGGCCCCAAGGTGCAAACAGGACACATTGGGCCTGAGGTGGGCAAGGGCCAGTATTGCTGCCATCTGGAGCCATCTATGATATATGGATGGTACGCCGCCCCATGACTTCTCCCTGCCTCAAAATCTAGGGGTTTTGGTTTCCCGAACACCAGGGGCAAGCACATGACGATGAACACCACCCCTTTCTCCCTTGGGCGCCCCCACATCCGAAGTTTCCCCAAACGACAGAAGCATAACAAAAACACAGTGTCCAGTAGCAGGATGAAAAGTCCCACACTCAGCTGCAACAGTTGGTGGCCCCCTTCTAGAAGAGAGAAAACCAAGAGTTCCCATCGCCGTCCACACCCATGCTGACTTGTTGTTGTCCAGCCATGTATAGAAGCGCTGGCCACCTGGGAGTGTCAAAGAGGCCTGGTGTAGATCAGGCATCCTAGTCCAATTCAAATGTCGCCACAAGCATGGTGGAAGTCCATCTAGGACCCAAGGATGATGCAAAACAATGTAGGGTCCTTTCAATGAATGTGGTCTCAGCAGGCAGGGCCTGAACCCAATTTCCTATTCACACCAGGGGGAAAGGGATGCAATGCAAAGGGCAACGAATAAAAAGCTTTCCAGGGCCACTCGTCCAGGAGGGTCCTCCCTGAGCGGCCAAAACAGTTCCACGCTGTTCCAAGTTCGTACTCTCAGCAAAAGTCGCTCCTTGAAATCCGGCTTTCACGGCACGAATGTCTTACAGAACGGCTGCTGGCACTGATGACTGGGATGTCACAAGTCAGTCAGTCCCCCTTCAGTCTGGAGAGAGCAGGAAACAGTTCCACCTTCACCCAAAACAGAACCCCAAACACAACTGGTGCTTTTGGGACAGGCCTTCTTCAGATGCCTGCTGAAGGCACACTCTGGCTGTTGGCCTCCTTAGCCTGGCACCAAACTGCTGTTTCAGCTTTTGGGAACAAAACCACTGCTCTCCCTTCCCACAGTCCATGCCTGCTACTTCCACGCAGTATCACGCTAGTAGCACAGGAACCAACAACTATAGTCCTGGCAAGCTGCCATGGCCTGAAATCAACTTTCGCTTTCTGCCGCTCTCAAAGGGAGCTCTCAGAAGGAGAGTAACTCCTGATGCCATTGGGGATCGATGATGCAATCCGGAATCGATGCCAGGCTGAGGACGGACGGGGTGAAGCCCTGGCTCCAGTCATTTCGATGGCGTGGGTTTGCTGGAGGACTCCATCTCGGAGGTCAAGAAGCGAAAGCCATATCCGTTGCCCAGGTATCAGAGGGTTCATGGCGCAACAGCCACTTGAAGAAGTGTTCGGCAAAAGCACGAGTCGACAGGTGCTGGTCCTTCGCTTCCTGCGGTGTGGGTGGCGATGGACCTGCCCATCCTCCCGTTGGTCACCTTGTAGGCCCAAGGTGGACTGCAGCATGCTTCAGAGAGGGCCAGTGGATGGAAAAGACCCTTCCGTTGAGCTCAAAGGGGATGAATGTGTGGACAGCAGGAAAACAACTTAAAACTTGCTGATGCCAAGACTGAAAATACTGGCACAGGAGAAGCAGATGGTGCTGCCATCGGGGGTGCAGCCCCAGCAGGGGTGGGTGGTCACCTAGATGATGAGTCACAGAAGCTGGTGCAAATCAGTTGACACAGTTCAATTGCACATATGGCGGACCCGAAGAATAAGGCTGATGACTCAAAAACTGCGACCGTGGATAGCCAAATGATATCGTAACTCAGGGATATGAGTTGCTGCTGTGCAAGCTTCTCGTACAAACGTAGTCCAGAAGGAAAAAAGCAAGAGTCCTTATTGGAAAATGAAGAAGGGCTAGTTGGGGATTGATGAATCGATGATGGGGTGATCAATATTCTGATGGCGAGGGGTAAAGCTCCCCCTCTCCCTCTCGTGCTGCTTGCCCACTCTGCCAGGCGGTTGTCCCTAGCCGAATCAGATGCCATCTGGTGGTAAGGCTCCCATACAGCATACAAGTCAGAATGTGTCGAATTGAGGATGTCTTCTTCCAAACACAGGATCATAAACACATAAACACCTCTAGCACATCCTATGTCTCTCAACACAGAATCCACACACAAGACCATAACATAACATAAACACAGTGGGCGCTCTGCAAACCTCTCATGCCCTTCCCAGGGCATTCAATGGGGCCTGGAATGCATAGACTCGACCTATGCACAGGGGTTCAAGCATGGGTCCACCTGTTCAAGGAGGAAAAACCTTGGGAGAGCAACTGCAAATAATTTCCAACATCCAAATCATCACTAATCATGGAGATGGGATATCATGTTTACATAAAGTACAGGTGGTTTGAGGTGAGAGTCTACAATACACCTTCAAACAGTCTAATCATTCTGGCCGGATCCCCTTCAGAAAGAAGGATTCTGGTTTTCTATGGGTTGCACACTGAAGGTGCTTGCAGCAGCAGCCCAACAAACCAGAGGTTGGGTTGCTCTGGGGGTTGCTCTTAACAAAGCAGGACCATCATCAAGGGATACAGTCCCCACGCTCCTCCTAAAGCCTTTCTTTGCTTTATATACCAATCCTCATTCTTGCAGACCTCCTTTTTCCTTTTCTGCAACTTTCTTTTTCCTTTTCTGCACTTGTCCACTTTAAATCCCCATCTAAGTTCCTTCTGAATGCTCCAATTCAATCAATCCTCCTCACTATCCTATCCTTCTGCCTCTGTGGCAGTAACAACAAATGCTGGCTGATGCTCCTCCCTTTCTGTCCATTCCTCATCTTCACCTAACTCTGCCCAAACTCTCCCATCACTAATTCAATCCTGCAAACACATTCCTTCTGGGTTCACCTTTCTTCCCCACCTGCACATCGCCAACAACACATGCTTTTCCTGTCAATCTCTATAACTCTTTACACTTCACACCAACTCCAAAACACCTTTTTCCTTCCTTCCGCCTTTTCCTAGTGCTGAGGTGGTGGCGGGTCTCTCACAACATACTAGAGCCCCTTCCTTCCTTTCTCTGCCTGCCTGTAGTTCCTCTTCTCCACCACTACTGATCTCTCCAAGACCCGATCTCTCTCTTTTCTCTCTCTCAAAAAGAAAACAC
The DNA here is from genome assembly GCA_034642065.1 of Darevskia nairensis. Classification (NCBI taxonomy): domain Eukaryota; kingdom Metazoa; phylum Chordata; class Lepidosauria; order Squamata; family Lacertidae; genus Darevskia; species Darevskia nairensis. The sequence continues at coordinate 625,631 of JAWWNI010000963.1, forward strand.
ACACTACACACACTCTCACTTACTGGATTTTCCCTACATGCTTCAATCCCTCACTTTACACCCATGCGCTTTCAAAAAAAAGACAACCTCCCAGACATCTTGGATTTACCTTTGCTCCTTTCCTCTGTCTCACCGTCTTCCTCATCTCCGCTACTGCTGAGCTGCTCGGTCCCTGATCTTTTTCACTTTGCTTGCCTGCCTCTTGAACTCCCCCTCTTCAAAACGCTCTCTGAGTTATGGCTCCATTTCTTACTTGCCCTCCTAGCTGCCTTGTGCATTTTCCCTTCTTTGTCCAACTTTCCCCCCCTGCATGGTTGGAATCCCTCTCAGCTTCTCTGTCCTCGCCTTACACTTTCCCTGCTTCGTTTTCCCTGCTGGGCTGCTCACCTACCTCCACCTACCTACCTATGCCCCTTGACCCAATTTTCATCATCCTCATCATCCTGGGCTACCACTCTTTTACCCTTTTATCTACTCCCCGCTCTGCTCTTACTCCCCCCTTTTAATCCAAAAGCCAGAGCAACCAAGTCTTGGCTGCAGAAAGCTCTGGCTACGCGGAAGGGGCTTTAGAAAACCGGATTAGTAAACCAAAGATCACGGGTTTTTGGAAAACACACACACACCTAGACCAAATTAAAAGAGGACTCAGGAAAGAGGGGAAAAACTGCAGAAGCTTGCAATAAATACCCACTCTCAGAGAAAAAGGGAAAAAAATAAGAGGAGGACTTTTTGGACCTCACAATTCAAAAATACCTGCAAGCTGGAATATAGACAAGAGGAGGGCAACATTAAATCTGTAATCCTAGCCAACTTTAACAATAACAAACAAGTAATTGGAACACATTAAAATCGCATTTTCTTCTTAGAATGGTGAATTGCAAATCTTTTCAGCCACAATTTCTTACTTCTTCACAATATTATTACCAAATACAATCAAATAGTTTCCAAATCATACTTTTAAAAGTGTTACTTTGAATTAAACATTCCTCAAGAAAAACTTAAAAAACCCAACACTTTTCAGGACCCAGAGACTTTTCATAGGTGTCCTTAGCATGGAAAGCCAAAGCACTTCAAAATTACCACTCAGTTCTGAACTGCTTTCAGACAGACACCGTGTTCCCATCACTGCGTGCCTCCTGCTACCTCAGGCAGAACTCACACTCTCAGTTTTCTACACCTTTTCTACACCTGTGGAGCTACCTGTCCTCTTTCAGATCAGGCTTCATCAACCTTCAGGAGTTTCCTCCTCCTACCACTCCTCCTTGCTGTGCGGCACAGGGCAGAGGCAACCAAACTATCCCCTCCAGGGGTTGGCAAAAAATTAGTTTGATTGTAGGTAATTCTGCTTGCCTCTTCTCTGCGCCCAATTTCATCTTCTCAACCATAAGGGGTTTTTTGTTTTTTCAGGTTGGAAGTCTTTCTGCCTTTTGGTTTAAAATCCCAATCATCCCCTTTGTTGGCATCCAATTGTCCAGAAAACACTGCAAGGAGGGGTTGATTTGCTCCCCCCCTATATTTGGAACACTCTCACTCCTAGTAATTTTCCACACTTCCACACACACTCTTCACATGCCTCTCACCAACACACCATTCATTAGAGTGTCCCCATACACCCGGTTTCCCTCCCCCCTTTCTCCGAAGTTGGTGGCACGCTTTCGCTGCTCACTACCAACCGTGCTAACGGCAATTCTGCTCACGGCTAGCAACAATTTTGCTAGCGGCACCTCCGCGTACCGCCAGCAAAATTCCGCCAGCGGCAATTCTGCTCTCTGCTAGCACTGTAACAGTCAGCGGCTCCCTTCGCTCACTGCTGACCGGCGGCTTTTTGAACAGCACACTGCCGGTGGGTTGATCAGACCCCCTGTTTACTACTATGTCCCCTGGTTCCCCTGGTTCCCCTGCAGCTGCTGTCCCTTTCTCTCATCCTGCAACGTCGACACTCAGCGCAGGGTGGTCAGTTCCTCCTACAAAACTGGTAGGTGTGCGCACTTAGAACTGCCAACCCCGAACAGAGCTGTTCACTTTGCAGTGACGCCTCGAACCTTCATCCCTCAAGCCTTGGGGAACGCAAATCCCGGACGAGCCCCCAGGAAATGTAGCCTTCTCAGGAAATTCAGGGGTTTGCGTTGCTCCCAGGTAGGGAAAGAAGGAGCCCAAAAAGACATCGAGGTTTGGTTCAAAAGAGAAAGGCTTTATTCTGCCCTTCCGGAAAGGCAGAAGGTTCCGTATGATCATTCAAAACAGGAACGAAAACAATCAGTCCAGGCAAAACTTATATACCTTTCAGTGAGCTCTCTCTCCCCCTCCCAAAAGGTCTATGACCATATTAGGTAAATCCTTCCTGCTTCCATGCATCACGAGATCCTGTAACCCATATAAGGAAATTACTTCCTGTGAACCTTGACTGGGCTCTGACACATCGTACGCAAGTCATGTTCTCGGACTGTACTAATGAAGAGATCATCCCGTGCTCTTGTGCGTAACAGTTACCCTTGTAACTGCCATTAGGATGTTTACAATCTTACACTGTCTCTGGCTGGGGCTCGCACCTTATCTTGTCCTCTGTTCTGAACAGCACAAGGCCCTGTGATGTAAGCCTTTGTTCCACTTGCCTCTTTGTTACTGGAGCAAAGGTTACTACTTTTGAGCTAGTAAAAAGCTCCTTTTGAAACTAACAGTTAGGTGTTGGCCTTTGGGTAACAGATTTGGGTAGCCAGGGGGGGCAAGGTTAGGCAGCTGCCCCCAAATTAATAAAAATCAATAAAAAAATATAAAGCAAACTGAGGATCTGCCCACCCAATAAAAGGCGTTCCCCCACCAAAAAAACAATAATGGCTATGCCCACGGTTGAAGGTTATCTGTCCATGTGCTTCCAATCCAGTAATTGGATTTGCACATTGGCCCAGTTCCTAGTTGTGGCACAAAACAGTAGCAACACCTGATGCCAGATGCTCAGTTTAACAGTGGAGGAGTCAGTCCCACAGAGAGGGACCTTGGCTGGAGCAGCCAATAGTGAAGGCAGGGAGGAGAGAGAGAGGAGGAATCTCTGGGTCAAAACCTCTTCTGAATACAAGATTCTCAGGGATGAGCTGCCAGGGGACAAATTGGGCGTGAGAAATGTGGGTTTTGTGGACCCCCCCAGAGGCACTGATGCTACTCAAGGACACTGGCTGGGAACCCCAGACCCTCCATGTGTCCCTATTTTCCAGGGACAGTCCTGGATTTACAGAAGCTGCCCCAGTTTCTGGTTTGAACCCAGAATGTCCCGCTTTTCCATAGGACGTCCCTATTTTCATTGGAGAAATGTTGGAGGGAATGGAGTCTTGAAGAGAAAGGACTGTTCCACTGTAGCTGCAGTCACATTTCTATTCTGGCTTTTTAAAAATCATTTATAATTTTCATTTTACAACCAGCACAACATGTAAATTTGAATTATTCCACTTCATATTTTGACTCCGCTCCCACCTTTCTGCGGTTTCTTACATTTATTCCTTTCTTACTGCATTTCCAAGTTGACCCTATTTATTGTTTATCCTAACTAGTTCATATATGTTGTCCATCACTGCACCTTTTTACTTTAATCCTGCTAATGTCTTAATTTGTTTTAAATACTTTTGTAAGTATTCAATAAACAGTTTCCATTCGACATTAAAAGTTTATCATCTTGATTTCTTATTCTTCCAGTAAGTTCTGCCATTTTTTAGTAGTCTAATGGTTTCCTTAGTTGAGACATTTTCTTCTTTCCAACTTTGGCAAAAAATCACTCGTGAGGCAGTGGTCACATACAGAAATACATTTTTATATTCTCTAGGTAACTCTAGTCCCATAATTCCCAAAAGGAAAGCCTCTGCTATCTTAATAAAAGTTATCTTAAACTTTTTTTCAATTTGTTATATATCATTTCCCAGTAGGCTTTTACGTTATTACATATTCACCACAAAGGGTGAATATGGAGCATTTCCAACAGGTATTTGATTTATACATTTTTGCTAATCTATTGGGTGTCAAATAACATCTATACATCATTTTCATATAGTTTTCCCTCAAACCATAACTTGCTGTAAACTTCAGAGCTATATTCCACAACGGCTCCCATGCCGATATGGGAGAGACGACTCTTCCAGTTTCGCTGCAGCATCATGTTTTTACTGCCCTCTCGCCAATGGGAAGGAGAAGCAAAATAGCCTCCCTGCAAGCAGGAAACTGGGGCAAGGCTTGGCCTGCAGCCTTTCTCCTTGCTGTGCTAGGCCCGTTCCGCTGATACAGTGGGGGAGATGCGTCAGGTGCGCAACTCAGGTGGAGCTACAAAGGGTGAGAGACTCACCAGGTATGCTCAGGAGTTTGCTAACAGGAGTTTCGCTGTGGTTAGTGACTTCACTCCCTCCACCAAACACCAAAACCAGCTCTCTCTCTTTTTTCCAATTTCTTTTTATTAATTTTACAGTTTTAAGCACATACCATTACTGTTAAATTTTTCATTCTTCCCCCCTCTCACTGAGGGAAGCAACAATCATCCTCTTCTCACACAAGGGTAGCCATAAACATTGTAAATTTAACATCACTAACATTATTTAATATCATCACTTGGGCCTGGCCCAATTCTGTGGGCCAGGCATTCCTTCATTCCTCAATTTCATATTTCGGTTGACTTCCCCTCTGTTGAATTCATTATATATCCTCTGTATCAGTTTTCAAACTCCTAAATTTCATAATATCCTAAAATACAAAAATCATTTTCCTTAAACAACTCCTTTTTCCAAACCTCAGCATCTTGGTGCTTCTGCTCCTTTCCTCCAGCCTTATCAAATTCCCTTACACCAACCTAATTTAAAACTCCTTTTTTTCTATTTTTTACACCCTTACCTCCCTCTGGTCTCGAAATTTGTAGCTATATATCCCACTACTTAACTCCTAATTTTTTAACACTAAAAAGCGTTCCAGAAGAATCAAAGCAGATGCCATACTCCTATTTAAACCATTTCTCTTCTTTGAGTTAATTGATGGCTTGTAGTTTCCACTCTTACAGCTCTTACCCAACAGAGTCTTCTGACAGTTTGTAAAACTTCCACTACAACTGAACCTCTATCCACTTCCCTAGCACTTATATGGTTTCTCCCCTGTATGAGTTTGTTGGTGTTTTGTAAGAACTCCTCTTGTACTGAAGCTCTTTCCACACTCCATACATTTAAAAGGTTTCTCCCCCGTGTGAGTCCGTTGATGAATTCTAAGGTCTCCATTCTGACTGAATCTCTTTCCACACTCCATGCATTTAAATGGTTTCTCCCCTGTGTGAGTCCGTTGATGAATTCTAAGGTCTCCACTCTGACTGAATCTCTTTCCACACTCCATGCATTTAAATGGTTTCTCTCCTGTATGACTCCGTTGATGAATTCTAAGGTGTCCACTCTGACTGTAGCTCTTTCCACACTCCATACATTTAAATGGTTTCTCCCCCGTGTGAGTCCGTTGATGTTTTCCTAGTGATCCACTCTCATTGAAGCTCTTTCCACACTCCATGCATTTAAATGGTTTCTCCCCTGTGTGAATCCGGTGATGAATTCTAAGGTGTCCACTCTCACTGAAGCTCTTTCCACACTCCATGCATTTAAATGGTTTCTCTCCTGTGTGACTCCGTTGATGAATCCTACCATATTCACTCCGACTGAAGCACTTTCCACACTCCATGCATTTAAATAATTTCTCCCCTGTGTGAGTCTGTTGATGAATTCTAAGTGTTCCACTATTAGTGAAGCCCGTTCCACACTCCACACATTTAAATGGTTTCTCCCCTGTGTGAGTCCGGTGATGAATTCTAAGGTGTCCACTTTGACTGTAGCTCTTTCCACATTCCATGCATTTAAATGGTTTCTCCCCCGTGTGAGTCCGTTGATGAATTCTAAGTTTTCCACTCTCACTGAAGCTCTTTCCACACTCCATGCATTTAAATGGTTTCTCTCCTGTGTGAGTCCGTTGATGAATTCTTAGTGTTCCACTAGTAGTGAAGCTCTTTCCACACTCCATACATTTAAATGGTTTTTTAATGGCTTCTTCTTTATTCCCATTGAAATGGCCCCCCAGAATTCTGACTGCCTTCTCCATTGTCTGCTTTCAACCAGGGGGTGGTGGGAGGAAATCCTATTTGTTTTCTAGGAAGAGAACAAAGGAATATTACACACATTAATCAGCACCTGCTCTTATTTTAACGTCTCGTACATTCTCTCCTATTCTCCATATGTTGCAAATTTTTAGGAAAGGCAAATGAAATAATGTTAAATAATTGTAACACATCATCAGCCTTTCATAACCCTTAAAGGGAGCTGCTCTGTGTTCATGAACCTGATCACTATTCATCAGGGTCCTAAGTTAAATGAATACAATTTTGTTGATTGGAAGTAACATTTGATAGCGCTTCTAGAAGCAAGAGAAGTCTTGGAAGCTACAGTGGTACCTCTGCTTACGAACTTAATTCAATCCAGAGGTCTGTCCTTAACCTGAAACCATTCTTGATCTGAGGTACCACTTTAGCTAATGGGGCCTCCCGCTGCCGCTGGTGCATGATTTCTGTTCTCATACTGATGTAAAGTGCTTAACCCGAGGTACTACTTCCAGGTTAGTGGAGTCTGTAACCCGAAGTGTTTGTAACCCGAGGTACCACTGTATTGAAAATCCTAAGCCTACTGAATCAAGTAAAGAGGATTTAGCCAAGATTAGAGCGTGGAAGCTGAAGAATAGTAAAGCCAGAAACATCGTTTTAGATGGGCTCCATGATGTGCAGTTATCCACGATGGACTGCAAGAGATGATATGTCTCAAATCTTAAAGGATTTAGAGCACATGTATGGAGACATAATTATGCATTTTAGCAGATTGCAAAGGCCAGAGACACAACCAGAAGAATTGTGTGCTTTAAGAATTGTGTGCGACTGAGGAAGTGGGCAAAAGGTGAGCTGAGCTTGTAGGGTGGAGCTAATCAGTGCCTGGAGGGCAACGACTGAGGAGGGAGCACAAGGGCTTCTGCCTTTTGGATATGTGTGACTGTCCAGGCTTGTGTGTGTGTGTTTGTTTCTGGCTTGTGTGTGTGAGTTTGTCAGGTGACTAGCTGTGGGTGGAGCTAATCAGTGCGTGGAGGGCAGCGCCGCGCGCTGCAGTTTGACCCAACTTTTAGATAGAGGGGAGCTAGTCTCAAACGTTTATTAGGGGAAACCTAGGCTTCTTTTTTTTGTGTGTGTGTGTGTCCTGACTTCAAGCTTCTAGATGGAGGGTGAGGGAACAACTGTAGTCGCCTGCAATTCCTGCGCAATGTTTGCCTTCTTGCCAAAGGATGTAGGCAGCTACACCTGCAGCAACTGCAAGTTGGTTGCCCTACTAGAAGTCAAGGTCCAGCAACTTCAGGCCCGTGTATCTACACTCCAGAAAATTAAAGAGCTGGAGCTTTTCTTGGATGCAGCAGAGCACACTGTCTGCACCAAGGAGGAGACAGGGCACATCCCTGAGGAGGAGATCAGTTCCCCAACTCAGGAGCCAGATGTATGGAGGAACGTGACCCACAGAAGTAGAATGCCCAGGGATCGCTCTGAGTGTTTAGAACTACACAATCGATTTGAAGTGCTCTCCCTTAACATGGAAGATGCAGAACAGACTCCATTGGAAGATCTCTCCCTCATCACAGTTGATGAGGTATATAAAGACGAGCAGCAAAGTCAGTCCTCCGGGAATGTGCAGGTGACCTTGGAAGGGACAGCACATGTAAGAATCCCGACCAAGCCTAAGAGGAGGCGTGTAGTGGTGATAGGGGATTCCCTACTGAGGGGTACAGAAGCAGTGATCTGTGGGCCTGATAAGATGTCTCAAGAGGTGTGCTGTCTCCCCAGGGCCAAGATCCATGATGTAACAGAACGGCTGCAAGGAATCATAAAACCCACTGACAAAAACCCCTTCCTTTTAGTCCATGTGGGAACCAATGACACTGCAAGCCATGGCCTCCAGAAGATCAAAAGTGATTATGAGGCTCTGGGCAGGAAGTTGAAGCAATTAAATGCACAAATTGTCATCTCATCTGTCCTCCCAGTTGAACGACGTGGCCCAGGAAGAGAGGGAAAAATAGGGGAAGTGAACAAATGGCTTCGCAAATGGTGCCAGCAGGAACGGTTTGGATTATTAGATCACGGTCTGCAGTTTCTTGAAGATGGACTTCTGGCAAGTGATGGGCTGCACCTCACAAGGGTTGGGAGGAATGTTTTTGCCAACAATCTCAAAAACCTCATCAGGATGGCTTTAAACTGACTTATGTGGGGGAGGGAGACAGTGGTCCTGAAGGTAGGAGTCTATCAAATGCTGAAGATGATCATCCAAATGTCAAGGACCAAATGGAGCAAACAGCACACAGACCTAGTGGTGGGAGGAAAAAATCCTTAAGTAGGAGACTAGGGGGAATGATCAATGGTCTTCAATGTCTGTATACAAATGCACAGAGCATGGGAAATAAACAAGATGAACTTGAGCTCTTGGTACAGCAAACTAAATACGACATAATAGGCATCACTGAAACCTGGTGGGATGAGTCTCATGATTGGAATGTAGTAATAGAGGGATACAATCTATTTAAGAGAAATAGACCAAACAGGAAAGGAGGAGGAGTGGCGTTATATGTCAGGGATGTGTATACCTGTGAAGAGATCCATGATTTAAAACTTCAAAGCCAAATTGAGAGTATCTGGGTCAAAATTAAGGGAGAGAAAAATAACAGTGATCTCATTGTGGGAGTTTACTATAGATCCCCAAGCCAAACTGAGGACATAGATGATGCCTTCCTGGAACAGATGACCAAGCATTCAAAAGGAAATGAGATAGTAGTAATGGGGGATTTAAACTATCCTGATATTTGTTGGATGTCAAACTCAGCCAAGAGCATAAGGTCGAACAGATTCCTCACTGGCCTTGCAGACAATTTCATTGTCCAGAAAGTGGGAGAAACAACAAGAGGATCAGCCATTTTAGATCTGGTCCTAACCAATAGTGATGACCTGGTTAGTGGGGTAGAAGTGGCAGGATCATTAGGTGGGAGTGATCATGCTCTTCTGGAGTTTATTATACAGCAGAAAGGAGCAACCAAGCATACTAAGACTCAAATTCTAGACTTTAAGAAAGCCGATTTCAGAAAACTTAGGGAAACGCTGGGTGTGATCCCATGGTCAATAATACTAAAATGTAAGGGAGTTCATGATGGATGGGAGTTTGTTAAAAGGGAGATATTAAAAGCACAACTTCAAGCAGTACCAATGAGACAAAAACATGGAAGGTGCCTAAATAAGCCAGGGTGGCTATCTAAAGAACTTTTAACTGAGTTAAGATTTAAAAGGGATATGTACAAGAAATGGAAAAGGGGGGAAACCACCAGAGAGGAATTCAAACAAATAGCCAGCACATGTTGAGACAAAGTCAGAAAAGCTAAAGCACAGAATGAACTCAGGCTTGCTAGAGAGGTTAAAAGCAATAAAAAGGGCTTTTATGGGTATGTCCGTAGCAAAAGGAAGAACAAGGAAACAGTGGGGTCACTTAGAGGAGAAGATGGTGAAATGCAAACAGGGGACAGAGAAAGGGCAGAACTCCTCAATGCCTTCTTTGCCTCAGTCTTCTCCAAAAAGAAAACAATGCCAGACCTGACGAATATGGAGCAGATGATACAGCAGGGGAAACACAGCCCAGAATAAGTAAGGAGGTAGTACAAGAACACTTGGCTAGATTAGATGTATTCAAGTCTCCAGGGCCAGATGAACTACATCCCAGAGTATTAAAAGAACTGGCAGAGGTGATTTCAGAACCACTGGCAGTAATCTTTGAGAATTCCTGGTGAACAGGCGAAGTCCCAGCAGACTGGAGGAGGGCAAATGTTGTCCCCTATTTTCAAAAAAAGAGAAACAATTACCGCCCAATCAGCCTGGCATCAATACTAAGAAAGATTCTAGAGCAGATCACTAAGCAAACGCTCTGTGAGCACTAAAAGTCAGCATGGGTTTCTGAAAAATAAGTCATGTCAGACTAATCTGATCTGTTTTTTTGACAGAATTACAAGCCTGGTAGATGAAGGGAAGGGACCAGGTGGCGCTGTGGGTTAAACCACAAGCTTGCTAATCAGAAGTTCAGCGGTTCTAATCCCTGCGATGGGGTGAGCTCCCGTTGTTCGGTCCCAGCTCCTGCCCACCTAGCAGTTCGAAAGCACGTTAAAGTGCAAGTAGATAAATAGGGACCGCTCCAGCGGGAAGGTAAACGGCGTTTCCGTGCGCTGCTCTGGTTCGCCAGAAGCAGCTTTGTCATGCTGGCCACATGACCTGGAGGCTGTCTTTGGACAAACACCGGCTCCCTCGGCCTATAGAGCGAGATGAACACGCAACCCCAGAGTCGGACACGACTGGACCTGATGGTCAGGGGTCCCTTTACCTTTACCTAGATGAAGGGAACACTGTGGATGTAGCCTATCTTGATTTCAGCAAGGCCTTTGACAAGGTGCCCCATGATATTCTTGTAAAGAAGCTGGTAAAATGCGGGCTAGACAATGCTACCATTCAGTGGATTTGTAACTGGCTGACTGACCCAAAGGGTGCTCATCAATGGCTCCTCTTCATCCTGGAGAGAAGTGACTAGTGAGGTGCGACAGGGTTCTGTCTTGGGCCCAGTCTTATTCAACATCTTTATCAATGACTTGGATGATGGGCTTGAGGGCATCCTGATCAAGTTTGCAGATGACACCAAAGTGGGAAGGGACAGGATCACACTTCAAAATGACATTAACAGATTAGAGAATTGGGCCAAAGCAAACAAGATGAATTTTAACAGGGAGAAATGTAAAGTACTACACTTGGGCAAAAAAATTGAAAGGCACAAATACAGGATGGGTGACACCTGGCTTGAGAGCAGTACATGTGAAAGGATCTAGGAGTCTTGGTAGACCACAAACTTGACATGAGTCAACAGTGTGATGCAGCATCTAAAAAAGCCAAAGCAATTCTGGGCTGCATCAATAGGAGTATAGCATCTAGATCAAGGGAAGTAGTACCCTGTTTCCCCTATTTTAAGACGTAGTCATAAAATAAGCCATAGCAGGATTTTTTCGCATTTGCGAAATATAAGCCGTACCCCGAAAATAAGCCATAGTGATAGGAGCAGTTCTGGAGGGCGCCAAGGAACACGCGGGGCTGGGCTTACGTAATAAAAATAAGACATCCCCTCAAAATAAGCCATAGTGCATTTTCTTGAGGGGAAAAAAATATAAGACGGTGTCTTAAAATAGGGGAAACACGGTAGTACCACTGTATTCCACTCTGCTCAGACCTCACGTGGAATACTGTGTCCAGTTCTGGGCACCACAGTTCAAGAAGGATACTGACAAGCTGGAACGTGTCCAGAGGAGGGCAACCAAAATGGTCAAAGGCCTGGAAACGATGCCTTATGAGGAACGGCTTAGGGAGCTGGGTATGTTTAGCCTGGAGAAGAGAGGGTCTAGGGGGTGATATGATAGCTATGTTCAAATATATAAAAGGATGTCATATAGAGGAGGGAGAAAGGTTGTTTTCTGCTGCTCCAGAGAAGCGGACACGGAGCAATGGATTCAAACTACAAGAAAGAAGATTCCACCTAAACATTAGGAAGAATTTCTTGAGAGTAAGAGCTGTTCGACAGTGGGATTTGCTGCCAAGGGGTGTGGTGGAGTCTCCTTCTCTGGAGGTCTTTAAGCAGAGGCTTGACAGCCACCTGTCAGGAATGCTTTGATGGTGTTTCCTGCTTGGCAGGGGGTTGGACTGAATGGCCCTTGGGGTCTCTTACAACTCTATGATTCTATGATTCTTCAGGGACAAATCTCAGAGGCAACCTAAAGGTTTTATTAAACCACATGAGGCACATTTAGTGAGCAAACTGCAAAAGGGACTTTATGGACTTAAGCAGGCTGCTAGGGCCTGAATGAGAAACTGCACAAAATGCTGATGCAGCTTGGGTACAAGCAAGGGCATGCCGACAAGTGCCAGTACAGCAAGTCAAGTAGTGCACAATTTTTCATACGTTTTAGCTTTTGCTGATGACGTGATTATTGCCACAGCAAATGACAGAAACTATGCACAGGATGTGAAACACCTAAGCAAAGAGGTCAAGGGATTGGGACAGATTCAGTACTACCTTGGAATCCAAGTTGAAAGAGAAGAATATGGCTCATTTATTCTAAATCAATGGCAAAAGATTCATGACCTTATCCAGAATTTGTAAACTGAGGTTGCCAGCTGTTAATAATCCTGAAAAGTTTGGGAATACTGATGCAGATTGGGCCGGATGTACCACTGACTAGAAATCCACAGGGGGACATGTATTTATGTTTGGGGAGGGATTCAATAAATAAATAACAAGAACAATTGTAATAATAAATACACATGTTGTAAGGGGGAAACCTACCCATTTCCATAGCAATCTTCCCAATCCCTTAAATCCCAGACGTGAGATCTGATATAGTGGCAATAATGGAAACCAGGTGGAATGGAGAGAAGGAGTTGGGCACAGTTATCTCTGGGTAGGAACCCTTTAGATGTTTCTCCAGAGAAACACAGGCATGTGGGAGAGACTGTAGTTGCCAAGACAGAAGCCTCAAAGGGCGGAAATAATAAAGTGGGCTTCCTCCCCTTCCTCTTTCCCCCAATGGTTGGACTCCCTATAACCCCCCCCAGCGCCCCATGCAGGAGCTGATCTGGGACTTATGGCAGGGCAAGGACTGAGCTTCAAGAGAAGAGAGGGTGGGTGGATCGGGCCTCCTGTTCAGGGATCTCTCCCTGGTCCACTTGAAGTCATGGCAGATTCCTGGGCAGGAGGGAGAAGTCAAGGCAGGCAGCCCCCATTCCCCCCCCTCTTTCTCCAAGATGGCTTCCCTCCCTCCCTCCCCCTCCCTCCACCCCTGAGTCTCCCCTTCGCCCCATGTCAGCTAACCCTCCGCCCTCCGTGGCAAATCTCTCCCAATGGCGCCCCCCTCTCCCTCCAGAGGGGCCTCTCCAGGTGAGCAGGGAGGGGGGAGATGAGGGAGACGGGGGGTCTCTATCCAGGCCTCTCTCTCCTCCATTAACCCTGCAGATTCAGAGGGAGGAACAGCACATCCATCTCCCCCTCCGCACAACCCCAAATCCCCCCCCCTAAATATATATATATCACCTCTTTTCCCTCCTCCTCCTCTCCAGACCTGCTCCTCTTCCGGGAATGTGGATGGAGGCCCCTCCCCGTCCAACCTTGGCTCCCCCCCAAACTTCCTGCCTCTCTAGGAAGCGGAGCTCACTGACCCCGGGGGAGGAATGAGTGACGTCTCCCTCCTCCTTCCAAACAAGCTCCGTTATCCTGTTTCTTTCCTGAGAAGGTCCCGGGTTCGATCCCCGGAGACGGCAGGGAAAGAGATGCCCCCCAACTCCGAAAAAGTCCTCCGGGGCAGGAAGGTGGCACAGCTTACATTTCCCCATTCATCTCTTTTATAATGGAATTTTTATAATGATTGGGGAGGGGGGTTGCTCCTCCAGCACGCAGTGTCCACCCCCCTTAATTCACACACACACACACACACACACACACACACACACACACACACGCACCGACACCACACAATGTCCAACGTTGTTCTGTTCAGGAAGGAAATGGCTCCCAAGGGGGAGCTGGGGACACAAGCGAGGGCAGCCAGGATCCCTGCAGCATGAGCCCCTCTGCCATCCTGACCCCTGAGTGCCAGGCAGGTAGCAATAGCAAACCCAGATCAAGGCAAAAGGGGGTGAATAACTTGGCTGGGAAACAGGGACATGTCAATATCTCTTTTGCATACTTGATGGCTGTGAGGTGGAGGGCAAGGGAGGGGGGGCTAGCCCTGATGCTCAGACTGCTGCACCCAGACCCTCCCAACGGGTGATGTATGCATGACATAATTTTAGGGGTGTTGCGTAGGGTGTCCCCGTTACAACAGCCCTGCAAAGTAGACTGGAGTTGTTCCGCGCTTTTGGGGTTTGGAACAGCAACTTACGAGAACCCTAAGGGGTAGTCCAGAGTCCTTATTATGGGTGCCCCTTTTAAATAGGGGCTGGTGTTTGAACTTGGGCTTTGCTAATGAGGGGGGAGGGGCGCAGCTCAGTGGCAGAGCAGTTGCGCCCCTTTTTTGGCTCCCCGCTATGAGGGCGAGACCCCCTCCTGACTCGCACCAGGATCCTGCAATGCAGGTAAGTCAGCTGTGCCAATTCTGCTTCCGCTTCCCAGGCGAACACAGGCAGGTCTGGCTCCCTGAAAAGGGGAGACCACTGTACTGTAATTTATAATGCATATTAATGAATTATAATAAAAATAAAAAATAAAAAAGGTTGAGGCATCTCTGGCCCTCCAGATGTGGTTGGACTCAAAGTACCATCATCCCAAGGAAAGATGGCATATGGCCAGGGGGAGTCTTATCTGGTGGGACACACTTTTCCCATTACCTCTTCCCTTGAAAACACTGAATATCTGTATTTCTTTTCCTCTTTCCTCCATGATCTCAAACATCTTCCTGGCGCAGTCCAACCAACCGCACATATTCCCAAATCACCCTGCACCACTGACTTCCTGAGGCTGCTGCATTGTGTCTAGGACACTGGCAATGGGGCAGCACCTTCCACTGGATGAGAGGATAGAGGGTGAAACCAGGGCTGGCCAAATGACACTCAGCCCAGTCCCCTCCTTGCCCCTCTCTGCATCTGCTGCCTGAGGGGGCTGCCTCAGTCTCCCTCACCGTGGAGCAGGCCCTGAGAACAGCCTTCCCTCCAAAATACAGGAAACAGGACAATGAAGACTTTGGGGTCTCACCGTGGAAAACAATAAACAACAATTTTTCACACGTTTTAGCTTTTGCTGATGACGTGATTATTGCCACAGCAAATGACAGAAACTATGCACAGGATGTGAAACACCTAAGCAAAGAGGTCAAGGAACTGGGAAAGATCCGGTACTACCTCAGAATCCAAGTTGAGTAATCCTGAAAAGTTTGGGAATACTGATGCAGATTGGGCCGGATGTACCACTGACTACAAATTCACAGGGGGACATGTATTTATGTTTGGGGAGGGATTCAATAAATAAATAAGAAGAACAATTGTAATAATAAATACACATGTTGTAAGGGGGAACCCCACCCATTTCCATAGCAATCTTCCCAATCCCTTAAATCCCAGACGTGAGATCTGACATAGTGGCAATAATGGAAACTAGGTGGAATGGAGAGAAGGAGTTGGGCACAGTTATCTCTGGGTAGGAACCCTTTAGATGTTTCTCCAGAGAAACACAGGCATGTGGGTGGGCTTCCTCCCTTTCCTCTTTCCCCCAATTATTGGACTCCCTATAACACCCCCCAGCGCCCCATGCAGGAGCTGATGTGGGACTTCTGGCAGGGCAAGGACTGAGCTTCAAGGGAGGAGAGGGTGGGTGGATCGGGTCTCCTGTTCAGGGGTCTCTCCCTGGTTCACTTGAAGTCATGGCAGATTCCTGGGCAGGAGGGAGAAGTCAAGGCAGGCGGCCCCCAAGTCTCTCTCTCTTTCTCCAAGATGGTTTCCCTTCCTCCACCCCCGAGTCTCCCCTTCGCCCCATGTCAGCTAACCCTCCGCCCTCCGTGGCAAATCTCCCCCAATGGCGCCCCCCTCTCCCTCTGGAGGGGCCTGGCAAGAAGAGCAGAGAGGGGGGAGAGGAGGGAGACGGGGGGGGTCTCTATCCAGGCCTCTCTCTCCTCCATTAACCCTTCCATGGATCTCTAGACTAAAGGGACCCCCCCAGGCCGCGTCTCGCACAGAAGAATGGGGAGGGGGGAGCACTCCCTTCCTTCCTTTCATCCCTCTCCCCCCGCCCCAAATCCTGCCCTTCCTTCCCAGCTGCCCTGCAGATTCAGGGGGAGGAAAAGCGCATCCATCTCCCCCTCCCCACAACCCCAAATCCCCCCCTCTAAATATATAATATGCACCTCTTTTTCCGCCTCCTCCTCTGCAGACCTGCTCCTCTTCCGGGAATGTGGATGGAGGCCCCTCCCCCTCCCCCCTTGGCTCCCCCCTCCCCCCTCCATACCTTCCTGCCTCTCTAGGAAGCGGAGCTCACTGACCCCGGGGGAGGAATGAGTGACGCCTCCCTCCTCCTTCCCAACCAGCTCCGTTCTCCTGTTTCTTTCCTGAGAAGGTCCCGGGTTCGATCCCCGGAGGAGGCAAAAAAAGAGACGCCCCCCCCTCTCAGAAAAAGTCCTCCGGGTCAGGAAGGTGGCACAGCTTACATTTCCCCCTTCATCTCTTTTATAATGGAATTTTTATAATGATTGGGGAGGGGGGTTGCCCCTCCAGCACACAGCTCCCCCCCTTCATTCACATTCACACACACACACACACAGTGTCTCCTCAAAGCACCACACAATGTCCAACGTTGTTCTGTTCAGGAAGGAAACAGGGACATGTCAATATCTCTTTTGCATACTTGATGGCTGTGAGGTGGAGGGCAAGGGAGGGGGGGCAAGCCCTGATGCTCAGACTGCTGCACCCAGACCCTCCCAACAGGTGATGTATGCATGACATAATTTTAGGGGTGTTGCGTAGGGTGTCCCCGTTACAACAGCCCTGCAAAGTAGACCAGAGTTGTTCCGCGCTTTTGGGGTTTAGAACAGCAACTTACGACAACCCTAAAGGGTAGTCCAGAGTCCTTTTTATGGGTGCCTTTTTTAAATAAGGGCTGGTGTTTGAACTTGGGCTTTGCTAATGAGGCGGGAGAGGTGTAGCTCAGTGGCAGAGCAGTTGCGCCCTTTTTTTGGCTCCCCACTATGAGGGCGAGGCCCCCTCTGACTCGCACCAGGATCCTGCAGTGCAGGTCAGGTAGAGGCGCCAGTTCTGCTTCCGCTTCCACTTCCGAGGTGAACACAGGGAGCCAGACTTCCTCCGGCACAAATCCATGGGGTGCTCTGGGCTTCCTTGCGCCTTGCTGTCTTCCTTGCGGGCTTCCTTGCGCCTTGCTGTAAGAATCAGGTGCAGTCAAACACAACATTTGCTAGAGTAGACATGAAGGTTGTCTCAGTCCTCCAGCCGGAACTTCCTGCCTTCCTGGACTGAGACAAACTTCCTGTATGTAACTTGAGATGGGTGCGGCCTCTCCTGGTTAGAGAAGAAGAACCACAGGCCGGGCCTCCATTTTGCCTCTTCTGTCTTCTCTCTCACACCATGCCATCTTAACAACAGTATTACTAAGATGCACTCTTCACTTCAGGCTAAGATAGGAAAAAAGGGGCTTTTCTCCCATAGGGGGATAGTCTTGTCATGTGTACTGTTTAGTAACTTTTAAGTCTGCCTCTGGGATCCTTTGTGTGAACAGATGCTTTCTTGTGAGTAAACGTTTTATACTTTACTGAAGACTGTGTAGTGTCTTATTTTGAGAGGGATTAAAAAGGGAAAAGCACCAGGACAATATTTCTAGAGACTCTAGCGAGTCTGTGCAACTATCTGCTGCGTAGGATATCTTAGACAATATATCCTCCCCCACATCCCTAAACATTCCCACAAAGGGTTAGTGGCCCCAGCATTGCATATTTTTGTGTATTTTTCAAGGATTGCATCGGATTGTGATTTTTGAGTTGAGTGGAATTTTCCTGGTGAGCACATGGCCTATTGTATCCATTGTGCTGAAGGGGGATTAGCTACCCCTCCCCTCCCTCAGTGTTCACAGTAACCCAAGGCAGTGAAGATTTTATTAGAAATTTTTGCATTTTGAGATTTTGAACATTTTTCAAACTTTTGGACTTTAAGATGGCTACTGCAAATTTTGATAGTGATGCAAAACTAGGCATGGTTGTGCTGAGTGAGAATAATTTTATGCACTGGAAGCAGCGCTTAATAGCATATCTAGATGCAAAGCACGTTTTGGAGGCTGTTGAAGATCCTATGCCAGTGATGGCTAACCTAGACACTCCAGATGTTTTGGAACTACAACTCCCATCATCCCTAGCTAACAGGATCAGTGGTCAGGGATGATGGGAGTTGTAGTCCCAAAACATCTGGAGTGTCAAGGTTAGCCATCACTGTCCTATGCCTACTGGCTCAAGTAGAGAGGATTTAGCCAACATAGCAGCTTGGAAACGCAAGAACAGCGAAGCCAGGCATATAATTTTGAGTGCACTTCGCAATGAGCATCTATCATTAATAAATAGTAAAGATGATGCATCTCAGATCCTGAAAGACATTGAACGCATGTATGGAGAATCTTCCAGGAACTCCTACAGAACATTGATGTATAAATTGACCAGATTGAGAATGAATTCTAAAGGAGAATTCACAGAGCACATCAGCAAGTTTACTGAGATTATTCAAAAGATTGATCTCACTCCTAAGCCTTTTGATGAAGAGACAAAGGTATCATTTTTGCTATCTTTTCTAGGACCACGTTTTGATGCTTTTGTCAGTCTAATGGACCATAGAGAAGGTCTAACTTTTAAAGACCTGACCACTCATTTAAGAGAAGAGTGTAGAGAGAGAGCTGAGTCTCCAGTAAGAAATGCTAGAAGCAAGGACAGTAATTATGCGTCCAGGCAATTTACAATGTCCAGAGAAATGCCCAAGGAAATAATTTGCTACAATTGCAATAAAGAAGGCCATATTGCAAAGAATTATAAAGCTCCTAAAGCAAAGAATTCCCAAACCTCTCAGCCGAAATGGCAGAAGAAGGGGAAATTTGAACGCACCTTGCTACTGCAAGAAAGGAATTTAGCTGTTCAGAACTGTGAAAATAAACGTAATAAGTGGATTTTGGATTCAGGAGCCAGTTCTCACTACTCATTTCAAAGGGGCTACTTTAATGAGATAAATGAAGACGAAGGATCTGAAATTGAGATTGCAGATGGCAACGTTATTAAAGCAAAAGGTGCAGGTTCCATAGACCTGAAATTCAATGTAAACAATGAACCTGTTAAGACCAAAGTGCCTAAAGTTTTGTACATTCCAGAACTAAGTTGCAATTTACTTAGTGTGTCCAGTTTGGACAAGAAAGGTTTCCAAATCACGTTTGGAAATGGAAAGTGTAATGTGACTAAAGATGGTGAAGTGTATATTCAAGCAAGGCTGATAAATGGTGTTTATGAGGTTGATATTTCAGAGAACCAGTCTACAAAAGTCGCGCATCCCAGCCAGAAAGATGAAGCAGATTTGCATCTATGGCACAGAAGATTAGGACACAGAGACACCACCATCATTATGAACCTACAGAAAGGTGATCTTGTAAGAGGTTTACAGGTAAAAGAAAGCAAAGAGGCTCTGACAAAATATATAAGCTGTATTACTGAAAAGGCTGTGAAACCTTCTTTTCCACGTTGTGCAGAACAAAGAAGCACTAAGGTGCTGGACATCATATATTCGGATCTATGTGGTCCGATTAATGTTCCATCACTTGGGAACAACAGGTATATTCTAATTTTTATTGATGATTTTTCAAGATATTCTGTTGCATATTTCATCGGAGAGAAAAGCGAGACAGTGGAAATGTTCAAAGAATACATTGCCATGGTCAGAAACAAGTTCCAACGCGCTCCAGCTGTGTTGATGAGTGACAATGGAGGTGAGTACTGCTCACATGAAATGCAGGCTCTCATGGCCAAGGAAGGAATCGTACACGTAACCACAATTCCTTACACGCCACAACAGAACTCCATTGCAGAGAGAAAATTTTGATCCATTATAGAAATGACAAGGTGCATGCTAAAGGAAGCATCCTTGCCACAGAAGCTGTGGGGAAATGCAGCTGACACAGCAGTTTATTTGCAGAACAGATTGCCAACAAAAGGAGCAGAGCGCACACCATTTGAACTTTGGCATGGCAAAGTGCCTAATTTGTCGCACATAACGTGTGTTTGGAAGTCTGTGCTACTATCACGTGCCCAAAGAACACAGACAAAAGCTAGACTCCAGAGCACAAGCAGGTGTCTTTGTTGGATATGCATCTGGAGGGAAAGGCTACAGAGTGATGGACTTACAAAGTGGCAAAACCAGTGCGCACCATGCACTGGTTTTCAAGGGTTTTCAAGGTTAAGAAGGGGTCAGAAGGGGAAGTGCAACGCTACAAAGCTAGACTTGTGGCACAAGGATTTTCACAACGTTTTGGCTTGACTCCCTCCACCAAACACCAAAACCAGCTCACTCTCTCTCTCTCTTTTTTTCCAATTTCTTTTTATTAATTTTACAGTTTTAAGCACATACCATTACTGTTAAATTTTTAATTCTTCCCCCCTCTGACTGAGGGAAGCAACAATCATCCCCTTCTCACACAAGGGTAGCCATAAACATTGTAAATTTAACATCACTAACATTATTTAATATCATCGCTTGGGCCTGGCCCAATTCTGTGGGCCAGGCATTCCTTCATTCCTCAATTTCATATTTCGGTTGACTTCCCCTCTGTGGAATTCATTATATATCCTCTGTATCAGTTTTCAAACTCCTAAATTTCATAATATCCTAAAATACAAAAATCATTTTACTTAAACAACTCCTTTTTCCAAACCTCAGCATCTTGGTGCTTCTGCTCCTTTCCTCCAGCCTTATCAAATTCCCTTACACCAACCTATTTTAAAACTCCTATTTTTCTACTTTTTACACCCTTACCTCCCTCTGATCTCGAAATTTCTAGCTATATATCCCACTACTTAACTCCTAATTTTTTAACCAAATAATCATTTACGCCAGTATCCAGATCCGAACATCATAAACCTTCAGGCCAGAAAGAAAAACCAGATTCAAATGTGACCTTTTCATCCCCCCCCCAATCCTCACAACAGTCCAGACCCAGCAGTCAATCAAAACCGTATGGCATTCTCTTTTCTTGCTCTGCAATGTGGTGTCCTTCATAATTTCATCCTTGTTCAGCTCCAATCCTGGTATTTGCACATCTTTTTCTTTCTTGTGCATTTTTCTGTCCATCTTTTCCTCTTCCTTGGGAGATCCATCCTCTGTATCCTCTGTAGGCATCTCTCCGCAGGACAGTTCTTTTGGGTCAGATGTCAGTCCTCTTGGCAAAAAGTCTGTGGTAGGATTTCCCCCTTTCAATCTTTCCACCAGCACTTTCTCTGAATCTGGCACTTTGTTTTCCTTTTCCTCAAAGTTGCCCAAAGCCAGATTTGTAGCTCTGAGAGACTGTTGCATTTCACACAGCATGTCCAGTACTTTCCTCAGAAAGTCAGACCTCTTCCCTTTAACCATTTTCAAGGTCAAAAAACAACTTTGTAGCAAAAACAATTTGTTATATTGCAATCCAAAGTCCATATTGTACGTTTCTTGCTAAATTTCCCAAGACCTCGGGGGAAAAGGGTAACTTTTTTCCAATCAATCAATATTGTAACAATTATATCCTCCCAAAAAGCGTTACAGAAGTTTCCTTCTCAACTTCACATTTGACAGCAGCCTTGGTTACAAAGTCCCACTGCTTCCTTCTGTTTCAACGACAAGGGACCGACCTCCGTGTTTTGAATCCCTTGCTTCTTCTAATTAAGTCCAAATTGTCTTTTTACTCACAATTCAGATGATTCTAATCCTTGTTTTGCGGAGAAATTAAGCGCTCAAGGCAGTCGGCTGTCACATTTGCACAGCAAAGGAAGCAAAACCAGCTCACTCTCAGTCCATCCTCATTCAGCAGCAACACTCCAGACTCACACACTCCCCCTCCCTATCTAACAGTACATTAAATATTATATTATGCTTACTATTGTGAAATGTTACCTTCATTACATTAAATACATGTCTAGACAATGTTACATGCAAACAACAAAAGCTCACATACGCTGCATGCATTTAAGATTGATTTGCAGTTAATGATGTGAGAGAAAATGTCAACGCAGAGAGAAATAGGTTCTACACTCTAAAAAGCGTTCCATAATAATCAAAGCAGATTCCACACTCCTATTTAAACCATTTCTCTTCTTTGAGTTAATTGATGGCTTGTAGTTTCTACTCTTACAGCTCTTACCCTACAGAGTCTTTTGACATTTTGTAAAACTTCCACTACAACTGAACCTCTGTCCACTTCCCTAGCACTTATATGGTTTCTCCCCTGTATGAGTTTGTTGGTGTTTTATAAGAACTCCTCTTGTACTGAAGCTCTTTCCACACTCCATACATTTAAATCGTTTCTCCCCTGTGTGAATCCGTTGATGAATTCTAAGGGGTCCACTCCCAGTGAAGCTCTTTCCACACTCCATACATTTAAACGGTTTCTCCCCTGTGTGAATCCGTTGATGAATTCTAAGGTGTCCACTCTCACTGAAGCTCTTTCCACACTCCATGCATTTAAATGGTTTCTCCCCTGTGTGAGTCCGTTGATGTTTTCTAAGGTCTCCACTCTCACTGAAGCTCTTTCCACACTCCATGCATTTAAATGGTTTCTCCCCTGTGTGAGTCCGTTGATGTTTTCTAAGGTCTCCACTCTCACTGAAGCTCTTTCCACACTCCATACATTTAAATGGTTTCTCCCCTGTGTGAGTCCGTTGATGTTTTCTAAGGTCTCCACTCTGACTGAAGCTCTTTCCACACTCCATGCATTTAAATGGTTTCTCTCCTGTGTGAGTCCGTTGATGTACGCTTAGTGTTCCACTCTGACTGAAGCACTTTCCACACTCCATACATTTAAATGGTTTCTCCTCCGTGTGAGTCCGTTGATGAATTCTAAGGGGTCCACTCTCAGTGAAGCTCTTTCCACACTCCATACATTTAAACGGTTTCTCCCCTGTGTGAATCCGTTGATGAATTCTAAGGTGTCCACTCTCACTGAAGCTCTTTCCACACTCCATGCATTTAAATGGTTTCTCCCCTGTGTGAGTCCGTTGATGTTTTCTAAGGTCTCCACTCTGACTGAAGCTCTTTCCACACTCCATGCATTTAAATGGTTTCTCTCCTGTGTGAGTCCGTTGATGTTGTCTTAGTGTTCCACTCCGACTGAAGCACTTTCCACACTCCATACATTTAAATGGTTTCTCCACCGTGTGAGTCCGTTGATGAATTCTAAGGGGTCCACTCTCAGTGAAGCTCTTTCCACACTCCATACATTTAAACGGTTTCTCCCCTGTGTGAATCCGTTGATGAATTCTAAGGTGTCCACTCTGACTGTAGCTCTTTCCACACTCCATACATTTAAAGGGTTTCTCCCCCGTGTGAGTCCGTTGATGAATTCTAAGTGTTCCACTGTAAGTGAAACTCTTTCCACACTCCATGCAATTAAATGGTTTCCCCCGATGTGAGTTCGGTGATGAATTCTAAGTTTTCCACTCTCACTGAAGCTCTTTCCACACTCCATGCATTTAAATGGTTTCTCTCCTGTGTGAGTGCGTTGATGAATTCTAAGTTTTCCACTCTCACTGAAGCTCTTTCCACACTCCATGCATTTAAATGGTTTCTCTCCTGTGTGAGTCCGTTGATGAATTCTAAGGTGTCCACTCTGACTGTAGCTCTTT
Organism: Darevskia nairensis; assembly: GCA_034642065.1. Classification (NCBI taxonomy): domain Eukaryota; kingdom Metazoa; phylum Chordata; class Lepidosauria; order Squamata; family Lacertidae; genus Darevskia; species Darevskia nairensis. The sequence continues at coordinate 649,106 of JAWWNI010000963.1, forward strand.
CCACACTCCATACATTTAAATGGTTTCTCCCCCGTGTGACTCCGTTGATGGCTTCTAAGGTTTCCACTATTAGTGAAACCCTTTCCACACTCCATGCATTTAAATGGTTTCTCCCCTGTGTGAGCCCGCTGATGGCTTCTAAGGTCTCCACGCTGACTGAAGCCCTTTCCACACTCCATGCATTTAAACGGTTTCTCCCCCGTGTGAGTCCGTTGATGAATTCTAAGGTGTCCACTGTAAATGTAGCTCTTTCCACACTCCATGCATTTAAATGGTTTCTCCCCCGTGTGAGTCCGTTGATGAATTCTTAGTGTTCCACTAGTAGTGAAGCTCTTTCCACACTCCATGCATTTAAATGGTTTTTTAATGGCTTCTTCTTTATTCCCATTGAAATGGCCCCCCAGAATTCTGACTGCCTTCTCCATTGTCTGCTTTCAACCAGGGGGTGGTGGGAGGAAATCCTATTTGTTTTCTAGGAAGAGAACAAAGGAATATTACACACATTAATCAGCACCTGCTCTTATTTTAACGTCTCATACATTCTCTCCTATACTCTATATGTTGCAAATTTTTAGGAAAGGCAAATGAAATAATGTTAAATAATTGTAACGCATCATCAGCCTTTCATAACCTTTAAAGGCTCTGTGTTCATGAACCTGATCACTATTCATCGGAGTCCTAAGTTAAATGAATACAATTTTGTTGATTGGAAGAAACATTTGATAGCGCTTCTAGAAGAAAGAGAAGTCTTGGAAGCTACAGTGGTACCTCTGCTTACGAACTTAATTCATTCCAGAGGTCTGTCCTTAACATGAAACTATTCTTAATCTGAGGTACCACTTTAGCTAACGGGGCCTCCCGCTGCCGCTGGTGCATGATTTCTTTTCTCATCCTGATGTAAAGTGGTTAACCCGAGGTACTACTTCCAGGTTAGTGGAGTCTGTAACCCGAAGTGTTTGTAACCCGAGGTGTTTGTAACCCGAGGTACCACTGTATTGAAAATCCTAAGCCTACTGAATCAAGTAAATAGGATTTAGCCAAGATTAGAGCGTGGAAGCTGAAGAATAGTAAAGCCAGAAACATCGTTTTAGATGGGCTCCATGATGAGCAGTTATCCATGATTGACTACAAGAGACGATATGTCTCAAATCTTAAATGATTTGGAGCACATGTATGGAGACATAATTATGCGTTTTAGCAGATTGCAAAGGCCAGAGACACAACCAGAAGAATTGTGTTCTTTAATTGTAACAAAAAAAGCCACACTGCAAAAGAACTATAAGGCTCCAAAGGCAAAGACCCCTTCCTTATAAACAAGATAAGGAAAAGAAGGGGAGATCTGAACACACTTTGCTACTATAAGAAAAGAATTTGACTGTTCAGAATCGTGGAAATAAATGGTGGATTTTAAATTCAGGAGTTTCCAGTCATTTTTCGTATAAAAGGGAATTTTAATGACATTAATGATATTGCAGAATCTCATATTGAAATTGCAGCTGGGAATGTTGCTGAAGCTAAAGGTGCATGTTCTGTGAATTTAAAATTTATTGTGAACATTGAAGCTCTGGATACTACTGTGGAGAAAGTTTTGTATGCTCCACAATTCAGTTGTAACATGCTTCGTGTGTCCAGTTTGGATAGCAAAGGTTTCCAGATAACTTTGGGAATGGAAAATGTAATTTGACTAAGAATGGTGAGGTGTATGTTCAAGCCAATCTAAGAAATGGCATATATGATGTTGATCTGCCAGAGAATCAGTGCTAAGGTGTCACGCTCAAACCAGAAAGATGTGGCGGACCTGGAGCTGTTGCATAGAAGGCTGGGACACAGGGACACCAACGCCATTCAGGACCTACAGAAAAGAGAACTTGCAAGGGGACTGCAGGTAACAAAGAGAAAGACAGCACCAACAAAGTGCACAAGCTGTGTTACTCAGAAAGCTGTAAAACCTTCATTTCCTCCTTGCACAGAGCAGAGACGCACCAAAGTGCTTGACATAGTCTACAGTGGACCTATGAATGTTCCCTCACTAGGGAAGAACTAGTATTTCTTGATGATTTCTCGAAGTATTGTGTTGCATATTTCATCAAGGAAAAGAGTGAGACAGTGGACATGTTCCAGAACTACCTTGCAATGGTGAAGAACAAGTTCCAGAGAGCTCCAGCTATGCTGATGACTGACAATGGGGGTGAGTACTGCTCACTTGAGATGCAAAATCTCCTGGCGAAGGAGGGAATCGAACATGTAACCACAATTCCCTACAACCCACAACAAAACTCCATAGCTGAGAGAAAGTTTAGGTCTATAATGTAGACGACTAGATGCATGTTAAAAGATGCGTCCCTACCCCAGAAGCTGTGGGCGGATGCAGCAAGTACTGCAGTATATCTCTAGAACAGATTGCCAGCCAAGGGAGCTAAATGCACACCTTTTGAACTTTAGCATGGGAGAATTCCCAACCTGCACAAATTCATGTACTTGGAAGTCTATGCTACTCCCACGTTCCCAAAGAACATAGACACAAGCTTGACTCCAGAGCGCAAGCAGGTATCCTTGTGGAATATGCGTCTGGAGAAAAAGGATACAGAATAATGGTGAACGTACATCAAGCAATTTACTTTGATGAGCACAAGGCTGACACTAAAAATAGTGTTTTGGATTTATGTCAGAAAAAGGAGAAGGAGGAGGAGGAAGCTGATGCGGTCCTGGAACACCAGGCTAGATGCTTCTCCAGAACTAACACAGGTGTCCCACCTGTATGACTCTCCTACTTCGCAGGGTCACCGTTACCTCAAAGAACCTTCCACCTGGGAGGAGATGCCAACTGCAGAAGCCTGTCTCTGGAGGAAGGCTGCACAGAAGGAGATGGAAGCACTGCATCAGAATAAGACGTTGACCCTTACTGACCTACCTCCCGGTAAGAAGGCCATACGAAGTAAGTGGGTGTTTAAGATTAAGAAAGGGGCAGAAGAGGAAGTGCAGCGCAAGGCTTTTCTCAACGTTATGGCGAAGATTATGATAAAGTCTTTGCACCAATGGTGAGGTACAGCAGCATAAGAAGGCTTTTGAGCATTGCAGCCGCCAAGCAAATGGAAATTAGGAACATTGACATTGCAACTGCCTTTCACCTAAACATTAGGAAGAACTTCCTGACAGTAAGAGCTGTTTGTCAGTGGAATTTGCTGCCAAGGAGTGTGGTGGAGTCTCCTTCTTTGGAGGTCTTTAAGCAAAGGCTTTATAGCCATCTGTCAGGAATGCTTTGATGGTGTTTCCTGCTTGGCAGGGAGTTGGACTGGATGGCCCTTGTGGTCTCCTACAACTCTATGAATCTATGATTCTTCAGGGACAAATCTCAGAGGCAACCTAAAGGTTTTATTAAACCACATGAGGCACATTTAGTGAGCAAACCGCAAAAGACACTTTATGGGCTTAAGCAGGCTGCTAAGGCCTGGAATCAGAAACTGCACAAAATGCTGATGCAGCTTGGGTACAAGCAAGGGCATGCCGACAAGTGCCTGTACCGCAAGTCAAGAAATGGACAATTTTTCATACGTTTTCATACGTAAGCAGCAGCCGGACTCGTAACTTCAATTGTGCAAGTTTCATGTTTATTTACAAAGAATGTCAACAAACTAGCCCCAGATCTGCAGCCCCTCCTCTGCAGACTGCTGGCTACAAGAAATGATGACTCATCTAATCTGCAGCGTTGTTCCTCCTTCCTTTAAGCCCAGATGAGGGCCCCACCCTCTGACGTCGCTTCCATAACGTCACTTTCCCCCTCTCTTGTAACCCACCCTTTCGGCGTTCCTGCAAGCTAAGGGGTGGGTTATCAGTGTCGGAAAAACTCTGCTCTGATAACATTTCTGTTTCCCTGAGCTGCACACCCCCTCTGCCTGGGCTGGCTTCCAAGTCCGAAAACAGGGTGAGTTCATGGTCGGGCTCTAGCCTGACAGGCATGCCGACAAGTGCCTGTACCGCAAGTCAAGAAATGGACAATTTTTCATACGTTTTAGCTTTTGCTGATGACGTGATTATTCCCACAGCAAATGACAGAAACTATGCACAGGTTGTGAAACACCTAAGCAAAGAGGTCAAGGAATTGGGACAGATTCAGTACTACCGTACCTCGGAATCAAGTTGAAAGAGAAGAATATGGTTCATTTATTCTAAATCAAGGCAAAAGATTCATGACCATATCCAGAATTTGCAAATGTAAGATGCACACCCAGTTGCAACGCCCATGGCTACTGACTTCTTAAAGAATCAGCAGGATTTGAAACCACTGCCTGACAACATAGAATACAGGTCAGCAATTGGTAGACTTTTGTATCTTGTTACCACTTGTAGACCTGATTTAGCTAAAGCTGTGGGAATTCTTGGTAGGAAGATAAATGCCCCCACTGAATATGTCTGTGCGGGTGTGAAAAGGGGGGTACGGTATTTGAAGGGCACAATGAAATGTAAATTGAGGTTGCCAGCTGTTAGTAATCAAGAAAAGTTTGGGTATACTGATGCAGATTGAGCCGGATGTACCACTGATTACAAATCCACAGGGGGACATGTATTTATGTTTGGGGAGGGATTTAATGAATAAATAACAAGAACAATTGTAATAATAAATACACATGTTGTAAGGGGGAATCCCACCCATTTCCATAGCAATCTTCCCAATCCCTTAAATCCCACAGACGTGAGATCTGATATAGTGGCAATAATGGAAACCTGGTGGAATGGAGAGAAGGACTTGTGCACAGATATCTCTAGGTAGGAACCCTTTAGATGCTTCTCCATAGAAACACAGGCATGTGGATGAGACTGTAGTTGAGAAGACAGAAGCCTCAAAGGGCAGAAATAATAAAGTGGGCTTCCTCCCTTTCCTCTTTCTCCCAATGGTTAGACACCCCCAGTGCCCCATGCAGGAGCTGATGTGGGACTTATGGCAGGGCAAGGACTGAGCTTCAAGGGAGGAGAAGGTGGGTGGATCAGACCTCCTGTTCAGGGGTCTCACCCTGTTCCACTTGAAGTCATAGCAGATTCCTGGGCAGGAGGGAGAGGTCAAGGCAGGCAGCCCCCACCCCCCCTCCAGCCAATGCTGGTTTCGATCCCTCCCCCAGGGATGCTTCCCTCCCTCCCTCAGCCCCCCAACTTCCTCTGCCCCCTCCCTCAGCCCCTGAGGGTCTCCTTCGCACAGAGCCCCCCCCCGGCCGGCTCACCCTTCTTCCCAAATCTCTCCCAATGGCGCCCCCCTCTCCCTCCGGTGGGGGGGGGCTTGGGAAGAAGAGCATGGAGGGGGGAGAGGAGGGAGACGGGGGGGGTCTCTATCCAGGCCTCTCTCTCCTCCATTAACCCTTCCATGGATCTCTAGACTAAAGGGACCCACCAGGCCGCGTCTAGGCACCTGGCCCTTGCACAGAAGAGGGGGGAGGGGGGAGCATTCCCCTTCCTTCCTTTCATCCCTCTCCCCCCGCCCCAAATCCTGCCCTTCCTTCCCAGCTGCCCTCTTTGCAGATTCAGGGGGAGGAACAGCGCATCCTTCTCCCCCTCCCCACAACCCCAAATCCCCCCCTCTAAATATATATATCTCTCACCTCTTTTTCCGCCTCCTCCTCTGCAGACCTGCTCCTTTTCCGGGAATGTGGATGGAGGCCCCTCCCCCTCCCCCCTTCCTGCCTCTCTAGGAAGCGGAGCTCACTGACCCCGGGGGAGGAATGAGTGACGCCTCCCTCCTCCTTCCGAACCAGCTCCGTTCTCCTGTTTCTTTCCTGAGAAGGTCCCGGGTTCGATCCCCGGAGACGGCAGGGAAAGAGACCCCCCCCCCTCAGAAAAAGTCCTCCAGGGCAGGAAGGTGGCACAGCTTACATTTCCCCATTCATCTCTTTTATAATGGAATTTTTTATAATGATTGGGGAAGGGGGTTGCCCCTCCAGCACGCAGTGTCCACCCCCCCTTCACACACACACACACACACACACACACACACACACACACACGAGCGAGGGCAGCCAGGATCCCTCAGCATGAGCCCCTCTGCCTGAGTGAGCATTGTTACGGGTAGCTGAGGAGGGGTACCCCCCTTCTTCCTGTCTTTCCCCTCCGCCTACTGCAAGAGACAGCAGCAGCCAGTGCGGGACCCTCTTTCGCCCAGGTCTCACCCCCTTTTTCTCTAGTTTCCCCTTTACCCCACAGGTTGTAATACAAGCGCACACACAAACCCTCGTGAAACTCAGTTTCAAGTGGTTATTAATACTATTTGGATATATTGTATCAAGTTGAACTCTGAGCATGTGCAGAGCCTTTAAACCTTTGGAAATTCATTTAAAATCACAGCCTCCATGGATTTTCTCCCTGTTTGTGCCCTTCTACTCCTACTGGCCTTGCCCCCCCCAGGTCTGCCATAATCCCCTAAGCAGAACATCACATACGCACACCCAAGGTGCTCCAGGAAATGCCACACCTGGGCAATCCTCTCAAGCACCCATCATCAGGTTTCCAAGACGACAGACAGTCTCCTGGATGCTTCTCTCATTGTTCTTCCCCGGTTGCCACTCAAAATGTATATTTGACCCACCCAAGTGTCATTTACCTGTTCCTGTAACCTTTCACCCATATGTTAAACCTTGTTTACCCATATGTTAATCATGTTGAACCCTCCTACTCTCCACCCCTTCTTGACGTTTTGCTTATGTATTAGTGATGTAGTTGTGATGTATGGTGAACTGTATTCTGGGTTGTAGCGGGAAGTTTTAAAAGTTTCTGTCGCCCTTTGTTCTGGGTCCAGTCCCGTGGCTGTAACCTGTTGCGCAATAAACTCCTTTGCCTTTGCTCCAACTTCTGGCTGTTCTCCTTTGATCTCCGCTGCGAACCACGGGCTTCTCTCGTAGGGCTGGGTGCTGAGCAACCTCTGACCCAGGAATTTCCTCTAACAGTTGGTGCCGAAAGCCGGGAACTGCGGTTCTCCCGTGTTGGCCGGGGACCCAAGAAGCCTTCAGCCGGCACCAGGACTCTTTCTCCTGGGAAGGCAGATCGGACCTCTGGCCATCCTCCGGGCGGTAATTGCAGGTCTCAGGGGGAGCCAACCAGGGAGCAAAGGCAAAGTCCAGCCGGCTTCGTCTTCAACGATCCAGGGGATCGCGGTAGAAGACGCGTGAGTATAAAGGGAAAATCCAGTGCACTGGTGATTGTGGGGTAGCGGGTGGTTAACCTGGCAACCGTTCTCTGCTCTTGCCTATCGCTTTCCTACCTTCCTCTCGGTCTGTCCCGTAGACCACTTCTCAACTCGCAAGGGGAGTTCTGAGATCTATCTCTTTTCTTAAAACTCCGATCAGCCGCCCTGGGAGCTGGTCTAACAAACGCAAGGGGTCGGAGCTCTTTTTTTTCGTACGCCTGCTATGGTAGGCGGACTTCCTGCACTGTCTTGACCTCAGCCGCACTGGTCGAGTCACGTATACACGCTGGTCGTGCGTGAACTCGCTTCCAAACGCAAGGGAGGTTTTCCGGATCGAAGGCCTATCAAGGGTTCACCCGATCTGGCACCGCTGATAGCGGGCGTCCAGTAGGGCCCCTCTTCTTATAGCTACTGACGTTAGGTAGGAGGTTGCCAGGAGGGGAACTTGACTGGGGTGGGTAAAGGGAACGGATTAAGGAAAGGAAGAGAAAGGAAAGAGAGCTCTGGAAAAAGGAAGTGAAGGGAGTCTGGGGAAGGACCAGACTGTAGAATAGTTGCCCTTGATCAGCCGCACCTCTAGCCGATCTAGTGAACGCAAGGGACAAGGGCTTTAGGTAGATAGGGAATCCTGCTCTTGATCAGCCGCCCCTCTGACCAGTGAACGCAAGGGACAAGAGCCTAGTTAGATAGGGACATCGTATAGGTATTTTAATAAGGACCCCTCTTTTATTTTCCCTCCCGTGTGTACTGAAACACCCTTTTCCGTCTTTTTTAAATCCCAGGTCCTTCTAACATCTAAAAGGAACAATGGGATCCAAAGCTTCGAAGCTTGGTCGGGCTCCATCTGGGAAGAAGGCTTCACGGAAGCCTTCTCTAGGCCAGCTGGACCCCGATTCCCCCCTCGAATTTGTATTAGCACATTGGAAGAAAATTCCAGGACACTAGTCACTGTCCAGGCAGAAATTGCAAGATCTCTGTAGGAATTCCTGGCCATCAGTTACTGCTAATGTAACATCTGAACTCCGCTGGCCACCGGATGGATCCTTAACGTGGATCACCAAAATTAATTGAGAAAGCACTTAATGGAAGGAAGACCCCGCCAATTAGAGATTTGGGACCTTCCTACTAACTTCAATTAATAAAAAAAAAAAAAGAGGAAGTGAGCCAACTCCTTACAATAACCAACTAAAGGAGGGAAAAATATGTTTACATGTGACGTGTTGTCTGTTATGTGTGTGTGAGTCTGTTCCTTGTGTCTGTCATTTGTTGTCCTTGTGTAACTTCAGTGAGCTTAAAAGAGGCCTGAGAGAAATCCAGTCTGAGAGCTTGGGTTAAATTAGCTAAAACACCCACAGACTGCCTTTCTTAAGTGTGCATAGTTTAAAGCTGCTAGCTTGCATCAATTTTTTTAATTTAAATAAACCATGTTGGACCTGATCAATCTTAAACATGGCAAATGTAAGAATGAGGTGCACAAATGTTTTGTTATTTGAGAGAGGCTCCAAAAAAGAGTTTTCCTCCAAAGGGTAGAAAGAAAGAAAAAGAATTCCTGTGTTTACCTATGTTCTGAGAAGGGGATTGACCCCAAGAAACGTTTTTTCAAAAACAAAATTTATGTGTGTGAGCCATGCTTGCAGTCTAATCAACTCAACATGGCAAATATTGAGGAATGTGTATAAAAGAAAGAGTTGTAACTTTAAAAGGGTTTGCTTGAAACTTCGAAATTGTTTTACTTCTTAAACTCAAAAAAAGTTCTGAAGAGACTGAATCCAGTCTCTTGGAATTAATTTTTCCTACTGCAAAGTTTTTTCGTTAAGCACTAGATGCTTTTCAATAAAAAGGCAGTATCTGGCTTTACTTAAAGTAAAGGGTCTTTTGAGGAATCTTAAAAAAAAAACTGCCTTAAAATGCCCCTTCCCATCTTCTATGCTTAAACAGGTAAATTTACTCCCGAGTAAGCTTCCTTTCATGAGGCAACTGCAAAGGAGGGGGGGCAGTGTTTCCTAGGAACTCCATTTGTTGTGAAAGGTACTCACCCTGTCTCACTTTCTGTGTGTATTTACTATTTTAACCCTCAAATTACTCCTTTCCTAGGCTTACCATGCAATTCCAGGAAAGTGTTCACTCTTTATCATGATTTTACAATTATTCTCTAGAAACTTTACCCAACCTCTGTATTTTTTGTGTGTGTGTTACAAGCACCCCTTAGGCTCTTTAGTTTAAGGAAGGAAATTCCACCTTGAGATCTGCAAAAAGGTTCTGTATAAAGTTGAGTACTCTTATTTTCCTCTTCCTTGTTTTGATTCCTTAGAACATGTGCTTGCTTACATGATAGGGGAATGATAGTGTGTCCTTCCCCAGATGTGTCTGTGTACATAAGTATGTGCATCTCTCCAGTAGTACAAATCTTGCTTTGAAAGGGGGGTGATAGTGTTGAGATCCCTGAATTTCAGAAGGGTTGGAGGAGATTACTCGGGGTCCCTTCCAACCCTACAAATCTCTTGCTAAGAAAGGGAATTAAATGGTGTCTTGTATGTTGTATGTGATGTAAAGGTGCTGAGAGAGAGAGAGAGAGAGAGAGAGAGAGAGAGAGAGAGAGAGAGAGAGAGAGAATGTGTCTTGCAAGCATTGGAGGGTGAATGGTTTTCAGCGTTTAGAATAGTGGGTTGTTGTTGTTTTTAAAAGGAGTAATTATCTAAGTTTTTACTATTTTTACTGTTTAAAGTTTAATCACTTACATAATTAATCAATCAGAAATGGTAAAACTTTAATGAACAATAAAATATGAATTCTGACCCTGTAGCCATTTTCCCATATATAAGAGGGGGCAAGGAATTTCTGCCCATGGCTGAATTTGTTAAGAATATTTGACTTTCTGGACCATTCTTACTCATAAATAAGAGGGTGGGGATTTCCACTCAATGGCCAGAGAAAATAAAAGGAAAAGGAAAAAGATAGCCCACATTTTAATAGAAATCTGTACCCCAAATCCTGTAGATAAAGGATGGAAGGGTTGGGTTGCCTGAAAAAAAAAATTCTATATATATAAAGTTTCAAGATTTTATAAGCCTACTTCATAAGCAATAAGAAACAGGAAATAATATGTATCAGAACTGTCTTAAGACACAAAACTAGGAAATTGGATTTAAACTGACCAAAAGCTACTTTTGATAAAAGCATAAATTGCTGGGTTTCTGTCTAACCCTGTTCTTTAAATTCTACTCCTCAAACTTCCCTTTTTCATTCAAATGGTAATTTAACCAACAGATGCAATTCTTTCAAATGGTACAATAGATTTCTGAGTCATGAACTCTGTACATGCACAGAGGCTATGTCAACTTTATAATAAAAAAAAAAAAGAGAGAGGGAGGTTTTAACTAAGAGGTGATAAAGTCATGCTCTCAACTCGAAACTTAAATTCAACTTTATGTAAAACTTGGAACAATTGAGAAATTGTTAAATTGTTGATGTTGCAAAGTTCCAAATTTACTCCTGACAGAGATCTCCACATGAAGCAATTTTCCCTTCAACAGGATATGCGGAGAAGGACTTTGCTGTTCTTTCAAACCTTTCATGCAAATTCTATCTCCGAAGGGGGGGGAGGAAGAGGAATGGGGGATTGTTCTCTCCAGGTGACAGACTATGCAAAACCAAGATTCCATTGTTCTATCTCAGTGGGTACTCAAGATGTATTATCTCACATTTGCATTGCAAGATTTCCCCCCACAACTTTTAACAGGATACTTGAGAAGTCTCAAAACGACTTCCCTCTATGACTTTTATGTCTATTTTGTGTGTGACTTTTATGCTTCTCTGTTGGTTACAAATAATTTGCTTTGTTCGCTCTAATATTTCCTATTAACATTCTAGCTGATCTTGCCACATAAAGAAACATTTTCCCCCTATTCTTTTATGTGAGATGTTTAAATTTTGAGTACATGTGCATCACATGAAAAAATAAATAAATAAATGGTAAAAACTTCCCTTTCAAACAGGATATGTGGACCTCTAAGAAGACTCTAACCCACATAAAGAAAATATTTAATAACTTGCCAATTGTGTCCAAATTAACAAAATCTTTGTCCCATCTTTCTTCCACAGCCAAAGTGAAGGAAAAATTAAACAGACTGAGCAGGAAATAACAGTAGTGATTAAATGTAAAGGATAATAATATTTAAATGAATAAAATGCTTAAATATGATTTTGTATTATTTACAGCTTCCCAAGAAGAAATTTCTAGAATATTCTCCCCTTTCTTGTCTATTTCTTATCCTCCTCCTTTTTTTTTTTAAACTAATTATGTCTTCAGACCCCAAACCCCCCTGCAGGCCTATTTTCGCAGGAGACCAAATGATAAGACCGTCTCCTCACCAGCTAAACAAGCCTGCCAATGCATCAATGGCCACAACAATTTCCTCCCATAAAGGACTTGAGGAACTGAATAACTGAATTATGAAGGACATTTTATCTTCTTGACCACAACCTAAGAAGGAAAACACCAAAAAAACCTATAACTTTTCAGCAAGGTTTGGAAGTGCTGCTATCTTCCTCCCAGTGATTCAAAGGCAGGCAAGAAATGCCCTTGTGCCCAAGGTTGGAAATTCATTTAAGAGCAGCAAGAATCACAGATCACAGGATTGCCTCAAGATATGCAATTGGTGTAGAGTTAATAATTTGTATGTTTTGTGTATTATGTGTTATTATGTATGAATGCTGAAACGTGTCTGATACTGTGATATTTCAAAAAAGGGGGGGCAATTTATGTGAGCAATGGTTTCTGTATAATATAGAGTGCCTAACTATGAACAACAGAAGGGTTTGGCCTACACCCCAAGTTTTCCCATGGAAGATTCTCACATACTACATGATTTCCTTGTCCCACCTGGCACTCTGTACCAACCTTCTCTATCCATTTTATTATATTTATTTTATTTTAGTTTTATTTTATTTGTGCTACTTCTTTATTTCTTTGCAGTCACTTTCTTTCTGTTCCAGAAAATTATTTGAATCCCTTCTATGAGTTCTCTCTATCTCGTGCAGTTTCAATACTGTCCTTAAGTAGCAATTGTTCTGCGTTATTTATTAATCTCAGTTTTCTTGTATATCTGTGAAATTAATCTAAACACACCCAAGTATTATTTTAGAACCCTATTTTATCAGGTAGTTTTGAAGCAACCCCACTCTCTTTTATCGTGTGAATGCCAAGTAGGAATGCTTCAGGTTTCTTTAGGAATGCATGTTAACATTTGTTTGTTTGTTTTTAGCTCCTCATAGATAATGCCCCAAGTTTTATTTATTTGGGGACACGTCCACCACACGTGGAATAAGGTTCTTCCCCCCCCCAGATAGCATGCAGTGAATTTTAAGGTTTTCCCCATAATTTCTCTCGCCCCCCTTAATTTTTTCATCTCAATTGGACATATTTTAATTTTACCAAGAAGAAGCTTCAGGATCCATGAAAGCCCAGATAACAGGAAACCGTCTATGCTTTGATTTAGCAGGAGTGATCCCTCATAGAATTAAATCACCCAATTTGAACAGGTGCCCTTTTCTTTAAGGTTTTTTAACCATGGGCCTATATAAATTCTGATTGGACTCAGTTTGAATTTGGCAAGTGTATCCAAGGTGCCATTGGCTTTCGTCCCTTTAAACAGCGAAGAACACCGGCACACCCCTTTGGGAGCCCAGGACCAAAGACGAAGAGTCCCCAAAGGTGGGCAGGTGGGGCATTTTCTCTCCAGAGAGTGTCACACCTAAGCACATGGGGTACTGCTTTGGGTCAAGCAAATGCAAGCCCATTCCAGGGATGCATGTTGGTGGGTGTTGTCTGTGGTATGCTGAAGGTCGAGAGACCCCAGAGGACTGCTAGCTATGGAACCTGGGAACACACGGAAAGGACAGAGACAAAACAAACACATTTTCAGTCACTTTCCTGCTGAATGTAAAGCATAGACCACTATTGAAAAAATCTTTCTCCCAAAGTCTTAAACTGCCACTAGTAATTTAGTAATTCTATGTCCACCTATGTGACATGCAAGTCCCTTTCAGAAGTTTAGGGTGCGGAGAAAAGGATTTGTGGTTCTTCGAACCTGATACAAATCTTATCTCCGAGTGCGGGACTGTTACGGGTAGCTGAGGAGGGGTACCCCCCTTCTTCCTGTCTTTCCCCTCCGCCTACTGCAAGAGACAGCAGCAGCCAGTGCGGGACCCTCTTTCGCCCAGGTCTCACCCCCTTTTTCTCTAGTTTCCCCTTTACCCCACAGGTTGTAATACAAGCGCACACACAAACCCTCGTGAAACTCAGTTTCAAGTGGTTATTAATACTATTTGGATATATTGTATCAAGTTGAACTCTGAGCATGTGCAGAGCCTTTAAACCTTTGGAAATTCATTTAAAATCACAGCCTCCATGGATTTTCTCCCTGTTTGTGCCCTTCTACTCCTACTGGCCTTGCCCCCCCCAGGTCTGCCATAATCCCCTAAGCAGAACATCACATACGCACACCCAAGGTGCTCCAGGAAATGCCACACCTGGGCAATCCTCTCAAGCACCCATCATCAGGTTTCCAAGACGACAGACAGTCTCCTGGATGCTTCTCTCATTGTTCTTCCCCGGTTGCCACTCAAAATGTATATTTGACCCACCCAAGTGTCATTTACCTGTTCCTGTAACCTTTCACCCATATGTTAAACCTTGTTTACCCATATGTTAATCATGTTGAACCCTCCTACTCTCCACCCCTTCTTGACGTTTTGCTTATGTATTAGTGATGTAGTTGTGATGTATGGTGAACTGTATTCTGGGTTGTAGCGGGAAGTTTTAAAAGTTTCTGTCGCCCTTTGTTCTGGGTCCAGTCCCGTGGCTGTAACCTGTTGCGCAATAAACTCCTTTGCCTTTGCTCCAACTTCTGGCTGTTCTCCTTTGATCTCCGCTGCGAACCACGGGCTTCTCTCGTAGGGCTGGGTGCTGAGCAACCTCTGACCCAGGAATTTCCTCTAACAGCATCTGTGGCATCCTGACCCCTGAGTGCCTGGCAGGTAGCAATAGCAAACCCAGATCAAGGCAGAAGGGGGTGAATAATGAAATATACTCGGAGTCGAATGTGGATTTCATGCTCTTTATTCAGCTCATAGTAGCAAGGAATGAGAGTTCCCCCAGAACCTCTGCTTTATATACATTATTTACACAATGGGCCCCACATGATTGGCTAATTCCAGGATACTCCTGTAAGCCAATCAGGTTGCGGATTCACTTCCACCTGGAGCTGGATTGGGTGGCTCCTGCAGACCAATCAAACTGCTGCATTCTGGATCCTTTTGTTCTAGGACCAATCAGACTGCTGCACTTTGGATCCTATTCAACTCAGTACATCCTATATAATAATCTTGCTATGTCCCTGCTTTTCCGTGTGTCACGGAAGTGCGTTCTGCGCATGTCACACGGGGACGCAGGGATTGGAGGGGGCGGAGAGGGGGGCGGGACGACGCAGAGACACTTCCGGCCGGGTGAAACTGCGCCGCCGCCATTGCCGGGCCGCCGCCGCCGCTACCACCTCGACGGAGGAGCCCCGAGGAGGAGGAGGAGGACGGCCAGCCCGGCCTGGAGGCAGCGGCGGCAAGGAGGACGAGGACGCTGCCCCGCAACCTCCTCGCCCCGGCCGCCGCCGCTGGCCACCTCCGCGCCTCGGGTCCCGCTCGCCCCCGCTAGAGCCCGTTATCAACGGGCTGAATTCAACTAGTAACAAATAACTTGGCTGAGAAACAGGGACATGGAAATATCTCTTTTGCATACTTGATGGCTGTGAGGTGGAGGTCAAGGGAAGGGGGGGGTGATACGGGAAACTTCGGCGGGACACACACACCCCTGTTCGAGTCCCCCCCCCCGCAGCGACTGCAGCAGCCAGTGCGGGACCCGCTTTCCCGCTGACCTACACCCCCTTTTTATTCACTCTGCTCCCCCTTTCTCCCCACACGTTGTTTCACAGGCACACACACAAGCCCTCGCGAGGCTCAGTTTCAAGTGTTTATTAATGCTATTTGGATATATTGTATCAAGTTGAACTCTGAGCATGTGCAGAGCCTTTAAACCTTTGGAGATTCATTTAAAATCGCAGCCTCCACGGATTTTCTCTGTTTCCGCCATTCTACTCTGGCTGCCCTTGTCACCCCTGGCCCTCCATAATCCCTTAAACAGGAGACCACGTACACACACCCAGTGCTCCAGGAAATGCCACACCTGGGTAATCCTTTCTCAAGCACGACTTCCGGTCGGCGTGCCGGCGAAGATGGTCGGGGAGGACATGTCGCTCCTGACATTCCCCCGTCCTTATCTGGCCACAGATTTTGGAAGATGTCGTTAGGGTGGACACCTTGCAGGACTCATTTTGGTTCTGGTGTTCGGAGCCGGCAGGTGTAGGATGAGAACAGTTAAAGTATTATTTGGTTTTGGGACTCTAGGTTTAGACCCATGGACACGTTTCGGACTGGAAAAATGATATTATGAAGGATATAATGAGTATAATGAAGGATAAGTATTTTTTATTTTTAAATATGACAAGAATGATAAGTGGAGTTAATATTACAAATTAAAGCTGTGTACCCAGGGACTGGGGGAGGCAAGAGGGATGTAAATGAAGATATATAAGTATGCTAAGATGTGAGAAGATGGTATAGTGATATTAGAAATATAATTATTTGACTATGAAATTTGGAACCTGTTAAAAATTGTTATTTGCAAACAGATGAAAACAATGGAGTGGACGTGAGGAAGTCTTATGTCACTGGTTGTAATACAAGTGAGCTGGCCTGATTTGGGGCCAGACAAATATTGTAAAACCAATAAAAATTTCTTTAAAAAAAAAAATCCTTTCTCAAGCACCCATCCTCAGGTTTCCAAGGTGCCAGACAGCCTCCAAGATGTTTCCCATTGTTCTTCCCCAGTAGATACTCAAGATGTATAGTAGACTCACCCAAGGGCCATTTACATGTTCCTGTTGTTATGGAAAAATCCCAGGCACGAGTCCTCTCAGCAACCTGGCCCTTCGGACAGGAGGTCCATGGTACTACGGAGCTAAAGATGAGACCAACCAGCAACTGGAGCAAAGGACAAAGTCACTTTATTGCGCAGCAGGTTCGAGTACCAGAGACTGAACCCTGAACAAAGGGTGACAGAAACTTTTAAAACTTCCCGCTATAACCCAGAATACAGTTTGAAATACATCACAACTATGTCACTAAAATGTCAAGAAGGGGTGGAGAGTAGGAGGGTACAACAAGATTAACATATGGGTGATGGGTTACAGGAACATGTAAATGGCCCTTGGGTGAGTCTACTATACATCTTGAGTATCTACTGGGGAAGAACAATGGGAAACATCTTGGAGGCTGTCTGGCACCTTGGAAACCTGAGGATGGGTGCTTGAGAGGATTACCTAGGTGTGGCATTTCCTGGAGCACTGGGTGTGTGTACCTGGTCTCCTGCTTAGGGGATTATGGAGGACAAGGGGTGACAAGTAGAATGGCGGAAACAGAGAAAATCCGTGGAGGCTGCGATTTTAAAGGAATTTCCAAAGGTTTTAAAGGCTCTGCACATGCTCAGAGTTCAACTTGATACAATATATCCAAATAGTATTAATAACCACTTGAAACTGAGTTTCGCGAGGGTTTGTGTGTGTGCTTGTACAACATGGTGTGGGGAGAGAAGGGGAAAGCAAAGTGGGTAAAGGGGTGCAGATCAGCAGGAAGGGAGGTCCCGCACTGGCTGCTGCAGTCGCAACGGAGGGGGGGGGGTTGTCCCTCCGAAGTTTTCCGTATCACTGTAACCCATCACCTGTATGTTAATTCTGTTTACCCATACGTTAATCTTGTTGTACCCTCCTACTCTCCACCCCTTCTTGACGTTTTAGTGACATAGTTGTGATGTATTTCGAACTGTATTCTGGGTTATAGCGGGAAGTTTTAAAAGTCTCTGCCACCCTTTGTTCGGGGTTCAGTCTCTGGTACTCGAACCTGTTGCGCAATAATGTGACTTTGTCCTTTGCTCCAGTTGCTGGTTGGTTCCATCTTTAGTTCCATAGTACCACGGACCTCCTGTCCGAAGGGCCAGGTTGCTGAGAGGACTCGTGCCTGGGATTTTTCCGTAACAGGGGCAAGCCCTGATGCTCAGGTTGCTGCACCCAGACCCTCCCAACAGGTGATGTATGCATGGCATAATTTTAGGGGTGTTGCATAGGGTGTCCACGTTACAACACCCCTGCAAAGTAGACCGGAGTTGTTACGCGCTTTTGGGGTTTGGAACAGTAACTTACGACAACCCTAAGGGGTAGTCCAGAGTCCTTATTATGGGTATAACTAGTAAATTAAGCCCGTTAAGGAAAACGGGCGCTAGAAATCTCTCCGGGCCCGACGCCCCACCCGCTGAGACCTGGCTTCAGTACCTTCAACTTGTGGAGCTCCACGGTTTCCGCCGACATCTTCCCTTCGCTCTTCCCCTCCCTCAGCGGCCTCCTCCCTGCGCGCACCGGCGGCAAACCGTGCGCGCCTGCCTCCCAATCCGGGCCTGTATACGGCGGCGGCGCTTCTTATTCTCCTCGCCGCGCGAGAGCCGCATGACGTAGGCAGCTCTGCACATAGCGTCCCTGTTGCCCTAGCAACTTTGGGGACACGCGCAGAGCTGACCGAGTGGCTCTTGCTTGACATCGCTCGCCTTTATCTTCCCCCCTTTTTTATTTCCCCCCTTGTTGTTCCGTTCCCCCTTTTATCTTCCCCCCTTTCATTCCCTTTATCCTCCTTGTTTTTCCCTTTCTTCTTTCCCCTGTTTTCTTCCCCTGCTTTCCCCTTGTTTTCTCCTTTTCTTCTCCGCCTGGATTTCCCCTTTCTTTTCCCCTTTTTCTCTCCCCCCCTTTCCCCTTTCTTTTTTCCCTTTTCCTCCCCTTGATTTTCCCTCTTTCGCCACTTTATTCCCCCCCTTGTTTTCCCCTTCTCCTCCCCCTTCCCTTCTTTTCCTCCCCTTGATTTTCCTTCTATTTTCCCTTCCCCCTTTCTTATTCCCTTTTTGTTTTGTCTCCCCCCTTTCCCCTATTCTTTCCCCCCCTTGATTTTCCTTTTAATTTTTGCATAAATAAATATAGGAGTGGGCCAAGCTTCCTTGGCCCGTGTGAGGGGGACTTATAGGGGGCCCTGCCCTCCCCACAGCCAGGGATCGCCCAGGGGGCTCACCCACTTCAGGGCAACGGAGGGGCGTTTTCCTTTCCCCACACCTCCTCCGCCTACCGGTCCCCGAGAAGGCCTGCAAGAGGGAGGGAGGGACGCAACCTCAGCGGCAGGAGCGGGGAAGGCCGCGGCGAGGACACCTGCCCTGCATGCAGAAGCACTCCGGCGTCCAAGGGCCCGGCAGCATCTCTGCAGGCAGGGCTTGGCGGGGGGGAGAGGCGCCCCGAAATCACCTCAGAACCCGGGCGAGGCCTCGCGGAGGCGTTTACCTTCTACCCTCAAGCCCACCTTCTCGCTTCCAAAGCCCCCCCCCCCAGCGGCTGAGGAGAAGAACCTGAGGCGAAGGAGGAAGAGCAGGAGGAGGCGGGGCTGGGCTCCCCTCACCCCTATTGCGCAGCTGAAACCACAGACGGGTGGGGGGGTGGGGGCTTGGGGGTGTGTGTGTGTGAGAGAGAGAGAGCTTGCAAGTGAAAGAAAGAACTGCATACAGCGTGCAGGGAAGGGCGCGGGCCGGACAGGGGGGCCTCCTTCTCTCCCGGCTTCTCGGCCACGGCCTCCTGGGGGAGGGAAGGCGGGGGATCGTCCGGCCGCGGCGGCGCGCGAGGAGGAGTTGGAGGCGGCGGAGGATCCTGGGCGGGCCCGTGGCGGCGGGAAAGGCCTCCGCTAGAAGCGCCAACTGCCTCGCTCCGACTCGCCCCTCAAGCGCGCACGGCCTCCTCCGCAGAGGCTCGGCACGCTGGCGAAGCAGCAGCACGCGGGGAGCGCCCGCCATTGCGGCTTCTGGCCCCGGAGCAGCAGGAGGCGGCGGTAGGAGCGGTGGCGGCGGCGACTGAAGCGGAGAGGTTCTGAGGCTCCTCCTCCTCTCTGCACTCCAATCCGTTTGTCAGTGGAGCGCACGCGCAGTTGCGATTTCCACTGACACACGGACACGGACGCAGGGACATTAGGGAATTATTATATAGGATAAGGACTCTGGACTACCCCTTAGGGTTGTCGTAAGTTGCTGTTCCAAACCCCAAAAGCGCGTAACAACTCCGGTCTACTTTGCAGGGGTGTTGTAATGGGGACACCCTATGCAACACCCCTAAAATTATGTCATGCATACATCACCCATTGGGAGGGTCTGGGTGCAGCAACCTGAGCATCAGGGCTAGCCCCCCCTCCCTTGCCCTCCACCTCACAGCCATCAAGTATGCAAAAGAGATATTGACATGTCCCTGTTTCCCAGCCAAGTTATTCACCCCCTTTTGCCTTGATCTGGGTTTGCTATTGCTACCTGCCTGGCACTCAGGGGTCAGGATGGCAGAGGGGCTCATGCTGCAGGGATCCTGGCTGCCCTCGCTCGTGTGTGTGTGTGTGTGTGTGTGTGTGAAGGGGGGGTGGACACTGCGTGCTGGAGGGGCAACCCCCCTCCCCAATCATTATTCAGTGTGGTGTAGTGGTTAAGAGCGGTAGACTCTAATCTGGGAGACCGGGTTCGAGTCTCCACTCCTCCCCATGCAGCTGCTGGGTGACCTTGGGCCAGTCACACTTCTTTGAAGTCTCTCAGCCCCACTCACCTCACAGAGTGTTTGTTGTGGGGGAGGAAGGGAAAGGAGAATGTTAGCCGCTTTGAGACTCCTTCGGGTAGTGATAAAGCGGGATATCAAATCCAAACTCTTCTTCTTCTTCTTCTTCTTATAAAAAATTCCATTATAAAAGAGATAAAGGGGGAAATGTAAGCTGTGCCACCTTCCTGCCCCGGAGGACTTCTTCAGAGGGGGGGGGGTCTCTTTCCCTGCCGTCTCCGGGGATCGAACCCGGGACCTTCTCAGGAAAGAAACAGGAGAACGGAGCTGGTTCGGAAGGAGGAGGGAGGCGTCACTCATTCCTCCTCCTGGGTCAGTGAGCTCCGCTTCCTAGAGAGGCAGGAAGGTATGGAGGGGGGAGGGGGGAGCCAAGGTTGGAGGGGGAGGGGCCTCCATCCACATTCCCGGAAGAGGAGCAGATCGGCAGAGGAGGAGGAGGACAAAGAGGTGCATATTATATATCTATATATTGGGGGGGGGGGGGGAGAGAGAGAAGGATGCGCTGTTCCTCCCCCTGAATCTGCAAAGAGGGCAGCTGGGGAGGGAGGGCAGGATTTGGGGCGGGGGGGGGGAATGAAAGGAAGGAAGGGAGTGCTCCCCCCTCCCCCTTCTTCTGTGCGAGACGCGGCCTGGTGGGTCCCTTTAGAGATCCATGGAAGGGTTAATGGAGGAGAGAGAGGCCTGGATAGAGACCCCCCCCGTCTCCCTCCTCTCCCCCCTGCATGCTCTTCTTCCCAAGCCCCCCCCCGGAGGGAGAGGGGGGCGCCATTGGGAGAGATTTGGGAAGAAGGGTGAGCCGGCCGGGGGGGGGGCTCTGTGCGAAGGAGACCCTCAGGGGCGGAGGGAGGGGGGCAGAGGAAGTTGGGGGGCTGAGGGAGGGAGGGAAGCATCCCTGGGGGAGGGATCGAAACCAGCATTGGCTGGAGGGGGGATGGGAGCTGCCTGCCTTGACCTCTCCCTCCTGCCCAGGAATCTGCTATGACTTCAAGTGGAACAGGGTGAGACCCCTGAACAGGAGGCCCAATCCACCCACCCTCTCCTCCCTTGAAGCTCAGTCCTTGCCCTGCTATAAGTCCCAGATCAGCTGCTACATGGGGCGCTGGGGGGGGGGGTTATAGGGAGTCCAAACATTGGGGGAAAGAGGAAAGGGAGGAAGCCCACCCACATGCCTGTGTTTCTATGGAGAAGCATCTAAAGGGTTCCTACCTAGAGATACCTGTGCCCAACTCCTTCTCTCCATTTCACCTGGTTTCCATTATTGCCACTATATCAGATCTCACGTCTGGGATTTAAGGGATTGGAAAGATTGCTATGGAAATGGGCGGGATTCCCCCTTACAACATGTGTATTTATTATTACAATTGTTCTTCTTATTTGTTCATTAAATCCCTCCCCAAACATAAATACATGTCCCCCTGTGGATTTGTAGTCAGTGGTACATCCGGCCCAATCGGCATCAGTATTCCCAAACTTTTCAGGATTACTAACAGCTGGCAACCTCAATTTACATTTCATGGTGCCCTTCAAATACTGTACCCCCCTGAGTACAGTATCTGAAGAACTGTGCATGCACACGAAAGCTCATACCAAGAACAAACTTAATTGGTCTCTAAGGTGCAACTGGAAGGAATTTTATTATTTTGTTTTGTACCCCCTTTTCACACCCGCACAGACATATTCAGTTGGGGCATTTACCTTCCTACTAAGAATTCCCACAGCTTTAGCTAAATCAGGTCTACAAGTGGTAACAAGATACAAAAGTCTACCAGTTGCTGACCTGTATTCTATGTTGTCAGGCACTGGTTTCAAATCTTTAAGAAGTCAGTAGCCATGGGCCTTGCAACTGGGTGTGCATCTTACATTTGCAAATTCTGGATAAGGTCATGAATCTTTTGCCTTGATTTAGAATAAATTACCCATATTCTTCTCTTTCAACTTGGATTCCGAGGTAGTACTGAATCTGTCCCAATTCCTTGACCTCTTTGCTTAGGTGTTTCCGCCCAGAGTTATAATATTATTATAACCTGTGCATCGTTTCTGTCATTTGCTGTGCCAGTAATCAAGTCATCAGCAAAAGCTAAAACGTATGAAAAATTGTCCACTACTTGACTTGCTCTACCCAAGCCCTAGCAGCCTGCTTAAGTCATAGAATCATAGAGTTGGAAGAGACCACAAGGGCCATCCAGTCCAACCCCCTACCAAGCAAGAAACACCATCAAAGCATTCCTGACAGTTGGCTGTCGAGCCTCTGCTTAAAGACCTCCAAAGAAGGAGACTCCACCACACTCCTTGGCAGCAAATTCCACTGTCAAACAGCTCTTACTGTCAGGAAGTTCTTCCTAATGTTTAGGTGAAAGGCAGTTGCAATGTCAATGTTCCTAATTTCCATTTGCTTGGCGGCTGCAATGCTCAAAAGCCTTCTTACGCTGCTGTACCTCACAGTTGCCGCAAAGACTTTATCCTAATATTCGCCATAGCGTTGAGAAAAGCCTTGCGCTGCACTTCCTCTTCTGCCCCTTTCTTAATCTTAAACACCCACTTACTTCGTATGGCCTTCTTACCGGGAGGTAGGTCAGTAAGTGCCCACGTCTTATTCTGATGCAGTGCCTCCATCTCCTTCTGTGCGGCCTTCCTCCAGAGACAGGCTTCTGCAGTTGGCATCTCCTCCCATGTAGAAGGTTCTACGGCGACCCTGCAAAGTAGGAGAGTCATACTGGTGGGACACCTGTGTTAGTTCTGGATGAGCATCTAGCCTGTGGTTCCAGGACCACATCAGCTTCCTCCTTCTCCTCCAACACTGGCATGTCTCCATACCGATCCTCCTCTTCATTTCTGGTACCGCTAGGCGTCTGGTCCTCTGCCTCCTCTCCTTGTGCATCGCCTGTAGAGGGGGCTATGACCTTGGAAGACAGCTCTGGACGTGGCAAGGTTAATGAAGAAAGTACACAAGATCTTGGACTTTTTCTGACTCCTCACATAAATCCGCCACACTATTTTTAGTGTCAGCCTTGTTGTGCTCATCAAAGCAAATTGCTTGATGTACGTTCACCATTATTCTGTATCCTTTTCCTCCAGACGCGTATTCCACAAGGATACCTGCTTGGGCTCTGGAGTCAAGTTTGTGTCTATGTTCTTTGGGAACGTGGGAGTAGCATAGACATCCAAGTACACGAATTTGTGCCAGGTTGGGAATTCTCCCATGCTAAAGTTCAAAAGGTGTGCATTTAGCTCCCTTGGCTGGCAATCTGTTCTAGAGATATACTGCAGTACTTGCTGCATCCGCCCACAGCTTCTGGGGTAGGGACGCATCTTTTAACATGCATCTAGTCGTCTACATTATAGACCTAAACTTTCTCTCAACTATGGAGTTTTGTTGTGGGTTGTAGGGAATTTATGGTTACATGTTCGATTCCCTCCTTCGCCAGGAGATTTCGCATCTCAAGTGAGCAGTACTCACCCCCATTGTCAGTCATCAGCATAGCTGGAGCTCTCTGGAACTTGTTCTTCACCATTGCAAGGTAGTTCTGGAACATGTCCACTGTCTCACTCTTTTCCTTGATGAAATATGCAACACAATACTTCGAGAAATCATCAAGAAATATTAGTTCTTCCCTAGTGAGGGAACATTCATAGGTCCACTGTAGACTATGTCAAGCACTTTGGTGCGTCTCTGCTCTGTGCAAGGAGGAAATGAAGGTTTTACAGCTTTCTGAGTAACACAGCTTGTGCACTTTGTTGGTGCTGTCTTTCTCTTTGTTACTTGCAGTCCCCTTGCAAGTTCTCTTTTCTGTAGGTCCTGAATGGCGTTGGTGTCCCTGTGTCCCAGCCTTCTATGCAACAGCTCCAGGTCCGCCACATCTTTCTGGTTTGAGCGCGACACCTTAGCACTGATTCTCTGGCAGATCAACATCATATATGCCATTTCTTAGATTGGCTTGAACATACACCTCACCATTCTTAGTCAAATTACACTTTCCATTCCCAAAGTTATCTGGAAACCTTTGCTGTCCCAACTGGACACACGAAGCATGTTACAACTGAGTGGTGGAGCATACAAAACTTTCTGCACAGTAGTATCCAGAGCTTCAATGTTCACAATAAATTTTAAATTCACAGAACATGCACCTTTAGCTTCAGCAACATGCCCATCTGTGATTTCAATGTGCGATTCTGCAATATCATTAATGTCATTAAAATGTTCCCTTTTATACAAAAAAAAGACTGGAAACTCCTGAATTTAAAATCCACTTATTACATTTATTTTCACGATTCAGAACAGACAAATTATTTTCTTATAGTAGCAAAGTGTGTTCAGATCTCCCCTTCTTTTCCTTATCTTGTTTATAAGGAAGGGGTCTTTGCCTTTGGAGCCTTATAGTTCTTTTGCAGTGTGGCTTTCTTTGTCACAATTAAAGCACACAATTCTTCTGGTTGTGTCTCTGGCCTTTGCAATCTGCTAAAACACATGATTATGTCTCCATACATGTGCTCTAAATCCTTTAAGATTTGAGACATATCATCTCTTGTAGTCAATCATGGATAACTGCTCATCATGGAGCCCATCTAAAACGATGTTTCTGGCTTTACTATTCTTTAGCTTCCATGCTCTAATCTTGGCTAAATCCTATTTACTTGATTCAGTAGGCTTAGGATTTTCAATACAGTGGTACCTCGGGTTACAAACACCTCGGGTTACAAACACTTCGGGTTACAGACTCCACTAACCTGGAAGTAGTACCTCGGGTTAACCACTTTACATCAGGATGAGAAGAGAAATCATGCACCAGCGGCAGCGGGAGGCCCCGTTAGCTAAAGTGGTACCTCAGATTAAGAATGGTTTCATGTTAAGGACAGACCTCTGGAATGAATTAAGTTCGTAAGCACAGGTACCACTGTACCTTCCAAGACTTCTCTTGCTTCTAGAAGCGCTATCAAATGTTTCTTCCATTCAACAAAATTGTATTCATTTAACTTAGGACTCTGATGAATAGTGGTCAGGTTCATGAACACAGAGCCTTTAAAGGTTATGAAAGGCTGATGATGTGTTACAATTATTTAACATTATTTCATTTGCCTTTCCTAAAATTTTGCAACATATGGAGAATAGGAGAGAATGTACGAGACGTTAAAATAAGAGCAGGTGCTGATTAATGTGTGTAATATTCCTTTGTTCTCTTCCTAGAAAACAAATAGGATTTCCTCCCACCACCCCCTGGTTGAAAGCAGACAATGGAGAAGGCAGTCAGAATTCTGGGGGGCCATTTCAATGGGAATAAAGAAGAAGCCATTAAAAAACCATTTAAATGTATGGAGTGTGGAAAGAGCTTCACTACTAGTGGAACACTAAGAATTCATCAACGGACTCACACGGGGGAGAAACCATTTAAATGTATGGAGTGTGGAAAGAGCTACAGTCAGAGTGGACACCTTAGAATTCATCAACGGACTCACACAGCAGAGAAACCATTTAAATGCATGGAATGTGGAAAGAGCTTCAGTCAAGATGGGAACCTTAGAACCCATCAACGGACTCACACAGGGGAGAAATTATTTCAATGCATGGAGTGTGGAAAGTGCTTCAGTCGGAGTGGATGTGTTAGAATTCATCAACGGAGTCACACAGGAGAGAAACCATTTAAATGCATGGAATGTGGAAAGAGCTTCAGTGGGAGTGGAACACTAAGAATTCATCAACGGACTCACATGGGGGAGAAACCATTTAAATGTATGGAGTGTGGAAAGAGCTACAGTCAGAGTGGACACCTTAGAGTTCATCAACGGACTCACACAGGAGAGAAACCATTTAAATGCATGGAGTGTGGAAAGAGCTTCAGTGAGAGTGGAACACTAAGAATTCATCAACGGACTCACATGGGGGAGAAACCATTTAAATGTATGGAGTGTGGAAAGGACTTCACTAATAGTGGAACACTTAGAATTCATCAACGGAGTCACACAGGAGAGAAACCATTTAAATGCATGGAGTGTGGAAAGAGCTTCAGTGAGAGTGGAAAACTTAGAATTCATCAACGGACTCACACGGGGGAGAAACCATTTAAATGTATGGAGTGTGGAAAATGCTTCAGTAGGAGTGGAGACGTTAGAATTCATCAACGGAGTCACACAGGAGAGAAACCATTTATATGCATGGAGTGTGGAAAGGGCTTCACTAATAGTGGAACACTTAGAATTCATCAACGGACTCACATGGGGGAGAAACCATTTAAATGTATGGAGTGTGGAAAGAGCTATAGTCAGAGTGGACACCTTAGAATTCATCAACGGACTCACACAGGCGAGAAACCGTTTAAATGCATGGAGTGTGGAAAGAGCTTCAGTGAGGGTGGAACACTAAGAATTCATCAACGGACTCACATCGGGGAGAAACTATTTAAATGTATGGAGTGTGGAAAGAGCTACAGTCAGAATGGACACCTTAGAATTCATCAACGGACACACACAGGCGAGAAACCGTTTAAATGCATGGAGTGTGGAAAGGGCTTCACTGACAGTGGAAATCTTAGAAAACATCAACTGACTCACACAGGGGAGAAACCATTTAAATGTATGGAGTGTGGAAAGAGCTTCAGTACAAGAGGAGTTCTTACAAAACACCAACAAACTCATACAGGGGAGAAAACCATATAAGTGCTAGGGAAGTGGACAGAGGTTCAGTTGTAGTGGAAGTTTTACAAACTGTCAAAAGACTCTGATGGGTAAGAGCTGTAAGAGTGGAAACTCTACAAGCCATCAATTAACTCAAAGAAGAGAAAAGGTTTAAACAGGAGTGTGGAATCTGCTTTAATTATTATGGAACGCTTTTTAGAGTGTAGAACCTACCGTATTTTATGCTCCATAAGACGCACTCTTTCCCTCCTAAAATGTAAGGGAAAAGGTTGGAGCATCTTATGGAGCGAAGGCTCCCTGTTGAGCAAGCGGTGAGAGGCGGGGAGCAGCGGCGGAGATGCTGCTGGATCCTCCCCACCACCTCCGTTCGCAAAAAACAGGCTTGCTTTTGCGAATGGGGGTTGTGGGTGGATCCAGCAACAACTGCTCCTCTCCCTTCTTTTGCAAAGGGAAAAGCCCCGCCACTTTTCTTCTTTATGACTGCTGTTATAATGAATAATCCTTCATAAAAGTTATTGCATTATGTTCTTCATTAAAACAAAATAAAAAAACATTTCCCCCCTTCCAGTAGCACCTTAGAGACCAAGTAAGTTTGTTCTTGGTGTGAGCTTTCGTGTGTATGCACACTTCTTCAGATAAATTATTCATTAAATTATCTTTCCATTGATATGTAATGTTATGCTATAACTCAGTGGTTTTTTTCTCATTTTGACTCCAGAAAATCACCACTGGTGGGGAAATAAATACAGTGCAAATTGGGGGAAATAAATACAGTAGTACAACCCCGTGGTTTGGGTCAATCCAAAGAGGCTTCCCCTCCTCTGCCACCTCATGCATTCAGCTGGAGGTTGAGCTGCGTCTGGTGTTGGAGCCGAGATCCTCCTTGCAAGACCCAGGCTGCCCCAGAAGCCCTGCCATGCTAGCAGTCACTATGTGCTCCATCAGCGTAACACTTCAAAACCTCATCTTGGAGGTTCTTTAAACCTCGAGACTTCCCTCCCTTCCCTCTGCTGGTTCCATATACAATCCACGATTCATACTTCATCCCTTGTTATTTTCCTAATTTTTACCAAAATCTCTACTGATTGCAAGTGTATTGTCCAAGCTTGCGAATGTATCGATTTATTTACATTATTTTGCACATATATAACAAGTATCTCCCCTTCTTTTTCCTAACTTTGGTATACTTATAGTTCATTGAAGGTGATTATCAGATGACTCATGTTTAAGATCGTACTGACCTTCCTCACAGGCTCCTCTTTGTCTCAGAGACTGTATTTTCAACCTCTTCAACCAACAAGGATCCTCAAGTGTTGCCTGCTTCCCACCCCATATCTACCGTACATGTCTCCTGAATTTTTTTTAACTGCTCAAAATACTCAGGTCAGAGTGAAATTAACGTACCGTAATTCACTCTGCCTTCCCTGGTTCTAAAAAACAGTCCGTTTGTGTTGATTAAAATCGTTCTTTATTTTAAATATTGTATTGTTTTCCTGTTTTTTTTGTGCACTACAAATACAATATGTGCAGTGTGCATTGGAAGTTGTTCATTTACCCCCCCCCCCGAAAAAAATAGTCCTGCCCACCACATGGTCTGAAGAACGGTGGACTGGCCCACGCTGAAAAAGGTTGCTGACCCCTGATCCAAATGCTCCAAATGACCTGGCTGGAGCTTCTTTCTTTTACTGACCGCATGGACCCGCAGGGGACTTGTACCCCGATGAGCTGGACTGTTGAGTAGACTCTCAAGTGGCAACTCAGTTCCTGGCTGCCCAAAAACGGACCACGGATGAACCTGAGAGGAGCCTTGAGGTTGGCAGAGAGGGGCCTCTCACCCCTTCCCAGACTTTTCCTCCAACCATTTATTACTACTGCTTATTATTACTACTTGCCCCCCCTCACCTCTCCTTCAGCCCTGGAAGGAAAAAAGAGACACATGTCTTTGTTATTGATATTCCAGGTTGACCAGAGCAACTGGCATGCCCTCCCAGTTAGCTCACTCAGTAACGGCTAATAACTGGCATTTGAGTTTCAGTCCCTGGAACAGCAGAAATCATGGGCCTAGTCTTCAGACAGCTAGGCACACCTTCAGATTTCCTTTACGCAGCAGAAGTTGGCATAACAGAGGCTTGTATGAACGTTTTAAACAAGCATCTTTATTAAACAAAAACAGCAGGACAAAACCTGAGGTAAAGGATTAGACTTTATCAGGGGATTGAATCTATCTCAGCACCTACTTCTGTCCTATTATCACAGTACCATTGAGAGTGTCTTAACCTATAGTATATTATCGTGGTATGGGAGCAGCTCTGTAATGGATAAAAAAGCTTTACAGAGAATAATTAAAATTGCCCAGAATGTTATTGGGCTCCAACTACCAACCCTGGATGAGATCTTCATGTCTCGCTGCTTGAAGAAGTCACACAATATCCTGAGAGATCCCACCCACCCTGCTCACAACCTCTTTGAACTGTTGCCTTCAGGCAGAAGATACAGGACGATGAAACTCGAACCACACGCCTTCTGAATAGTTTCTATCCAAGAGCTCTGATTGTACTAAATAATGATCTCAGGGCCAGTAGTAAGAAATAGCAAGCAGTGAGTAGTAAGGAATGAGATAGGTTTTAGGTTATGTTATGCTTTTTAATAGGTTATGTTATATTCTGGATTATGTTATGTTTTAATAGATTATGTCTTAATAGGATGAGAGTGTTGGAGATATGTGCAAATGTGTACGGTAAAATCCGGTCTTTGGGTGTTTGATTTTCGTTGTTGTGTATACTGTGTATATACGGACAATGACAATAAATTTATCTAATCTAATCTAATCTAATCTAATCTAATCTAATCAGAAGCACACACAGTGGCAGTTAACTCAACTGAACAGCCCAAGCAAAAAAAATAAAAAATAAAAATAAAAAAATTCTTCCAGTAGCACCTTAGAGACCAACTAAGTTTGTTCTTGGTATGAGCTTTCGTGTGCATGCACACTTCTTCAGATATCTGAAGAATGAAGAAGTATCTGAAGTTATCTGGTATCTGAAGAAGTGTGCATGCACACGAAAGCTCATACCAAGAACAAACTTAGTTGGTCTCTAAGGTGCTACTGGAAGATTTTTTTTTATTTTTTTTGCTTTGACTATGACAGACCAACACGGCTACCTACCTGTAACTGAACAGCCCAAGTCACATGTCCAATCCTTCAAGGTGGAATGGAAGAATCACAACAGTCTTTTCAAAACCTGTTTATTCTCCATGTTGGCTTTGCCCCACGGGGCTCTACAACAGAATCGACACAGAAAAGGGAGGGGTGAGTTTGGGGCACTGGGGGGGAGGGATGGGGGTCAGCTCCTTGTTCATATCGAGAGAGAGGGCCGAGGGGAATGAAAGTTGCTCTCCATGGCCGTCTCTGCAGGGATGTTGTGGGGAAACGGGCTCCTTTTGCACCCAGATCTCTAGAGGTGATAAATTTGGGTCGGCACTGTACCACTTCAGATCCCGGGGGGGGGGGGAGTAAAGGGACACCTGATGACCCACATTCTGTAAGTGGAGGATCCCTGATTTATTTATTTGTGGGGGGATATTACTACTGTTTACTGCACAGTTATATTAAAGAGGTTAGGTAATTGATAGATGTAGATTAAATAGATATAGATGTTGGGACGCTGCCCAATGTCCCCCTTGTTTGGGCCTGTGATGGACAGCAGAGCCAGGCCAGTCAGCAGATTTAGTCCCTCAGAAACCCTCGCTCTGATTGGCTGCCAAGCTCATGGGGGCGGAGCCAGCACTTTTGGAGGGAAAATGATGAAAGGAGGCGTTTCTGAGTGTAATGGAAATTTATGGGTTGAGAGACTACTCAACAGCCCAGTTCGTCAGGGTACAACTCCTCTTCGTGTCTTTGCGGTCAGCAAAGGAAGGAATTTCCAGGCAAGCAATTTGGAGCAAAATGGCATTCAGTAGACTTAGATCCTTTATTGTTGCGCAACAGGTTTAAAAGAGTGAACCCCACGAATGGGGTGACAAAGACTTTTTAAACTTCCCACCTTATCCCAGAATACAGTTCATTAAGCATCATCACTACATCATTGCTACATCACTAAAACATCAGAAAAGGGGAGGGTTACACAGGATTAACATAAGGAGAATAAGTCAGGAAAACACCCAAGGATAGGATTTGCATAGACCTACAGGTGTGAGGTGGGACGCGGGTGGCGCTGTGCGACAGGGTGAGCTCCCGTTGTTCGGTCCCTGCCTCCTGCCATCCTAGCAGTTTGAAAGCACGTGAAAGTACAAGTAGATCAATAGGTACTACTCCGGCGGGAAGGTAAACGGCGTTTCTGTGCGCTGCTCTGGTTCACCAGAGGCGGCTTTGTCATGCTGGCCACATGACACGGAAGCTTTCTGCGGACAAACGCCGGCTCCCTTGGCCTATAGAGCGAGATGAGTGCCGCAACCCCCGGGGTACCTTTACCTTTACAGGTGTGAAGTACCCACCACCACCCAGAGAACAATAGACTTGGTTTGCATGTCTGGCGCTTGAGGAAAGTCCTGAGATGAGCTTTGGCTTCTTGTGGCAAACAAAGAGCCAGAGATTGTCACCTGGGGACACCTTCCTGGAGTCCCTTTACAAGGGCAAAATAGCGTTGGAATGGAGGAAACTGGCAAATGAGTTGGTTTTATATTATTTTCAAAGCTGGGTAACTTCCCTGAGTTGTCAAGTCGAAATGATACATTTATGCATAATATTTGTAACATTTAACAACTTTAAATATGTGCCCCCCTCGTGATTTCTGTAACTTCTGTAATTTCTGTTTTCCCTCACACGAGAGGCTGTGGTCAATGGCAGAATTCATTTAATGGGCGAACTGTGTGGTGGATCCATTGTATTTCATTAGGGGCAGTTAGCAGGGACATAAAAGGTTAAGGGACCCCTGACCATTAGGTCCAGTCGTCTCCGACTCTGGGGTTGCGGCATTCATCTCACTTTAGTGGCCGTGGGAGCCAGTGTACAGCTTCCAGGTCATGCAGCTAGCATGACTAAGCCGCTTCTGGCAAACCAGATAAGCGCACGGAAACACAGTTTACCTTCCCACCAGAATGGTACCTATTGATCTACTTGCATTTTGTGCTTTCGAACTGCTAGGTTGACAGGAGCTGGGACCGAGCAACGTGAGCTCACCCCGTGGCGGGGATTCGAACCGCCTACCTTCTGATCAGCAAGCCCTAGGCTCTGTGGTTTAGACCACAGAAATTCATTGAATTGGTGGTGGATCCACTATATTTAATTAGGGGCCATTAGCAAGTACATAATGCGACTTTATTAATGGGAGGCCTGAGGTGGGATCCACTAGAGGGCCATTATAAAATTATCATAGAGAGTTGTAGAGTTGGAAGGCATTTATACCAAATATAGTAGACATCTGAAGGTTTGTATTGTATTTTAATATTTGTTGGAAGCCGCCCAGAGTGGCTGGGGTATAAGTAATAAATAATTATTAATTATTATAGTAGATTTAGAATCAACATATATGTTTTTGGAGGAAGCGGCACAGAAAACGAAGGGAGGGCGGACTGAGGGAGTGGGAGGAGCAGGAGGAAAACACAACAGCAGCCAGAAGCCAGCATCACCCGCCCCCTTGACAGCGCTGCCCTGCTGATGGCGTCCGGCATGGGACAAGATTGCTCCGTCCCTGAGGAGAAAAGCACCGCTGTGTGAAGGAGAGGGAAAGAATATGTGCGCTGGCAATCCACGCGGTGATTCCTGGACTTGGAGATTCAGACACCCATTAGAACAAGAGTAAAAATGTTCTACTGATTCAAAGGATTCTGCGGGAAGAAGAAACATGATCTGGATATTGAAGGAACTGCCTACAGGATTAAAGACTGTAGAGATCCAACCAAGAACTGTATCAGATCAAAACACAACATGGATGATAATGAGGGGTGAAAAGACTTCATTGTATAGATGGAGACTACCGGTAAATAAAGGTTTATTTGAAAAACATTGAATTACAACATATTCCAATTATGTTAAGGTATGAAAAGATGTTATAAAGTATTTGGAAATATGGGGGAGAATGAAACTTTCACTTTTACGAAGGATTTCAACCATAAAGAGGAATGCTTTACCTAAAATACTGTTTTTATTCTAAATGATACCAATAATAATACAAGCTGCTTTAACGAATGGCAAATAAATATTTCATGATTTCTTTGGCGGGGTGGGGATACACCAAGAAAAAAGTATAAAATTTGGATAGATACTAAAAATAGAGGTGGTTTTGCACTGCTAGAGTTTCTACTATGAGGCAGCCTCTTTGTGTTGGTTAAAAGAATGGATATCATTGGACAACACACCATTGCTGGATACCTCTCGCATCGTTATCTCCCTTGAGTATAACCATGTAAAGTTTGACATTTGACATTGAAAAAATTATCAGACAGCATTGGCACATTTTAAAAGATATTCCAGGGTGTAATACTGTACCTTTATTTGCAAAACGGCGAACTAAATCATTTAAAGATTCTTTTGTACACACTGACATAAAACCTGCATTGACATTCTTTTCAGGCTCTCCACGCAGCTTTCATAAATGTGGACACTGCAGTGCGTGCAAATATGTGTTACATGTAAAATAATTCACTAATGTTGAAGGATATAAGTTTGTTATACAATCTTTTGCTACGTGTGCCACTTCTCGAGTAGTGAATAATAATAATAATAATTTTTTATTTGTACCCCGCCCATCTGGCCGGGTCTCCCCAGCCACTCTGGGCGGCCTCCAACAGATATTAAAATACATTAAAATATCACAGGTTAAAATTTTCCCTAAATAGTATGTCATCAGATGCCCTTGTGGCCTTTTATTAAGAGCCATAAAAGTCAGAATCTCTGAACACAGACCTAGAATAAGGAATTGCGTGGCCGATGCACCCCTCGTTGCACATTTCTTGGAAGCATCACACACAGATGAAGACCTCACTTTTTTGTCATCTGGACTTATTCAGGGCCCATAGAATTAGCAAAGACTAGACTATTGCAAAAAGAAGCCAGGTTCATTTTTTTACTAAATATGTTACACCCTGCTGGACTAAATACTGATGTAGATTATAACTGTTTTTTATAATTGTGTGTTATATCTTCTCTTTGAGTCGTACATATATTCAATGTTTGGTCCTTTTCTATTTCAGTAACATTATTCTTATTTTTATTATATATTTTTGTTGTCTCCTTTAAGGATTTTCTGGAGAGGTCTAAATTGGTAACACCTGTGATTCGCAGTAGTAAGACCTTTATATAGTTTACTTTACGTGGTATTCTTATTCTAACTTTCTAAGCTTTTGATGGTCTGTGTTTGTATTTTGTCAACTGGTATGTATATACAGTATCTCCCTTGCTATTTAAAAACATGCATATGGTTAAAAAACTGATTTTAGATTTCTTTACATCATATAGTATATTATTTGCTGATGAAGCCAATTTGGGAAGGGGAGAGGGAAGGAGGAAGGCGTAAGAGGGAAAGAGAGAGAGAGAGAGAGAGGGAGGGAGGGAGGGAGGAAGATAGAGGGAAGGAAGGGGCGGGTGAGAGAAAGAGAGAGAGAGAAGGAAGGGAGAAAAAAAAAGAGGGGGAAGAGGCGGCAGCGGGATGAGCACCCCAAGAGTAGTGCTTTCGGGGCGCTGATCCTGTCGCCACCTCTCGCAGGGGCAACCGTGTCTCCCTTCTACCTGGCTCGCTGTGGGGCGGGCAGAAGGAAAGCTGCCCAGACAAAGACCTCCCTCTCCGCTCGCCCCAAAGGAGCGGGGCTGGGCAGGAGCTAAGCGTCTCCTGTGCAGCCCTGCTGTTCCAAAGCAAGCCGTGAGGGCGGGAAACGGAGGGAGGGAAATGGAGCCCTCCCTCATGGTTCGACCCAAACCAGCAGGGCTGGGCAGGAGATAAGTGGCTGCTGCCCAGCCCCACTGCTCTGCTGCTGGCGGTGGTGGAGGAGGGGGGTGGAGGAGCCCGATTTCGGGCTGCTCACCCCTCCTCCACCGCTGGGAGCCATGACTCCAGCAGCAGAGATGTCCCTCCACTCAAGGGATCCTGCTGCCGTCCAGTGCCTTCGCTCCATGAGACACACAGACATTTTCCCTTGCTTTTTAGGAGGAAAAAAGTGCATCCCATGGAGCGAAAAATATGGCAAGTGGTTTTCCCTTTGTGAGTTCGCTGGTGTTTGCTAAAGTTTCCACTTCTATTGAAGCTCTTTCCACACTCCCTTGTCCCTGAGTGAATCAGTTGATGTCTTCTAAGTTTTCTGTGTGTGAATTTAGGGTTCCACTCTGAATCTCTTTCAACACTCCATACATTTAAATGGTTTCTCCCGTGTGAGTCCGTTGATGTCTTCTAACTTTTCCAACATCAGTGAAGCTCTTTCCACACTGCTTACATTTAAATGGTTTCTCCCCAGTGTGAGTTTGATGGTGTGAATTCAGTTTTCGACTCGTAATGAAGCTCTTTCCACATTCCATGCATTTATATGGTTTCTCCCCAGTGTGAGTTTGATGATGGCTTCTCAGTGCTCTACTATCAAAAAAGCTCTTTCCGCACTCCATGCATTCAAATGGTTTTTCCCCAGTGTGAGTTTGATGATGGCTTCTCAGTGCTCTACTATCAATAAAGCTCTTTCCACAGTCCATGCATTTGAATGGTTTCTCCCCAGTGTGAGTCCATTGATGTCTTCTTAATGCTGCCCTATAAGGGAAGCTCTTTCCACACTCCATACATTTATATGGTTTTTCCCCTGTGTGAAATCGATGGTGGATTCTAAGTGTTCCACGATTAGTGAAGCTTTTTCCACACTCCATGCATTTAAATGGTTTCTCCCCTGTGTGAGTCCATTGATGAATTCTAAGAGTTGCCCTCTGACTGAAGCTCTTTCCACACTCCATACATTCAAATGGTTTCCCCCCTGTGTGAGTTTGATTATGGGTACTAAGTGCTGTACCATGAGTAAAGCTCTTTCCACATTCCATGCATTTAAATGGTTTCTCCCCTGTGTGAGTCCATTTATGTTTTTTTAGTGTTTCACTATGAGCGAAGCTCTTTCCACAATCCATACATTTATATGGTTTTTCCCCTGTATGAGTTCGATGATGGATTATAAGTTTTCGGTTATCATTGAAGCTCTTCCCACACTGCATACATATAAATGGTTTTTCCCCTGTGTGAGTCCATTTATGAATTCTAAGGTGTCCACTCTGACTGAAGCTCTTTCCACATTCCATGCATGTAAATGGTTTCTCCCCTGTGTGAGTCCTTTGATGGCTTCTAAGTTCTCCATTCTGTCTGAAGCTCTTCCCACAATCCATGCATTTATATGGTTTCTCACCTGTGTGGGTCCATTGATGTTTTCTAAATGTTCCACTATCAATGAAACTCTTTCCACACTCCATACATTTAAATGGTTTTTCCCCTGTGTGAATCCGTTGATGGTTTTTTAAGGTGTCCAATCTGACTGAAGCTCTTTCCGCACTCCTTACATTTATATGGTTTCTCCCCTGTGTGAGTGTGTTTATGTATACGAAGGTTTGAACTCCATCCAAAGCTTTTTCCACACTCCGTGCATTTAAATGGTTTCTCCCCAGTGTGAGTCTGTTGATGTTTTCTTAGTCTTCCACTGTCAGTGAAGCTCTTCCCAGACTCCATACTTTCAAATTGTTTCTCCTCTCTCTTTCCACACTCCATGAATTGAAATGGTTTCTGCGTTATTCCCATTGGACATGGCCCACCGGAATTCTGACTGCCTTCTCCATTGTCTGCTTTCGAAGGGGATTGGGGGGAGGACATCCTATTTGTTTTCTAGGAAGAGAACAGAGGAATATTACACACATCAATTAGCACCTGCTCTTATTTTAGCATCTTGTACATTCTCTCCTGTTCTACATATGTGCCCAGTTTTTAGGAAATACAAATGAAATAATAATAATAATAATAATAATAATAATTTATTTTTACCCCGCCCATCTGGCCGAGTTTCCTCAGCCACTCTGGGCAGCTTCCAGTCAAATATTAAAACAATACAGCATAATGTCAAATAATGGTAATGGATTTCAGAAGCATTATTTTAGAATATGGTTGAACTGTGGGATTTACTTTTTAAATAAAGAGGTTTCTCACAGGAAAGGGAGCTGCTCTATGTCCATGAACCTGCCCACTATTCATCAGGGTCCTAAGTTCATCATTACATTCTTCATCCTCTGCACAATAATCCTCCACCCCTTGGGCCCCATTTTGTCCCCTTCAACCTTTACATTTATTAATCACCTGCACAGTCCCTTTGGCCTCAGGAGGTCCATACTGACCATTTTTGGAGACCCATATATAAGTGTAGTGACAAGGCTTGGTGCCCTAAGAAAGGACAACCTCAGGTGACAATACCAGCAGTAATGGCAAGAAGACAGTTGGTGGTGGAACTGGACCCCAATGCAGATATTAAAAAATTAATAATAAATATGAATAAGTCAATTAATGAAAAACAATATGGGACTCAAAATTGAACACAATTCTAAATTAATTGTAGAATTGACAGGACAATTGAAATATCTGACAATAAAGAATATGGAGACAGAAAAAGCAGTGGTAGAATTAAAAACAAAGGTGCCCAAGCAGGAAGATGTAATGAAAGTTACCACAAAAAATTTCAATCAGAAAATAAGGATTTAATAAAAAGTCGAGGTACCGGTACGGGTACATTGAATGTACAATTCAATGAGATGAAAAAAAATTCAGGAAGAAACAAAGGACCAGATAGCCATTTTGGAGATGTATCAAAGGGAGCTGATTTTGAGATTTAAAGGCGTTCCAGAAGTAAAAGATGAGGACATCATGAACAAATTGATACAGGAAATATCCAAGTGGTTACAAGTGAGAGAAGAAGATCTGATATTGGATATAGATAATATTTTTAGAATGAAACCAGATGCTAAAAGACAATTTAGGTGACCAGGAGACTGCCTTGTTTTTCTTAATTCAAGGCGGTTGAAAGACAAGATCCTACGAAAAAGAATGAAAATAGATGGACACAATGTATTAATTTATAAGGAAGTCCCGAAATGAATTCTTAAGAAAAGAAATAACTACAAGATATTGGCGGATATATTGAAAGCCAAAGGAATTATGTTCAAGTGGTTAATTCCTGACGGTTTGGGCCTTCACGTTCAAAGACAGAAGAAGGAATATAAGAACAGCAGACGAAATGGAGAAATTCAGAAGAACATATAGAAAGGAACTGGGGGTG
The DNA here is from genome assembly GCA_034642065.1 of Darevskia nairensis. Taxonomy (NCBI): domain Eukaryota; kingdom Metazoa; phylum Chordata; class Lepidosauria; order Squamata; family Lacertidae; genus Darevskia; species Darevskia nairensis. Next base: position 686,951 of record JAWWNI010000963.1, read on the forward strand.
AGGGGAACCAGGAGAGAGAAGAGGAACAGGGAGAGGTAGAAGAAAGAAGAGACATCACAACAGTAGGGACGTGAGGTATAGACGAGAAGTGACGTAAATCAAAACCTAAGATATAAAAATTCTACAAATCTGTTAGAAGTACCCACAAGTATTTTTTTTTGCTTCTTAATTGTATTCTACTTAATAAAATTGATGAATCTAAATATAATTTCTTGAAAAATCAATGGATTGAATGATAACAAAAAGAGAAATAGGACGGAACATATATTAAAGAAGAAAAATTGGGATGTGATATTCCTACAAGAAACGCATATTGTGAAAAAACATGAAAGAGTATTAGAAAATAAAAGATTGGGCAAGGAATTTATAGCCTCAGACAAAGTAAAAAAAAAGTGGGATTGTCATTTCTACAAATCCCAAATTAGAAGCTAAATTATTATTTAAAGATGAGGAAGGAAGAATATTAGGAATACAATGGAATAAAGATACATAGAATTTATTATTAATTGGGGTAAAGGTAAAGGGGCTCCCGACCATGAGGTCCAGTCGTGGACGACTCTGGGGTTGCGGGGCTCAACTCGCTTTAATGGCCAAGGGAGCCGGCGTACAGCTTCCAGGTCATGTGGCCAGCATGACTAAGCCGCTTCTGGTGAACCAGAGCAGCGCACGGAAACGCCGTTTACCTTCCAGCTGGAGCGGTACCAATTTATGGTATCTACTTGCACTTTGACGCAGAGCCGTCCTTCCTACTGGGCTTACTGGTGCGCTGGCCCCTCAGGGGCACCCCAGCGCCATGCTGGACCCTCCGGCAACGCTCATACATGTCCTGCTTCTTCGCTGGGGCCGGCGGGAGGTGGACTGTCACCTGCAAAAGCTCTGAAGGGGGGCGCCAAATAATGACGTCATCACCGAGCAACTGAAACCACCAAGGCGGCCATTACCAGACAACCCACAGAGCCATTACCAGACAAAGGCAAACGGCCAAACCCAGAGCCACAGCCACAGGCCGCAACCCAAAAACACTCCCCCCACACAAACGCTCCCAGTAGCCCAAACCCTCAGCTGCAAAAACCCACAGAGTCAGTCCTTGGCTCTACTTTACAGTCTACAGACTAGGCCTCACTAGGCCTCGCCTCTACTTTACAGACTATCCCGAGTGGAGTCAAGTGTGGGGTGGGTGGAGGAGGGGCCCGAATAGGTCATGGGCTGACCCAGGGTGGGGGAAGTCACAGAGATGACTCGGGGGGAACAGGATACCTCATGGGTCACTGCAGGATGGGAGGAATCACAGGGATGAGACAACAACTATGTGTCCACCGCCCCCCCGGGCTATGGGTTTTGTCCTCCCCCCATCTCCATAGAGCTTTTCCCTCAGATGGCGTCAGAGGCCTCCTTCCTCGGCTTTTTCTGCCACAGGCCGCGAGAGGGCACCTGAGCGCGTGCAGAGTGCATACGACGCCGGCGGGGATAGGTGGGGGTTTATTTTGGCTGCGGCTGCTACTGATGGTAATAAGCATAAAATGAGCCACAGCAAGGCGTGGCCCGGGTCAGCTAGTTATTCATGTTTTCTTTCTCCATTAGCTTCTTCTAGCACTTTCTTCACGTTTTCATCTGAGCCTAACAGCATGTCTTTTTTTAAGCAGTGTTTTACCATGTAGTCATCATAGCATTTCCATTCTTGTTTTAATTTTTGATTTGACTGGTTTCTTATTATGGCTGTTAATTTGGCCGATAGTAAATATTCATTTAATTTACTAATCCATTCTTCCTTTGTAGGGATAATCTTAGATTTCCTTTTTTTCCCCCCAATTTTTTTTTATTCATTTTTTCATTTTAAAAACATAAAAAACAAAACAACACAACAAAACAAATAATTATAATCCTTATTTTAGCATTCATCTTAAACGGACTCCCCCAAAATCCCTCCTTCCTGATTTTCATTTTATATCATCTTTGGCAATTTTCCTTATCAAAGCTCTTAACATATTAAATAAAATATATCAAACCATTATCATCTAACATTTCCAAATCTTTTTTCCCTCACATAATCATAAAAAATACTAATCTTAATTTTATATAATCCAATGATTAAAACACGACTGAACGACTGAACAACAACAAATCTAGTAATACCTTCCCTACTACCTCCTCTCCCTTCTAAGGCTATCCATGTATCTTAATATCCATATAACATCATATGATTATTAACCTATTATTTAAACTTGAATCGCCGTCTCCTCCTCTGGTCCACAAGTCCCATAAATCATTCCTGTTTCAATCCGGGTTATCTCGTTCATCTTTGACCTTTATATTATCTTCACCCCACCCCCTTCCTGACATTTCTTACCATCCTCCCTCTTTTAGCCTTACTCCGCTGCCCCCCCCCAAAAAAACCTCTAATTTGGTTCTCCCCTCTCTTCCCACATCCTTTTTTAATCTTTGACTTGAAGTCATGGCAGATTCCTGGGCAGGAGGGAGAAGTCAAGGCAGGCAGCCCCCCTCCCCCCTCTTTCTCCAAGATGGCTTCCCTCCCTCCCTCAGCCCCCCAACTTCCTCCGCCCTCCTCCCTCCGCCCCTGAGGGCCCCCCTTTGCCCAGAGGCCCCCCCTGGACGGGCTCCCCTCCCAATGGCGCCCCCCTTCTCCCTCCGGGGGGGGGCTGGCAAGAAGAGCAGGGAGGGGGGTCGAGGAGGGAGACGGGGGGGGGTCTCTATCCAGGCCTCCCTCTCCTCCTTTAACCCTTCCATGGCCTCCCTCTCTCCCATTCCCCACACAAAGGGGACCCCCCAAGGCACAACTCGGCGCGGAGCCAGGATCACGGCGGCGCCCCAGGGACTCCGGCACACAGACCTGCTCCTCTTCCGGAATGTGGATGGAGGCCCCTCCCCCTCGGCTCCCCCTCCCCCTCCAAACCTTCCTGCCTCTCTAGGAAGCGGAGCTCACTGTCCCAGGGGGAGGAATGAGTGACGCCTCCCTCCTCCTTCCAAACCAGCTCCGTTATCCTGTTTCTTTCCTGAGAGGGTCCCGGGTTCGATCCCCGGAGGAGGAAAGGAAAGAGACGTGTCCCCCCTTCTCAGAAAAAGTCCTCCGGGGCAGGAAGGCTACATCCACCCCTTCATCTCTTTCAATCCTTTGCTGGTGTTACAGGGATTTTTATAATGATTGGGGGGGGGGTTCCCCTCCAGCACGCATTGTCCACCCCCCCTTCATTCACACTCACAATGTCTCCTCAAAGCACCACGTAACGTTGTTCTGTTCAGGAAGGAAATGGCTCCCAAGGGGGGAGCTGGGGACACGAGCCAGGGCAGCCAGGATCCCTGCAGCATGAGCCCCTCTGCCTGAGTGAGCATCTCTGCCATCCTGACACGGGTTTGGGGCTTGGAACAAGAACTTACGACAACCCTAAGGGGTAGTCCAGAGTCCTTATTATGGGTGCCTCTTTTAAATAGGGGCTGGTGTTGGAACTTGGGGTTTGCCAATGATGGGGGAGGGGTGCAGCTCAGTGGCAGAGCAGTTGCGCCCCTTTTTTGCCTCCCCGCTATGAGGGCGAGACCCCATCCTGACTCGCACCAGGATCCTGCAATGCAGGTCAGGCAGTGGCACCAGTTCGGCTTCCGCTTCCCAGGAGAACACAGGCAGGTCTGGCTCCCCTGAGACAAGTCGCCCCATTTTTCCCAGCAGGACATTGACAGCGGGGAGACAGAGAGAGAGAGAGGTGGCCTTTTGGGGAGTCCTCTCCATCCTGGGCGCTGGTAGGGGAACGTGCGGAGGGACTGCCTTGGCTTCTCCCTCCTGGCGAGGAAGGGGAGACCACTTCCCCCACCCCCATATGTCCCAGGCCAGCAGTTGCCTCGGACGCTGGGTGCTCTAGACACAGGACTCTCCGTTGTGCCCCATCCAACCGTTGGTCCACCTGGGAGTCTCCCCTCTCAGCTCTTTTTTCCACTGCATGGTTGATTGAAGGTGATGATGTACAGCAACCCAGAAATAGGGCTGAAGGATGCTATAGAAATGCATTCAGGGTTTATATATAGGTAAAGGACCCCTGGACGGCTAATTCCTGCCGAATTTGACTATGGCGTGTGGTGCTCGTCTCCGCTTTGAGGCCAAGGGAGCCAGGCAGCTTTCCAGCGCATGTGGACAATGCGATATAAATTCCAGAAGAACTACACAAAATCTAAAAAAAAAAAAAAAAAATTCTTCCAGTAGCACCAACTAAGTTTGTTTTTGGTATGAGCTTTCGTGTGCATGCACACTTCTTCAGATTTCTTCAATTTATTTTATTTTTTATTTTGTTTTGACTATGGCAGACCAACACGGCTACCTACCTGTAACTACCCAAAATCTACAAGGAGACTCACAGGATTAGTAGATATCCTGTAGTTAGTAGAAACTGTAATTAGTGGAAATAAAGTAGGTATGCCCAGGTACCTCCTCAACTCCATCTGTGCTGCTTTTACTCTGCTATACCTGCTGCTCACAAGAGAGCAGCTCGAGTCCCAGAACACCAGGACCCCTTCCTGGGAATGCTGCGTACCTGTTCCAGGGCTGGAGGCAGCCGTGTTCCATCAGTAAGTTCCCTTCAATCCCTCTTAGAAGAACAAAGACATCACAATCTCATTCAAAGTCAATAAAAAAGTCACTTACCTCAGTTCACAGTTGGATTCCTGAAGGCTCTTGTTGTTTGGTCGTTTAGTCGTGTCTGACTCTTTGTGACCCCCTGGACCAGAGCACGCCAGGTACTCCTGTCTTCCAATGCCCCATGTTGGTGGTTTCGAGAACACTGTCCCACTGTCCCTGTTGTGATGTTCATTCCCTGTGTGCAGTCATGGGTTTATTGGTTTTCACATGACTGGGTATATGTTTTCATTCCACAGAGTGGGAAGTGACGGCAGACAGGATGTCTTGTCTTGCTGTGTTCCCTAAAATAGGACTATTGTCCTTTGTTCTTTCTCTTTGCTGCCTGATGCTAGTGAGAGAGGGAGCCATGATGTAGAGCTCCATGTGTGTAGATATGTAATAAAGTAGATTTAGCCAAGATGCTGAGCTGCTGTGGTCTGTTACGCTACTGCGCACACTCTGCGGATCCCTAAGTGTGCTGGATGTCTTCAGACACCAGTCACTGTTATGTTCGGGTTGAAGAAGCTGAGAAGCTCCCGAACGATTGCCCAGGAAGGAGGGAACATGCCAGTCGGGCCTGTGTCTCTGCTGAGCCTCCACTCATGAGTAGAGACTGTTTTGATAACACATCTCGTCCTCTGTCGTCCCCTTCTCCTTGTGCCCTCCATCTTTCCCAACATCAGGGTCTTTTCCAGGGAGTCTTCTCTTCTCATGAGGTGGCCAAAGTACTGGAGCCTCAACTTCAGGATCTGTCCTTCTAGTGAGCACTCAGGGCTGATTTCTTTAAGAATAGATAGGTTTGATCTTCTTGCAGGCCATGGGACTCTCAAGAGTCTCCTCCAGCACCATAATTCAAAAGCATCAATTCTTCGGCGATCAGCCTTCTTTATGGTCCAGCTCTCACTTCCGTACATCACTACTGGGAAAACCATAGCTTGAACTATACGGACCTTTGTCGGCAAGGTGATGTCTTTGCTTTCTAAGATGCTGTCTAGGTTTGTCATTGCTTTTCTCCCAAGAAGCAGGAGTCTTATAATTTCATGACTGCTGTCACCATCTGCAGTGATCATGGAACCCAAGAAAGTGAAATCTCTCACTGCCTCCATTTCTTCCCCTTCTATTTGCCAGGAGGTGATGGGACCAGTGGCCATGATCTTAGTTTTTTTGATGTTGAGCTTCAGACCATATTTGGCGCTCTCCTCTTTCACCCTCATTAAAAGGTTCTTTAATTCCTCCTCACTGAAGGCTGACTTAGTTACAAATATGTACATGTGGATCTACCCCATATGAGGGAATAATCCCAGTGCTTCTGCTACCTGAGAGCTAGCAGAGCAGTCCTAGCTAGAAGCTGGTCAAATGAAGGAGATCAAAAAGAGGGAAGGGTGCTGTGTGACTCGTCCTTTTGTTACCTGGACAGGTTAGGTCACACCCACCTTCTATCACATGCAAAAGGAAGGATGCTCCAGCCAAGAGGAAGTTTCCACTGGCTGGACCAGACATTCCCTCGCATGTCTTCTCTTGTATTTTAAGGAATTTTTTTGGGGTGTGTGTGTGTGTGTGTGTGTTTTTAAGTACATTTAAACAATTTTTTTCAATTCATTTTGAATTATTTCCCAATACCCTTTTACAGATCCACCACATATGAAAGAACGATCCCTCAGTCTCATTACATCTCCAAAATGTTTCTGAGCACAATTCAAAGTGTTGGTGCTCACCTTTAAACCCTAAACGGCCTTGGCCCTGAAGACCTGAAGGAGCATCTCCACCCGCAATGCTGAGGTCCTCCTCCAAGGGTTTTTGCTGGTTCTCTCACTGAGAACATCTATGAAGCAGCTGGGAGAGATCATTGCGGGGTTTGGGCTGGGTGTTCAGTATGCGGATGATACCCAGTTCTACCTCTCCTTTAAATCAGAACCAGTGAAGGTGGTGAAGGTCCTGTGTGAGTGTCTGGAGGCGGTTGGATGGCAGCTAACAGATTGAGGTTGAATCCTGACAAGACAGAAGTACTGTTTTTGGGGGACAGTGGGTGGGTGGGTGTGGGGGTCTCCCTGGTCCTGAATGGGGCAACTGTGCCCCTGAAGGACCAGGTGTGCAGCCTGGGAGTCAGTCCGGACTCACAGCTGTCCATGGAGGTGCAGGTCCATTCTGTGTCCAGGGCAGCTGTCTGTCATGAAGACATCTGCCCCAAGTAGAGAAGCACAGCATGAGTTAGGAAGCAGTCAGACAGCTGGGAGCAGTCGGCGGTCTTCTCCCCGTCCCCCAGATAAGACATTAGCAGAAAGTGGGATGGAAAGAAGCCAACTCGTTCAAGAAACACAGGCAGGCTAGGAAAGCGGGGGGGGGGGCATTTACTCACCAGAAGGCAATTAATTCCCTGAGCCCAAGGAGTAGATGTATGGGAAAGGTATTAGATAGGAAACAAACCCATAAACCATAAGGGTCATAGGTTCAGGATATTCTGCAGAACCAGGAAGCACTCCTCAGAAGGGTCAACTGAATTGTAAGGCACCGAAGCTCCAATAGAACGTCCGAGACAGATTGTTTGTTTTGCAATAAATCTTCAAGCTAATTATGACTTGTGTGCTGTGTTATCAAGACAGCAGCCTGGGATCCTGACACTGGGGTGGGCGTTGGCTGGGCCCCTCCCTGCCCACCCCTTTATGTTTGTTACTCCCCTGGGGGGGGGAGATTCCATCATAATCACACCCAGCTGTCTACCAACTCCTTCTGGTATGCAGGCTGAGACCCTCCCTGTCCGCAGACTGTCCGCTCAGAGTGGCGCATGCTCTAGTCTAGTTATCTCCCACTTGACCTACTGCAATGCTCTCTTTATGGGGCTACCTTTGAAGGTGACCTGGAAACTGCCATTAATCCAGACTGGGGCAGCTAAACTGGGGACTGGGAGTGGCCGCCGGGACCACATAACACCAGTCCTAAAGGATCTTCACTGGCTCCGCCTTTTCAAGCACAGTTTGAAGTGTTTGTGCTGACCTTTAAAGACCTAAACCTGGAGGAGGGTCTCCACTTCCATCATTCAGCCCGGACACTGAGTCTCCTCCGAGGGTCTGGTGATGGTTCCCTCACTGTGAGAAGCAAAGTCACAGGGAACCTATAAGATGTCAAGTAGATAAAGAATTACACAACGTTTAGAAGACACCTGAAGGCAGCCCTGTATTGGGAGGTTTTCAATGTTTGATGTTTTTATATGCACACAGTAAGCTGTCTAGCTACATTGGCAGCGTATAAATCATCATCATCATCATCATTATTATTATTATCATTATTATTATTTCCACTTTACAGCTGCCCCCTACCTTGCTGAGGGCGTCCCCTGTACAACAGCCCTGCAAAGTAGACGGGCGTTCTGCTCCTTTCACTGGAGCGAGGCAGATCAGTGGCGGCTCAGTTCCTTTGCATGCTGAAGAAGGACCTGGTTTCAGTTGCCGGCAAGGAAGGAGACGCCCCTCCCTGGAAAAAACTCCGGTGGGTGAAACTTGCCCAGCTTTGCAACGCTCTGCTCTGGCCTCACTCCCCTCCCACCCTCATTTCGACAAGGCTGCTCTTATTCATAGCTTTATGCAACTGTATCTTATTATTTCTTCTTTTAATAATAAGTTCAATGTGTGGAGGGCGACAAACAAGTTTCCACACTGGGTACCATCTGACCTTGCTACGCCACTGCTTAGAGCAGCCCCACGCCTGTGCGAAGCGGACGTGACGGAGCTGCCTTTTGCCTCTTGCTCCTTGGGGGTCTGTCAGGGACACCCCCCCCCTATTTACTGGGGGAATCGCTGGAGGAGGAGATTTGGGCATGATTTGCATTGAGGGGTCCTGGTGCAAGTTCTGCGGGGGTCTGCACCACATAGCGTAGAGTTGAAATGGGGGAAGTAGCGGGGGGGTTAATCCAGAGGGGGTGGGGTGTCAAGCTGTGCGACCTTCATGCACCGAAGAGGAGTCTTTTTAGAGATGGGGGGGGTCTTTTCCGTGCCGCTGCTGGGGATGGAACCTGAGACCATTTCAGGAAAGAAATGGAAATATATACCGTAGCTTGTTTGGAGGGGAAGAAAATTATGTTTTCTGGGAGGGGTGTGGGGGGGAAGAATCCCTTTTTGCCACTCATCCCCCCCCCCGGGTCAGTGAACTCCGCTTCCTAGACAGCATGCAAGAGCAGGGCCGACTTGGGGTGGGGGCCACACCCCTTGGCTGCTCGCTTGCTGCTCGGCCCGCCTCCCCTCACTAGGAAAACAGAAGCGTGGCACTCAAAAGAGAAGTTATACTAAGAACAGAGCACATTTGGATTCCAAAAAAAGTTCCAAAACCAGAAATCTCATTTCTGGGTTTGAAGTGTTCAGGTTCCAAGTAGTTTGAAAACTAAGGTGTTCAAAAACTAAGGTACTACTGTATTTATTTTCCCCAATTTGCATTGTATTTATTTCCCCGCCAGTGGTGATTTTCTTGAGTCAAAATGAGAATACCGCTAAACATTTTTTTTAAAGAAAAAAACCCCTCAGTTATACCATAACATTTAATGAAGAACGTAATGCAATAACTTTTATGAAGGATTATTCATTAGAACAGCAGTCATAAAGAAGAAAAGTGACGGGGCTTTTCCCTTTGCAAAAGAAGCTGCACAACAGTGAGCTGATCCTCAAAAAAATGGGGCTTTCCCCCTTTACTCCTCTAAAAACTAGGTGCGTCTTATGTTCAGATGTGTCTTATGGTGCGAAAAATACGGTAAGTACGGTAGTTTGCAAGGTTTTCCCCTGGATCGGGACAGTGACAAGATAAACCTGCAAAAAGCCAGGATGCCAATGGATGGGTCTGGCATGTGGGTTGAGACGTCACAAGGCAGGGAGCATAGATTGTTCCTGTGGCATGGAGGCATGTACAGAATACTAAGGCTTCATACCGAACTGAATTTACTCACAAGGCACGTGGAGTGCAGTGCAGAATGGGAAGGAAATCTGAGTTTTCTTAGGCAACCCCATTGCTGGAGACTTGGATAGTAAGTCTGTTGCTATTATAAACAGCAGGTGCACTGAGGTGAGTTCCACTGATACAGTGGGGGAGATGCGTCAGGTGCGCAGCTCAGGTGGAGCTACAAAGGGTGATAGTCTGTAGATTTTCCACTCTTACAGCTCTTACCCCTCAGAGTCTTTTGACAGTTTGTAAAACTTCAACTAAAACTGAACCTCTGTCCACTTCCCTAGGACTTATATGGTTTCTCCCCTGTATGAGTTTGTTGGTGTTTTGTAAGAACTCCTCTTCTACTGAAGCTCTTTCCACACTCCATACATTTAAATGGTTTCTCCCCTGTGTGAGTCCGTTGATGGTTTCTAAGGTTCCCATCTTGATTGAAACTCTTTCCACATTCCATGCATTTAAACGGTTTCTCCCCTGTGTGAGTCCGTTGATGAATTCTAACTGTTGCACGGTAAGTGAAGGTCTTTCCACACTCCATGCATTTAAACGGTTTCTCCCCTGTGTGAATCCGTTGATGAATTCTAAGGTGTCCACTCTGACTGTAGCTCTTTCCACACTCCATACATTTAAATGGTTTCTCCCCCATGTGAGTCCGTTGATGAATTGTAAGTGTTCCACTATTAGTGAAGCCCTTTCCACACTCCATGCATTTAAATGGTTTCTCTCCTGTGTGAGTCCGTTGATGAATTCTAAGGTGTCCACTCTGACTGTAGCTCTTTCCACACTCCATACATTTAAATGGCTTCTCCCCCATGTGAGTCCGTTGATGAATTCTAAGTGTTCCACTATTAGTGAAGCCCTTTCCACACTCCATGCATTTAAACGGTTTCTCCCCTGTGTGAGTCTGTTGATGAATTCTAAGTTTCCCACTCTCAGTGAAGCTCTTTCCACACTCCATGCATTGAAACGGTTTCTCCCCTGTATGAGTCCGTTGATGGTTTCTAAGGTGTCCATCTTGACTGAAGCTCTTTCCACATTCCATGCATTTAAATGGTTTCTCCCCTGTGTGAGTCCGTTGATGAATTCTAAGTGTTCCACTATTAGTGAAGCCCTTTCCACACTCCATGCATTTAAATGGTTTCTCTCCTGTGTGAGTCCGTTGATGAATTCTAAGGTGTCCACTCTGACTGTAGCTCTTTCCACACGCCATACATTTAAATGGTTTCTCCCCCATGTGAGTCCGTTGATGAATTCTAAGTGTTGTACTGTAAGTGAAGGTCTTTCCACACTCCATGCATTTAAACGGTTTTTCTCCTGTGTGAATCCGTTGATGAATTCTAAGGTATCCAATCTGACTGTAGCTCTTTCCACACTCCATACATTTAAATGGCTTCTCCCCCATGTGAGTCCCTTGATGAATTCTAAGTGTTCCACTATTAGTGAAGCCCTTTCCACACTCCATGCATTTAAACGGTTTCTCCCCTGTGTGAGTCTGTTGATGAATTCTAAGTTTTCCACTCTCAGTGAAGCTCTTTCCACACTCCATGCATTGAAACGGTTTCTCCCCTGTATGAGTCCGTTGATGGTTTCTAAGGTTCCCATCTTGACTGAAACTCTTTCCACATTCCATGCATTTAAATGGTTTCTCCCCTGTGTGAGTCCGTTGATGAATTCTAAGTGTTGCACTGTAAGTGAAGGTCTTTCCACACTCCATGCATTTAAATGGTTTCTCCCCTGTGTGAGTCCGTTGATGAATTCTAAGGTGTCCACTCTGACTGTAGCTCTTTCCACACTCCATACATTTAAATGGTTTCTCCCTTGTGTGAGTCCGTTGATGAATTCTAAGTTTTCCACTCTCAGTGAAGCTCTTTCCACACTCCATGCATTTAAATGGTTTCTCCCCTGTATGAGTCCGTTGATGAATTCTAAGGTGACCACTCTGAAAGTAGCTCTTTCCACACTCCATGCATTTAAACGGTTTTTCCCCTGTGTGAGTCCGTTGATGAATTCTAAGGTGTCCACTCTGACTGTAGCTCTTTCCACACGCCATACATTTAAATGGTTTCTCCCCCATGTGAGTCCGTTGATGAATTCTAAGTGTTCCACTATTACTGAAGCCCTTTCCACACTCCATGCATTTAAATGGTTTCTCCCCCATGTGAGTCCGTTGATGAATTCTAAGTGTTGTACTGTAAGTGAAGGTCTTTCCACACTCCATGCATTTAAACGGTTTTTCTCCTGTGTGAGTCCGTTGATGAATTCTAAGGTATCCAATCTGACTGTAGCTCTTTCCACACTCCATACATTTAAATGGCTTCTCCCCCATGTGAGTCCGTTGATGAATTCTAAGTGTTCCACTCTGACTGTAGCTCTTTCCACACTCCATGCATTTAAACGGTTTCTCCCCTGTGTGAGTCTGTTGATGAATTCTAAGTTTTCCACTCTCAGTGAAGCTCTTTCCACACTCCATGCATTGAAACGGTTTCTCCCCTGTATGAGTCCGTTGATGGTTTCTAAGGTTCCCATCTTGACTGAAACTCTTTCCACATTCCATGCATTTAAATGGTTTCTCCCCTGTGTGAGTCCGTTGATGAATTCTAAGTGTTGCACTGTAAGTGAAGGTCTTTCCACATTCCATGCATTTAAATGGTTTCTCCCCTGTGTGAGTCCGTTGATGAATTCTAAGGTGTCCACTCTGACTGTAGCTCTTTCCACACTCCATACATTTAAATGGTTTCTCCCTCGTGTGAGTCCGTTGATGAATTCTAAGTTTTCCACTCTCAGTGAAGCTCTTTCCACACTCCATGCATTTAAATGGTTTTTCCCCTGTATGAGTCCGTTGATGAATTCTAAGGTGACCACTCTGACTGTAGCTCTTTCCACACTCCATGCATTTAAACGGTTTCTCCCCTGTGTGAGTCCGTTGATGAATTCTAAGGTGTCCACTCTGACTGTAGCTCTTTCCACACGCCATACATTTAAATGGTTTTTTAATGACTTCTTCGTTATTCCCACTGAAATGTCCCCCCAGATTTCTGACTGCCTTCTCCATTGTCTGCTTTCATCCAGGTGGTTGGGGTCGTGGGAGGAAATCCTATTTGTTTTCTAGGAAGAGAACAAAGGAATATTACACACATTAATCAGCACCTGCTCTTATTTTAACGTCTCCTACATTCTCTCCTATTCTGAATATGTTGCAATTTTTTTAGGAAAGGCAAATGAAATAATGTTAAATAATTGTAATGCATCATCAGCCTTTCATAACCCTTAAAGGGAGCTGCTCTGTGTTCATTAACCTGCTCACTATTCATCAGGGTCCTAAGTTAAATGAATACAATTTTGTTGATTGGAAGAAACATTTGATAGTGCTTCTAGAAGCAAGAGAAGTCTTGGAAGCTACCTCTGCTTATGTACATAATTTATTCCAGAGGTCTTTCCTGAACCTGAAACCATTCTTAATCAGAGGTACCACTTTAGCTAATGGGGCGTCCTGCTGCCACTGGTGCACGATTTCTGTTCTCATCCTGATGTAAAGTGCTTAAGCCGAGGTACTACTTCCAGGTTAGTGGAGTCTGTAACCTGAAGTGTTTGTAACCCGAGATGTTTGTAACCCGAGGTACCACTGTATTGAAAATCCTCAGCCTACTGAATCAAGTGAAGAGGATTTAGCCAAGATTAGAGCATGGAAGCTGAAGAATAGTAAAGCCAGAAACATCGTTTTAGATGGGCTCCATGATGATATGTCTCAAATCTTAAAGGATTTAGAGCACATATATGGAGACATAATTATGTGTTTTAGCAGATTGCAAAGGCCAGAGACACAACCAGAAAAATTGTGTTCTTTAATTGTAACAAAGAAAGCCACACTGCAAAAGAACTATAAGGTTCCAAAGGCAAAGACCCCTTCCTTATAAACAAGATAAGGAAAAGAAGGGGAGATCTGAACACACTTTGCTACTATAAGAAAAGAATTTGACTGTTCAGAATCGTGAAAATAAATGGTGGATTTTAAATTGAGGAGTATCCAATCATTTTTTGTATAAAAGGGAATTTTAATGACATTAATGATATTGCAGAATCTCACATTGAAATCGCAGGTGGGCATGTTGTTGAAGCTAAAGGTGCATGTTCTGTGAATTTAAAATTTATTGTGAACAATGAAGCTCTGGATACTACTGTGGAGAAAGTTTTGTATGCTCCACAATTCAGTTGTAACATGCTTAGTGTGTCCAGTTTGGATTGCAAAGGTTTCCAGATAACTTTGGGAATGGAAAATGTAATTTGACTAAGAATGGTGAGGTGTATGTTCAAGCCAATCTAAGAAATGGCATATATGATGTTGATCTGCCAGAGAATCAGCGCTAAGGTGTCGCGCTCAAACTAGAAAGATGTGGCGGACCTGGAGCTGTTGCATAGAAGGCTGGGACACAGGGACACCAACGCCATTCAGGACCTACAGAAAAGAGAACTTGCAAGGGGACTGCAAGTAACAAAGAGAAAGACAGCACCAACAAAGTGCATAAGCTGTGTTACACAGAAAGCTGTAAAACTTTCATTTCCTCCTTGCACAGAGCAGAGACGCACCAAAGTGCTTGACATAGTCTGCAGTGACTTGACATAGTCTACAGTAGACCTATGAATGTTCCCTCACTAGGGAAGAACAGATACATACTAATATTTCTTGATGATTTCTCGAAGTATTGTGTTGCATATTTCATAAGGAAAAGAGTGAGACAGTGGACATGTTCCAGAACTACCTTGCAATGGTGAAGAACAAGTTCCAGAGAGCTCCAGAAATGATGATAACTGACAATGGGGGTGAGTAATGCTCACGTGAGATGCGAAATCTCCTGGCGAAGGAGGGAATCGAACATGTAACCACAATTCCCTACAACCCACAACAAAACTCCATAGTTGAGAGAAAGTTTAGGTCTATAATGTAGACGACTAGATGCATGTTAAAAGATGCGTCCCTACCCCAGAAGCTGTGGGCGGATGCAGCAAGTACTGCAGTATATCTCTAGAACAGATTGCCAGCCAAGGGAGCTAAATGCACACCTTTTGAACTTTAGCATGGGAGAATTCCCAACCAGGCACAAATTCATGTACTTGGAAGTCTATGCTACTCCCACGTTCCCAAAGAACATAGACACAAGCTTGACTCCAGAGCCCAAGCAGGTATCCTTGTGGAATACGCGTCTGGAGGAAAAGGATACAGAATAATGGTGAACGCACATCAAGCAATTTGCTTTGATGAGCACAACAAGGCTGACACTAAAAATAGTGTGGCGGATTTATGTGAGGAGTCAGAAAAAGTCCAAGATCTTGTGTACTTTCTTCATTAACCTTGCCACATCCAGAGCTGTCTTCCAAGGTCATAGCCCCCTCTACAGGCGATGCACAAGGAGAGGAGGCAAAGGACCAGACGCCTAGCGGTATCAGAGATGAAGAGGAGGATCGGTAGGGAGACATGCCAGCGTTGGAGAAGGAGGAAGCTGATGCGGTCCTAGAACCATAGGTTAGATGCTCCTCCAGAACTAACAGAGGTTTCCCACCCATATGATTCTCCTACTTCGCAGGGTCGCCGTTACCTCAAAGAACCTTCTACATGGGAGGAGATGCCAACTGCAGAAGCTTGTCTCTGGAGGAAGGCCGCACAGAAGGAGATGGCGGCACTGCATCAGAATAAGACGTGGACCCTTACTGACCTACTTCCTGGTAAGAAGGCCATACGAAGTAAGTTTAAGATTAAGAAAGGGGCAGAAGAGGAAGTGCAGCGCAAGGCTTTTCTCAACGCTATGGCGAAGATTATGATAAAGTCTTTGCACCAATGGTGAGGTACAGCAGCGTAAGAAGGCTTTTGAGCATTGCAGCCGCCAAGCAAATGGAAATTAGGAACATTGACATTGCAACTGCCTTTCACCTAAACATTAGGAAGAACTTCCTGACAGTAAGAGCTGTTCGACAGTGGAATTTGCTGCCAAGGAGTGTGGTGGAGTCTCCTTCTTTGGAGGTCTTTAAGCAAAGGCTTTATAGCCATCTGTCATGAATGCTTTGATGGTGTTTCCTGCTTGGCAGGGGGTTGGACTGGATGGCCCTTGTGGTCTCCTACAACTCTATGAATCTATGATTCTTCAGGGACAAATCTCAGAGGCAACCTAAAGGTTTGATTAAACCACAAGAGGCACATTTAGTGAGCAAACTGCAAAAGGACTTTATGGACTTAAGCAGGCTGCTAGGGCCTGGAATCAGAATATAATTGCTTGGGTATAAGCAAGGGCATGCTGACAAGTTCCTGTACAGCAAGTCAAGTAGTGGACAATTTTTCATGTTTCAGCTTTTGCTGATGACTTGATTATTGCTACAGCAAATGACAGAAACTATGCACAGGATGTGAAACACCTAAGCAAAGAGGTCAAGGAATTGGGACAGATTCTAATTGGGATATAATTTGTTTACTGGAGACACATGCCAATAAAAAACATGAAAGGGTACTAATAAATACGAAATTGGGAATAGAATTCATTACTGCAAATGAAAAAAAGAAGAGGGGGGTAGTGATATATGTGAAAAGGAAATGGGAACCAGAATTGATTTGGAAAGATAAAGAAGGAAGAGTTATAATGGTAAGAATTACGGTAGAAGGTGAACAATTGATCATTGTAGGAATGTATGCTCCAAATGGAAGTAAAATGGTTTTTAAAAATATGGAAAACAAATTGCTGGATTATATGGAAAAACAAATTGTCATTCTGGGAGATCTCAATGGAGTTACAGAACCTGAATTAGATAAATCAAATATAAAAAAGAGGGAAGCAGAACAAACTACCTAATAGTTTTTTTGAATTGGTGGAAAATTTTGACTTGATAGATACATGGAGATACAAACATCCGATACAAAAAGATTATACATATTATTCTATAACTCATAAGTCAGCGAGCGGAATTGATGGTATATGCGTTTCAAAGGGATTAATAACAAGAGTGGGAATGGCAGAAATAAAACCAAAAAGCCTATCGGATCACAATCCTGTAACGGTCATGATAAAAGAAAAAAAAAAGAGTGGAAAAAATTAGAGAATGAATTTTTTTTATTAAGAATCGAAAAAATAGTCCAAGGAGCAAAATATTGAATGAAAGAATATTTTGAAACTAATGTAAATGGTGAAGTGGATATGGGAACAGTATGGGACGCAGGGAAGGTGGTAGTAAGAGGATACTTTATCCAGCAAGGGGCAAAAATGAAAAACTTAAGAGAAAATTAAAAACAGGATGTATTAGATGAAATAAGGAGAAAAGAATTTTTTTTGTATAAATCAAAGAAAAATGAAATTAATCAAGAGTTGCAGATTTTAAGGAAAGAATATGAAAATATAATTGATCAAGAAATAGAGAACCAAATTCAATTCTGGAAATACAAAAATTTTGAGTGGGCCAATAAACCTGGAAAATTTTTACCTTGGCAGATAAAAAAGAAAAAGAATGAAAGGGTAATTAATAGGATTAAAATAGAATAAAAAATAATGAGTAGTAGAACCATCAGAAATAATGAAAATTTTTGAACATTTTTATGCATCCCTCTATAAAAAAGAGGAAATTAACGAAGAAGAGATAGAGGCTTTTATAAATCAGTGTTTCCCACCGGTGTGCCGCGGCACACTAGTGTGCCGCGAGACACCAGCTGATGTGCCGCGGAAAAAGGGACCTGCAGCCCAGGGCTGCACAGGACCGTGGCGGCGGCGCTGCTGGAGCCCGGCGGCGAAGTGGAAGCCAGGGCGGCGCTGCTCCCTTGGCTGCTGCAGCAGCAGCAACAGCAGCCTCGCGCGAGAATCCCGACCGGAAGCCTCGCGCGCGCCGCGCTACAGCTGATCCAGAGGTAACTCTGGGTCAGGAGACCCGGCGCAGCCGGGTGGGGAGGAGCGGTGTGCCGCGAGATTTTTTCATTGATTCAAGTGTGCCGTTGCCTAGATTAGGTTGGGAAACACTGTTATAAATAATCATAACTACCAAAATTATCTGCAAAAATAATTCAGCAAATAAATGAGGAAATTACCATAACGGAAGTAAAAGAAATAATTCAAAAAAGGAAAAGCACCAGGCCCTGACGGGATCCTATCAGAATATTATAAACATTTGGAAGAAATTCTGATAATGGCATTAACTAACTTTAATGAACAACATATTAAACAAAGGGGAAATGCCCAAAACTTGGAGGGAGGCGATGATAACACTATTGCCCAAGCCTAACACAGATCCTGAGCTGGTAAGCAATTATAGACCAGGAAGCCTCTTAAATTGCAACTACAAGATATTCACAGGAGTAATAGTAAGGAGATTAAATAAAGTAGCAGAGGAAATAATACACCGAAATCAGGCAGGATTCATGAAGGGGTGACAGATAAAGGACAATATAAGAATTATATTAAATATATTGGAGCACCTGGAGAGCGATAGAGGAAAAGAGGCAGCGATCATGGCAGTAGATGCCGAAAAGGCGTTTGATAATATAGGCTGGCAATTTACGATTAAAACTTTGGAAGAGTTAGGCATTGGAGAAAAAATGTACAGGGCGATTGGAACTATTTATCAACATCAAAAAGCTAAATTAATTATTAATAGGAAAACAACACAGGAAATTAAGATATCCAAGGGTACGAGACAGGGCTGCCCTCTGTCACCAACGCTATTTATTATAGTGCTGGGAATACTATTAAGAAATATTAGAGAAAATAAGGGCATCAAGGGCATAGTCATAGGGAATAAGCAGTATAAAACAAGAGCTTCGCAGACGATGTTATTCATCATAACAGAAGACCCATTAAACAGCATCCCCAAGGCATTAGAAACAATAAACAAATCTGGGAAAATTGGGCCGATTTAAAATTAATTATAAAAAAAACCAAATATTCTTACTAAAAATATGGCATTGGAACAGAAAGAACAATTACAAAAAATAACAGGAATAGAAATAAAAAAGAAATGAAATATTTAGGAATTCAGATTTCAGCTAAAAATATTGATTTGTATCAAGAAAATTATGGGGGGAAATGGAAGGAGATAAAATTTAAATTATCAAACTGGTCCTAATAAAAATTATCATTATTAGGAAAAATATCTGTTATTAAAATTTGTATCCTGCCACAAATGATTTTCAATGCCTCAATGATTTTCCTGCCACAAATGATTCAATGCTTACCCATATTAGGCAAGGCGAAATGCTTTATGGAGTAGAGAAGAGATTTGTCCAAATTTATATGGAACACACAAAAAAAACCGAGAATAAAATATAAAATAATGATAGATAAGAAGATAGAGGTGGTTTCGGTCTGCCGGACCTTGAAATGTATCACGACGCAGCTGGATTAATGTGGCTAAAATAATGGATGGAGTTAAAGGATAAAGAAGTATTAGATATCGAAGGAGCAGATTACCGGTAAGTTATGGCTGGCACAAATACTTAATAGATGAAAATTAAAAATTCATAGCAGTTTCACCAACAGCATAATTAGAATTCTATATATAAAATTTGGAAAAAATATCAGAAAACATTGGAACCAAAGATACCCTGGTGGATATCTCCACTAGAAATACCGTCTTTCCCCCTTTTTAGACACCGTCTTATAAATTTTTTTCCTCAAAAAAACACAGGGTGGCTTATTTTCGGGGGATGTCTTATTTTTTATTACGTCAGTATGGTACGGTACAGCCTCCCCTCTGCGCGCTGAGCAGGCGGGGCAGAACTCCGCAAGAGGCACGTTTTCCCCCGCGCCTCTCGCTGGTTCGCTGGCTCCCTGCGCACGCAGGAGGGGCTGAGGCGGCGACGGGAACAATGGCGGCACCATGCTTACTTTTGGGTACGTCTTACTTCTCACAAAGGTAAAAAAAACCCTGCCATGGCTTACTTTATGACTACGTATTAAAAAAGGCATTAAAAAATGACTTGCACTTGCCAACAAAGGTCCGTATAGTTAAAGCTATGGTTTTCCCAGTAGTAATGTACGGAAGTGAGAGCTGGACCATAAAGAAGGCTGATCGCCAAAGAATTGATGCTTTTGAATTATGGTGCTGGAGGAGACTCTTGAGAGTCCCATGGACTGCAAGAAGATCAAACCTATCAATTCTTAAAGAAATCAGCCCTGAGTGCTCACTAGAAGGACAGATCCTGAGGTTAAGGCTCCAGTACTTTGGCCACCTCATGAGAAGAGAAGACTCCCTAGAAAAGAACCTGATGTTGGGAAAGATGGAGGGCACAAGGAGAAGGGGACGACAGAGGACGAGATGGTTGGTTGGACAGTGTTCTCGAAGCTACTAACATGAGTTTGGCCAAACTGCGAGAGGCAGTGAAGGATAGGCGTGCCTGGCGTGCTCTGGTCCATGGGGTCACGAAGAGTCGGACACGACTGAACGACTGAACAACAACAACAAATTAAAAAAGGGGAAACGGGGTAATACCGGTAGCAGTAAAGAGAGTAAATTTGGAAGGGAATTGGCCAACTTATAAAGATTTAATAGAAGAAAAAGATAATGTTTTCAAATTGAGAGAGAGATTATACAGAGGTCCAATCGAAATTGAAAGTTTGGCTCCAATATTTTCAAATTAAGGAGAGATTTCAAAAAGATTAAAAAAATGGTTTTGAGAAAAAAGCATCTAAATTAGAAAAAATATTAATTGAAGGGGAGGGGAAATATATAAAAAATCTTTATGAATTATTATTGGAAGCTGAGACAAAATAATAATAATAATAATAATAATTTATTATTTATACCCCGCCCATCTGGCTGGGTCTCCCCAGCCACTCTGGGCGGCTTCCAAAAGAACATTAAAATACAGTAATCTATTAAACATTAAAAGCCTCCCTAAACAGGGCTGCCTTCAGATGTCTTCTAAAGGTCTGGTAGTTGTTGTTCTCTTTGACATCTGAAGGGAGGGCGTTCCACAGGGCGGGCGCCACTACCGAGAAGGCCCTCTGCCTGGTTCCCTGTAACTTGGCTTCACGCAGCGAGGGAACCGCCAGAAGGCCCTCGGCGCTGGACCTCAATGTCCGGGTTGACCGATGGGGGTGGAGACGCTCCTTTAGGTATACTGGACCGAAGCCATTTAGGGCTTTAAAGGTCAGCACCAACACTTTGAATTGTGCTCGGAAACGTACTGGGAGCCAATGCAGGTCTTTCAAGACCGGTGTTATGTGGTCTCGGCGGCCGCTCCCAGTCACCAGTCTAGCTGCCGCATTCTGGATTAGTTGTAGTTTCCGGGTCACCTTCAAAGGTAGCCCCACGTAGAGCGCATTGCAGTAATCCAAGCGAGAGATAACTAGAGCATGCACCACTCTGGCGAGACAGTCCGCGGGCAGGTAGGGTCTCAGCCTGCGTACCAGATGGAGCTGGTAGACTGCTGCCCTGGATACAGAATTAACCTGTGCCTCCATGGACAGCTGTGAGTCCAAAATGACTCCCAGGCTGCGCACCTGGTCCTTCAGGGGCACAGTTACCCCATTCAGGACCAGGGAGTCCTCCACACCTGCCCGCCCCCTGTCCCCCAAAAACAGTACTTCTGTCTTGTCAGGATTCAGTCTCAATCTGTTAGCCGCCATCCATCCTCCAACCGCCTCCAGACACTCACACAGGACCTTCACCGCCTTCACTGGTTCTGATTTGAAAGAGAGGTAGAGCTGGGTATCATCCGCATACTGATGAACACCCAGCCCAAACCCCCTGATGATCTCTCCCAGCGGCTGCATATAGATGTTAAAAAGCATGGGGGAGAGGACAGAGCCCTGAGGTACCCCACAAGTGAGAGCCCAGGGGTCTGAACACTCATCCCCCACCACCACTTTCTGAACACGGCCCAGGAGGAAGGAGCGGAACCACTGTATAACAGTGCCCCCAGCTCCCAACCCCTCTAGGCGGTCCAGAAGGATGTTATGGTCGATGGTGTCAAAAGCCGCTGAGAGGGACTTCCGGTCGGCGCGCCGGAGATGGCGGTCGGGGGGACAAGTCGCTCCTGACTTTCCCCCGTCAGACCGGGTAAAGGGGTGCTCGCGCCAGCGCCGCGACCCCCAAAACCCCCGGGAAGGGCGTCCCGGGACCTGGAGGACCCGCAAGAGCCCGGATGCCGGTCCCGGCCCCAGGGAGCTCTCAGCGGAGCTCTCTGGCGATCGGCCGGCGGAGCTCCAGGGTCCGCTTACAGCCCCGTCTGGCGAAGCTGCAAGACTGCCACAACCGAGCGCGCTGATTCCTCCTAATTCTTCAATTCGGAACTGTAAGTAATCTACAAGAAAAACCTTTAAAATTTTTGATCCATTTGGAACTTGGCTTGAGGGCGAAAATACGGAGGTCCGTCCCTTGCCATTGTGTAACAACGACAGGGCATTGTTGCACAGACTGAGAAGTTATGCATGGAATTTGACACTTTGTTTCGGAGATTTAACCCTTGCGATCCCCCCCCCCCGGTCCTAGGGGGCAGACGAAGTAAATTTAATTGTTGAGAGCAAGAGAAGTACTTTGGAGCTTTGGAACTTTTGAAAAATTACTAAAAGTTTGGAAAAGTCAGAAAAGTTAGAAAAGAACTGTTTGCTGAAAATGGCGGCGAAACAGGATGTGGATTTGATAACATTGCTGGAGGCACTGAAAGAACTTAGAATGGATTACAAAGTTGGAGTGAAAGCACTGAGAGCTGAACTGGCTGCTGCTGGGAACAGCACTGTGACTGAGATAAAGCAAAGCATAAACAAAGGTCTGACTGGTCAGGATTTACAATTCAACTCTGAGAACAGTGTCCTTGATGTGCCCAAACAAAGGAAGCCTACCCAGAAGACAACCAGCTGCAAAAGACTTATACATCTCAAACCAAGAGCTGTCACCATCATCAGGAAAAAGAGAATTACCAGGAGAATGGACAACAAATCACAGCTCAGTGGTAAACAGCGGAGAGGAAGACGTGACAATCTGGACCAAAAGTGGAAGGGAAGGCCAAAAATCTTTATGGACACTGTTTTGGATGTCACCCTGCAGCACAGACATTGGGTTCCAAAGTGGGATCCTGCTGGCATAGGATGAACATTTATATAATGTAACTGTTTTGTGGATTATTGGTTTCTGAATCTGGATTTGGAGGACATGATTATAGTATGATTTTAGAAAAATGATGATATACGATTGATAATGAAGATAGTGATATAAGATTGATAATGATATAAGATTGAAAAATGAAGATTGATAAATACTGACATAAAATTGATAGATATTATGTATGATAAGTTAAGATAAGTAATTTTGATGTTGAAATAGTCTGCGCCGGGGACTGGGGGGGGGGAGCAGGAATTTGTTTAAAGTAAAAGATAAGATTATAAAAGATGTGGTTGATAAGCGATTTGAAACTAATGAATTAGGGAAATGTTAAAGATGTGGAAGTGGAAACCTGGTAAGAATGTAAATAATGATAAATGAAAACAATGAGGGGGGGCGTGAGGAAGTCATCAGAGAATGTATAAAATGTATGTGATCTGGCCTGAATCGGGGCTGGACAAAAATTGGAAAATCCAATAAAAATTATTGTAAAAAAAAAAAAAACAAAAGCCGCTGAGAGATCCAGCAGAACTAGGAAACAGCTCTCACCTTTGTCCCTAGCCCGCCGGAGATCATCAACCAGTGCGACCAAGGCAGATTCAGTCCCATGATGAGGTCTGAACCCCGATTGGAAGGGATCCAAATGGTCCGCTTCTTCCAGGCGTGCCTGGAGTTGTTCAGCAACCACCCGCTCAATCACCTTGCCCAAGAATGGAAGATTTGAGACTGGGCGATAGTTGGCCATATTGGCCACATCCAAAGATGGTTTTTTAAGAAGCGGTTTAATAACCGCCTCTTTTAGCGGGTCTGGGAAGGCTCCCTCACAGAGAGAGGCATTCACCACCCCGCGGAACAAATAAAAGAGACAATGAATAAGTGGGCGTGCGATTTGGGGAATACGATTACATTAGAAAAATGGGAAAGTTTGTGGGGGGGAAATATGAATTTTACCCCCAATTACGATTTAAAAGAAAATAATTACAAAATGCAATATAGATGGTATTTGACCCCAAATAGGCTGTCCAAGATGTATAAGGGGAGTAACAGTACATGTTGGAGATGTAATAAAGAATTAGGTACATTTATGCATGTTTGGTGGAACTGCAAAGAAATAAAAAAAAATTGGGGAAATATATATAATGAAATAAAAAAATAGTTAAATATTCCTTTAAAAAAACCCCAAAATATTCTTGTTGGGAATCTTAGGGGAGGAAATTAAAGAAAAGGATAAATGTATTATCATGTATGCCACAACAGCAGCGAGGCTTCTGATCGCGAGAAATTGGAAAAGTACAACAATACCAAACATAGAGGATTGGCAAGTAAAATTAGTAGGATATCACAACATGGCAAGGAAAATAGGAGAAGTCAGAGGAGTAACAGAATAGGCAATAGAAAAAGATTGGGAACCCTTTAAAAATTATTTAGGTAATACGGTGGAAAGAACCAACCTTCTAAACAATGTATGAGTGGGCTCAAAGAGAATTTAAATATGGGTAAAAAGTACAGTCGTACCTCGTGTTGCGTACGCTCCGTGTTGCGTACGTTCGGGATAAGAACGGAGGGAACCCGGAAGCGCAACACGGAGCGCACGTGACGCGCGGTGACACGCGAGTGCGCAGAAGCGTTCTGCGCAGTTTGCGCATGTGCAGAAGCGCTAAAAATTGCGAACTACCGAGTTCCCCCCCCCCCTCGTGCGTTCGTATTACGCACGCCCGGGTTATGCAGCGCGACCCCAGAACGGATCGTGTACGTAACCCGGGGTTCCACTGTAAATGAGGTATACAAAAAAGATATCGTTATTCAAACTGCAATAACAGTATGACTGGAAGTAAGCACTAGAGGGTGGGGGTGTACAGATTGTTTTATTCCTCGTTTTTGTTTTGTTTGATATGTATGAGAATGTGTCATTTTATTATTTATCTTTCGGTTTTATGTTCATTTTCATGATGTTTTGTTTTGTGTTTCTTTGTGACAAGTTGATTTATTATGTAATTTTATCTAAAATCACAATAAAGTTTATTTGAATAGTTTGAAAAAAGGAATTGGGACAGATTCAGTACTACCTCGGAATCCAAGTTGAAAGAGAAGAATATGGGTCATTTATTCTAAATCAAGGCAAAAGATTCATGACTTTATCCAGAATTTGCAAATGTAAGATGCACACCCATTTGCAAGGCCCATGGCTACTGACTTCTTTAAGAAGAAGCAGGATTTGAAACCAGTGCCTGACAACATAGAATACAGGTCAGCAATTGGTAGACTTTTGTATCTTGTTACCACTTGTAGACCTGATTTAGCTAAAGCTGTGGGAATTCTTGGTAGGAAGGTAAATGCCCCCACTGAATATGTCTGTGCGGGTGTGAAAAGGGGGGTAGGGTACAGGGTGGATAAAAATCAATGCTTTTTTTAAAAAAATCAAAAAAATCGGATTTTTTTGATTTAAATCGGATTTTTTTGATTTAAATTGGATTTTTAAAATAAAATGCTTTTGGAGGAAAAATCTTTCTAAATATAGTCTTCTATTTAAGTTACATTGTAGTCCAAAGGCTATTCATCAGGAAATAAGGATTTGTTTTAAGTTTATCAAGTGTGCTAAAACTCAGTCTAAGTTTTTTTTTTTAATGTTTAACCACATCAGTTAACAAACATGGATACATATGCTATCATGTTATTGTTTTAGATAAATAAATAGTTTAAATAGTTATTAAGGAAATGATTATTTTTCTCCTTCCAATAAAGTACAGCAGAAAAGTTGTCCAAATATAAACAGTTAACTTATTAAACCTCACCATAATTTCATAATTATCTGTCTATGTATTTGTAGTAGTATAACCAAATCAGTAATTTTTGATATAACTGTAAAAACTACTCTGAAAATTTATTATTCCAAAAATGAAACCTTCATATGGTTGTAAATATTAAGATTATACCAGCAAGAATGAGTCTTTCTGTAAAAAAAAATATTTAAATCAAGTCTTACTGACTAGTGATTTAAATCAAGCCTTACTGACTAGTGATTTAAATCGTGATTTAAATCGTGATTTAAATCAATTTGATTTAAATCAAATCCACCCTGGTAGGGTATTTGAAGGGCAGAATGAAATGTAAATTGAGGTTGCCAGCTGTTAGTAATCCTGAAAAGTTTGGGTATACTGATGCAGATTGGGCCAGATATACCACTGACCACAAATCCACAGGGGGACATGTATTTATGTTTGGGGAGAGATTCAATAAATAAATCACAATAACAATTGTAATAATAAATACACATGTTGTAAGGGGGAACCCCACCCATTTCCATAGCAATCTTCCCAATCCCTTAAATACCAGACGTGAAATCTGATATAGTGGCAATAATGGAAACCAGGTGGAATGGAGAGAAGGAGTTGGACACAGGTATCTCTAGGTAGGAACCCTTTAGATGCTTCTCCACAGAAACAGGAATGGGGGTGAGACTGTAGTTGCCAAGACAGAAGCCTCAAAGGGCGGAAATAATAAAGTGGGCTTCCTCCCTTTCCTCCAATGGTGGGACTCCCTATAACTCCCCCCCCCAGCGCCCCATGCAGCAGCTGATCTGGGACTTAGCGCAGGGCACGGACTGAGCTTCAAGGGAGGAGAGGGTGGGTGGATCGGGCCTCCTGTTCAGGGGTCTCTCCCTGGTTCACTTGAAGTCATGGCAGATTCCTGGGCAGGAGGGAGAAGTCAAGGCAGGCAGCCCCCAAGTCTCTCTCTCTCCAAGATGGCTTCCCTCCCTCCCCCCTCCCTCCACCCCCGAGTCTCCCCTTCGCCCCATGTCAGCTAACCCTCCGCCCTCCGTGGCAAATCTCTCCCAAGCGCACCTCCCTCTCCCTCCGGAGGGGCTTGGGAAGAAGAGCATGGAGGGGGGAGAGGAGGGAGACGGGGGGGGGGTCTCTATCCAGGCCTCTCTCGCCTCCATTAACCCTTCCATGGATCTCTAGACTAAAGGGACCCACCAGGCCGCGTCTCGGCACCTGGCCCTTGCACAGAAGAGGGGGGAGGGGGGAGCATTCCCCTTCCTTCCTTTCATCCCCCCCCCGCCCCAAATCCTGCCCTCCCTTCCCAGCTGCCCTGCAGATTCAGGGGGAGGAACAGTGCATCCATCTCCCCCTCCCCACAACCCCAAATCTCCCCCCTCTAAAGATATATATATCTCACCTCTTTTCCCTCCTCCTCTGCAGACCTGCTCCTCTTCTGGGAATGTGGATGGAGGCCCCTCCCCCTCCCACCTTGGCTCCCCCCTCCCCCTCCCAACCTTCCTGCCTCTCTAGGAAGCGGAGCTCACTGACCCCGGGGGAGGAATGAGTGACGTCTCCCTCCTCCTTCCGAACCAGCTCCGTTCTCCTGTTTCTTTCCTGAGAAGGTCCCGGGTTCGATCCCCGGAGACGGCAGGGAAAGAGACGCCCCCCTCTCAGAAAAAGTCCTCCGGGGCAGGAAGGCTATATTCCCCCTTCATCTCTTTTAATCCTTTGCTGCTGTTACAGGGATTTTTATAATGATTGGGGGGGGGGTTCCCCTCCAGCACGCAGTGTCCACCCCCCCTTCATTCACATTCACACACACACACACACACACACACACACACACACACACACAGTGTCTCCTCAAAGCACCACGTAACGCACCGACACCACACAATGTCCAACGTTGTTCTGTTCAGGAAGGAAATGGCTCCCAAGGGGGGAGCTGGGGACACGAGCGAGGGCAGCCAGGATCCCTGCAGCATGAGCCCCTCTGCACGAGTGAGCATCTGTGGCATCCTGACACTTGTTTGGGGTTTGGAACAGTAACTTACGACAACCCTAAGGGGTAGTCCAGAGTCCTTATTATGGGTGCCCCTTTTGAATAGGGGCTGGTGTTGGAACTTGGGCTTTGCTAATGAGGGGGGAGGGGCGCAGCTCAGTGGCAGGGCAGTTGCACCCCCTTTTTGGCTCCCCGCTATGAGGGCGAGACCCCCTCCTGACTCGCACCAGGATCCTGCAATGCAGATCAGGTAGTTCTGCTTCCGCTTCCCAGGCGAACACAGGCAGGTCTGGCTCCCTGAAAAGGGGAGACCACTGTACTGTAATGTATAATGCCTATTAATGAATTATAATAAAAATAAAAAAATAAAAAAGTTCAACAACAACAACCCTAAAAAAAGGTCAACAACTTTGGTTGGCCCTTTGGTTGGCCCTCACAGCCCTTCACTTCATCAAATCTGGCCCTCTTTGAAAAAGGTTTGTACACCACTGCCCTAAGGGAACCTTCCATGCTGACTTGAGGCATCTCTGGCCCTCCATATGTGGTTGGACTCAAAGTACCACCTGCCCAAGCAAGGGTGGTCCATGGCCAGGGGTGATGGGAGTCTTATCTGGTGGGACACACTTTCCCCTTCGGCACCCTCTTCTAAAAATGCTGAATATCTGTATTTCGTTTCCTCCTTCCTCTGTGATCTCCAACATCTTCCTGACGCACTCCAACCAACCACACACATTCCCAAATCACCCTGCACCACTGACTTCCTGAGGCTGCTGTATTGTGTCTAGGACACTGGCAATGGGGCAGCACCTTCCACTGGATGAGAGGATAGAGGGTGAAACCAGGGCTGGCCAAATAGCACCCAGCTCAGTCCCCTCCTTGCCCCTCTCTGCATCTGCTGCCTGAGGGGGCTGCCTCAGTCTCCCTCACCGTGGAGCAGGCCCTGAGAACAGCCTTCCCTCCAAAATATAGGAAACAGGACAAAGAAGGCCTTGGAGTGTCACCCTAATTAGGAACATAATGATAATAGGTTTTAAGTCACTTTGGGCTGCCCTGGGCAACAGGAAGAAAATAATAGGTTCAATTAATAACAATAACAATTGAAATTCCAACAATAATAATGCAGGCTCTTGAGGGGGGGACACGGGAACCCACCCATTTCCATAGCAATCTTCCCAATCCCTTAAATCCCACAGACGTGAGATCTGATATAGTGGCAATAATGGAAACCAGGTGGAATGGAGAGAAGGAGTTGGGCACAGGCATCTCTGGGTAGGAACCCTTTAGATGCTTCTCCACAGAAACACAGGCATGTGGGAGAGACTGTAGTTGCCAAGACAGACGCCTCAAGGGGAAGAAATAATAAAGTGGGCTTCCTCCCTTTCCTCTTTCTCCCAATGGTTGGACTCCCTATAACCCCCCCCCAGCGCCCCATGCAGGACTGAGCTTCAAGGGAGGAGAGGGTGGGTGGATCGGGCCTCCTGTTCAGGGATCCCTCCCTGGTGGACTTGAAGTCATGGCAGATTCCTGGGCAGGAGGGAGAAGTCAAGGCGGGCGGCCCCCAGCCCCCCCTCTTTCTCCAAGATGGCTTCCCTCCCTCTCAGCCCCCCAACTTCCTCTGCCCTCCTCCCTCCAACCCCTGAGGGTCCCCTTTGCCCACAGGCCCCCCTAAATGGCCTTGGCCCAGTATACCTGAAGAAGCCCCAGGAGGGAGATGCAGCGCTACCGTCGCCCCAGTTACGCAGAGGGGTGAAACGCAGAGGGGAGGAGAAGATTTGGGGTGCCGAACTTCTTTTGGCGTCACTCATTCCTCCCCAGGGGTCAGTGAGCTCCGCTTCCTAGAGAGGCAGGGAGGGGGGAGGGGGGAGCCAAGGTTGGAGGGGGAGGGGCCTCCATCCACATTCCCGAAAGAGGAGCAGGTCTGCAGAGGAGGAGGAGGAAAAAGAGGTGAGATATATATATGGGGGGGGAAAGAGAGTTGGGGTTGTGGGGAGGGGGAGAAGGATGCGCTTTTCCTCCCCCTGAATCTGCAGGGCAGCTGGGAAGGGAGGGCAGGATTTGGGGCGGGGGGGAGGATGAAAGGAAGAAGGGGAATGCTCCCCCCTCCCCATTCTTCTGTGGAAAGGCTGAGACTTGAACCCAGGCCCCAGTTCCGCGCCCCTCTGTGAGTCCCGGGTTCCCCCTGGCAGGAATCCCTGGGGCGCCGCCGTGATCCTGGCTCCGCGCCGAGTTGTGCCTTGGGGGGTCCCCTTTGTGTGGGGAATGGGAGAGAGGGAGGCCATGGAAGGGTTAAAGGAGGAGAGGGAGGCCTGGATAGAGACCCCCCCTCTCCCCCCTCCCTGCTCACCTGGCGAGGCCCCTCCGGAGGGAGAAGGGGGGCGCCATTGGGAGGGGAGCCCGTCCAGGGGGGCCTCTGGGCAAAAGGGACCCTCAGGGGCGGAGGGAGGGAGGGAGGGAAGCCATCTTGGAGAAAGAGGGGGGAGGGGGGCCGCCTGCCTTGACTTCTCCCTCCTGCCCAGGAATCTGCCATGACTTGAAGTGGAACAGGTTGAGACCCCTGAACAGGAGGCCCGATCCACCCACCCTCTCCTCCCTTGAAGCTCAGTCCTTGCCCTGCCAGAAGTCCCAGGTCAGCTCCTGTATGGGGCGCGGGGGGGGGGGGAGTTATAGGGAGTCCAACCATTGGGAGAAAGAGGAAAGGGAGGAAGCCCACTTTATTATTTCCTCCCCTTGAGGCTTCTGTCTTGGCAACTACAGTCTCTCCCACCTGCCTGTGTTTCTCTGGAGAAGCATCTAAAGGGTTCCTACCCAGAGATAACTCTGCCCAACTCCTCTCCATTCCACCTGGTTTCCATTATTGCCACTACTAGTAAATTAAGCCCGTTACAAAAACGGGCCCTAGAAAGTATATGTGGGGAGCGGCGGCCACCCTCCTTTTGTTTTTTAACCCCGCCGCCCTCCTTCCCCTGGAGCCTGGCGGCTGCCTCTCTCTTCTTCCCCCCTTTTTTATTTCCCCCCTTGTTTTTCCCTTCTCCCTTTTATCTCCCCCCCTTTCATTCCCTTTATACCCCTTGTTTTTCCCTTTCTTCTTTCCCCCGTTTTCTTCCCCTGCTTTCCCCTTGTTTTCTCCTTTTCTTCTCCCCCTGGATTTCCCATTTATTTTCCCCTTTTTCTCTCCCCCCTTTCCCCTTTCTTTTTTCCCTTTTCCTCCCCTTGATTTTCCCTCTTTCCCCACTTTATTCCCCCCTTGTTTTCCCCTTTCCCCTTCTCCTCCCCCTTCCCCCTTTCTTTCTTTTCCTCCCCTTGATTTTCCTTCTATTTTCCCTTCCCCCTTTCTTCTTCCCTTTTTGTTTTTTCTCCCCCCTTTCCCCTATTCTCCCCCCCCTTGATTTTCCTTTTAATTTTTGCATAAATAAATATAGGAGGAGGCCAAGATTCCTTGGCCCGTGTGAGGGGGACTTATAGGGGGCCCTGCTGCGGGCCTCCCCAATGCTGCTGCTGGGCCCTCCCCACAGCCAGGGGTCGCCCAGGGGGCTCACCCACTTCAGGGCAATGGAGGGGCGTTTTCCCTTCCCCACACCTCCTCCGCCCACCGGTCCCCGAGAAGGCCTGCGAGAGGGAGGGTGTGTGTGTGTGTGCGCGCGCGCGTGGTCCCCTCGGCTTTGGGCTTCGCTTGCCGCGGCGGAGGCTCCGTGTGTGTGTGTGTGTGCGCGCGCGCAAGGGAAGCAAGAGAGGAAGAGCCTCCTCGTGAGTAAGCGGGCGGGGGAGGGTGTGTGTGTGTGTCTCTTGTGGGGGGGCGGGGAGGGAGAAGCTATTGCGGCCACTGAACTCATGACTCCGCTCGCCTAGAGGAAGAGCCTCCTCGTGAGTAAGCGGCCGGGGGAGGGTGTGTGTGTCTCTCTCTTGTGGGGGGGCGGGGGAGGGAGAAGCTATTGCGGCCACTGAACTCCCGACTCCGCTCGCCTCTGTGCCGCTCTCTCTCCCCGCTGTTTCTTTTCCGCAAGAAGGCGACCTCCCTCGCACTCTGCCGGGCTTAACGTGCAGCTACCGAGAGCTTTGGAGGCTCGCGAAGCGCAAGCGCTTCGCTCGCACTCCTGTTTCAATAGACTGAGGTGATTGAAGCGGAGAGCTTAGCTTCGGAGGCTCTGCTGCGCTCCAACCAATCAGCCTCCTCCTCCTCTCTGCGCTCCAATCCGTGTGTCAGTGGAGCGCACGCACACTTGCGATTTCCACTGACACACGGAAAGTACGGACGGACACAGGCTCTTTATTATATAGCAGGGGTGTCAAACTCAAATTCATCGGGGGCCGCATCAGCAGTTTGGTCACCCTCAAAGGGCCGGTTGTATCTGTAGGACTATGTGTCCACTCTTTATTATCATAAATTATTGTCACTGCATTCAATTATTACTGCTTTTTGTATTTTAAATATATATTACATATATATGTGTGTATGATTATATATAACATAGTTCATTTTCAACTGCATATTACTCAGTATGTGTGTGTATATATAATAATAATATAAGGTTTCAGGGGGAGGGGGGCATGTTCAGGGAGGAATTAAGGGGCAAAGAGGGATATTTTAGTAAGGTTTCAGGGGGGGATGTTCAGGGAGGAATTAAGGGGAAAGGGGATATTTTAGTAAGGTTTCAGGGGGGGATGTTCAGGGAGGAATTAAGGGGAAAGGGGATATTTTAGTAAGGTTTCAGGGGGGGGTGTTCAGGGAGGGATTAAGGGGAAAGGGGATATTTTAGTAAGGTTTCAGGGGGGGATGTTCAGGGAGGAATTAAGGGGAAAGGGGATATTTTAGTAAGGTTTCAGGGGGGGATGTTCAGGGAGGAATTAAGGGGAAAGGGGATATTTTAGTAAGGTTTCAGGGGGGGGTGTTCAGGGAGGGATTAAGGGGAAAGGGGATATTTTAGTAAGGTTTCAGGGGGGGATGTTCAGGGAGGAATTAAGGGGCAAAGCGGGATATTTTAGTAAGGTTTCAGGGGGAGGGGGGCATGTTCAGGGAGGAATTAAGGGGGAAAGGGGGATATTTTAGTAAGGTTTCAGGAGGGGATGTTCAGGGAGGAATTAGGGGGGGAGGGAGCATGTTCCTCACTCGTTTCTGAGGGAAGCCGGAGAGTTGCTGGCGAGTCCGGCAAGAGGCTTCCTTTCTGCGGGTGACTCAGCTCACAAAATGAAGTGGGAAGGAACGTGCAGCGCGAGAGAGAGGGGAACGGGAGAGCAGCTTTGGAAGGCCCGCGAGGCCCTCCCGGGGGGCGGGGCTTCGCCGACGGCGCGGGCGGCATCCCAGCGAAGGCAACGAGGAAGGAGCGCATCGCCTGAGCCGAGCTGCGCCCCTGCGCCGATGAGCCGCCGCCGCCCCGAGGAGAGCGCTGTGGGGGGCGAAGGGCAGGCTGGCCAGCGCCCCCTCCATTTTGGCGCTCTAGGTTTCCTGAATGCTTGTAAAGTGGAGGTTTCCTGTGTAGAACGGCCGGCGCCGCTAGAGGGCAGACGTTCTCTGGCTTGTAGGCTGCCGCGCATGCGCTGAAGAGGCGGCTTTCTTGTGTAAAAGAAAAAAGCGAGAATAAAAGGTGAAGGCTGGCGCCGGCGGTGGCTACACGGGCCACATGACGAGGTCTGGCGGGCCGCATTTGGCCCGCGGGCCTTGTGTTTGACACCTGTGTTATATAGGATATCAGATCTCACGTCTGGGATTTAAGGGATTGGGAAGATTGCTATGGAAATGGGTGGGGTTCCGCCTTACAACATGCGTATTTATTATTACAATTGTTCTTGCTATTTATTTATTTAATCCCTCCCCAAATAATAATACATGTCTCCCTGTGGATTTGTAGTCAGTGGTACATCCGGCCCAATCTGCATCAGTATACCCAAACTTTTCTTGATTACTAACAGCTGGCAACCTCAATTTACATTTCATTCTGCCCTTCAAATACCCTACCCCCCTTTTCACACCCGCACAGACATATTCAGTGGGGGCATTTACCTTCCTACCAAGAATTCCCACAGCTTTAGCTAAATCAGGTCTACAAGTGGTAACAAGATACAAAAGTCTACCAATTGCTGACCTGTATTCTATGTTGTCAGGCAGTGGTTTCAAATCCTGCTTCTTCTTAAAGAAGTCAGTAGCCATGGGCCTTGCAACTGGGTGTGCATCTTACATTTGCAAATTCTGGATAAGGTTGTGGCGATTGCACAGGGTCCCCGGACGTTTCACGGTTGATTGACCCCTGTGCCACCACACTCCCTTCTTACGCTGCCACCAACCAGGGCCTCCCTGGTAAATTTATTGAGTCCAGTCAGGCTTCAAATGTAACATCAAAGAATGGTTTATTTAGTACAGAAATAATAACACGTGAGGTATAATTAATGTGTACAAGAATGCTTAGTTGTTGTATTTGTGCCTCACCTAACTGATCTAACTGACTAAATCCACTTTCTAAGCTGTACAACTGACTCTCACTCCATCCCAACTGCCAAGCTTCAAACCTCCTCCCAATAACCAACCTCGACCATCCAACAACTCCCAACTCTAAATCCAACTCTAACCCTAACCCTAACCGACACAACCTCCCCAGAGTGGGCTTTTATAGTCCCCCGGACTCCACCTTCCCCCTCCCTCTGGGTTTGGATTGGGCATTCCATTTAACTGTTTCACCTCCAGCACTTCTATTTCTAGCTTCCCCTACCTGGTTCGTCACAAAGGTCATGAATCTTTTGCCTTGATTTAGAATAAATGAGCCATATTCTTCTCTTTCAACTTGGATTCCGAGGTAGTACTGAATCTGTCCCAATTCCTTGACCTCTTTGCTTAGGTGTTTCACACCCTGTGCATAGTTTCTGTCATTTGCTGTGGCAATAATCAAGTCATCAGCAAAAGCTAAAACGTATGAAAAATTGTGCACTACTTGACTTGCTGTACTGGCACTTGTCGGCATGCCCTTGCTTGTACCCAAGCTGCATCAGGATTTTGTGCAGTTTCTCATTCAGGCCCTAGCAGCCTGCTTAAGTCCATAAAGTCCCTTTTGCAGTTTGCTCACTAAATGTGCCTCATGTGGTTTAATAAAACCTTTATGTTGCCTCTGAGATTTGTCCCTGAAGAATCATAGAGTTGGAAGAGACCCCAAGGGCCATCCAGTCCAACCCCCTGCCAAGCAGGAAACACCATCAAAGCATTCCTGACAGATGGCTGTCAAGCCTCTGCTTAAAGACCTCCAAAGAAGGAGACTCCACCACACTCCTTGGCAGCAAATTCCACTGTCAAACAGCTCTTACTGTCAGGAAGTTCTTCCTAATGTTTAGGTGAAAGGCAATTGCAATGTCAATGTGCCTAATTTTCATTTGCTTGGCGGCTGCAATGCTCAAAAGCCTTCTTATGCTGCTGTATCTCACAGTTGCCGCAAAGACTTTATCATAATCTTCGCCATAGCGTTGAGAAAAGCCTTGAGCTGCACTTCCTCTTCTTCCCCTTTCTTAATCTTAAACACCCACTTACTTCGTATGGCCTTCTTACCGGGAGGTAGGTCAGTAAGGGTCCATGTCTTATTCTGATGCAGTGCCTCCATCTCCTTCTGTGCGGCCTTCCTCCAGAGGCAGGCTTCTGCAGTTGGCATCTCCTCCCATGTAGAAGGTTATTTGAGGTAACGGCGACCCTGCGAAGTAGGAGAGTCATACAGGTGGGACACCTGTATGACCTGGAGAAGCATCTAGCCTGGTGTTCCAGGACCGCATCAGCTTCCTCCTTCTCCTTCTCCTTTTTCTGACATAAATCCAAAACACTATTTTTAGTGTCAGCCTTGTGCTCATCAAAGTAAATTGCTTGATGTGCATTCACCATTATTCTGTATCCTTTTTCTCCAGACGCATATTCCACAAGGATACCTGCTTGCGCTCTGGAGTCAAGCTTTTGTCTATGTTCTTTGGGAACGTGTGAGTAGCATAGGCTTCCAAGTACACGAATTTGTGCCAGGTTGGGAATTCTCCCATGCTAAAGTTCAAAAGGTGTGCATTTAGCTCCCTTGGCTGGCAATCTGTTCTAGAGATATACTGCAGTACTTTTTGCATCCGTCCACAGCTTCTGGGGTAGGGACGCATCTTTTAACATGCATCTAGTCGTCTACATTATAGACCTAAACTTTCTCTCAACTATGGAGTTTTGTTATGGGTTGTAGGGAATTGTGGTTACATGTTCGATTCCCTGCTTTGCCAGGAGATTTTGCATCTCACGTGAGCAGTACTCACCCCCATTGTCAGTCATCAGCATAGCTGGAGCTCTCTGGAACTTGTTCTTCACCATTGCAAGGTAGTTCTGGAACATGTCCACTG
Organism: Darevskia nairensis; assembly: GCA_034642065.1. NCBI lineage: Eukaryota > Metazoa > Chordata > Lepidosauria > Squamata > Lacertidae > Darevskia > Darevskia nairensis. The sequence continues at coordinate 722,655 of JAWWNI010000963.1, forward strand.
TCTCACTCTTTTCCTTGATGAAATATGCAACACAATACTTCGAGAAATCATCAAGAAATATTAGTTCTTCCCTAGTGAGGGAACATTCATAGGTCCACTGTAGACTATGTCAAGCACTTTGGTGCGTCTCTGCTCTGTGCAAGGAGGAAATGAAGGTTTTACAGCTTTCTGAGTAACACAGCTTGTGCACTTTGTTGGTGCTGTCTTTCTCTTTGTTACCTGCAGTCCCCTTGCAAGTTCTCTTTTCTGTAGGTCCTGAATGGCGTTGGTGTCCCTGTGTCCCAGCCTTCTATGCAACAGCTCCAGGTCCGCCACATCTTTCTAGTTTGAGCGCGACACCTTAGCACTGATTCTCTGGCAGATCAACATCATATATGCCATTTATTAAAGTAGCTTGAACATACACCTCACCATTCTTAGTCAAATTACATTTTCCATTCCCAAAGTTATCTGGAAACCTTTGCAATCCAAACTGGACACACTAAGCATGTTACAACTGAATTGTGGAGCATACAAAACTTTCTCCACAGTAGTACCCAGAGCTTCAATGTTCACAATAAATTTTAAATTCACAGAACATGCACCTTTAGCTTCAACACCATGCCCATCTGCGATTTCAATGTGAGATTCTGCAATATCATATATGCCATTAAAATATTCCCTTTTATACAAAAAATGACTGGAAACTCCTGAATTTAAAATCCACTTATTACATTTATTTTCACGATTCTGAACAGTCAAATTCTTTTCCTATAGTAGCAAAGTGTGTTCAGATCTCCCCTTCTTTTCCTTATCTTGTTTATAAGGAAGGGGTCTTTACCTTTGGAGCCTTACAGTTCTTTTGCAGTGTGGCTTTCTTTGTCACAATTAGAATCATAGAATCATAGAATCGTAGAGTTGGAAGAGACCCCAAGGGCCATCCAGTCCAACCCCCTGCCAAGCAGGAAACACCATCCAAGCATTCCTGACAGGTGGCTGTCAAGCCTCTGCTTAAAGACCTCCAAAGAAGGAGACTCCACCACACTCCTTGGCAGCAAATTCCACTGTCAAACAGCTCTTACTGTCAAGAAATTCTTCCTAATGTTTAGGTGGAATCTTCTTTCTTGTAGTTTGAATCCGTTGCTCCGTGTCTGCTTCTCAGGAGCAGCAGAAAACAACTTTTCTCCCTCCTTTATACCCTGTTTCTCCTAAAATAAGATATAGCCATAAAATAAGCCGTAGCAGGATTTCTACACATTTGTGAAATATAAGCCATACCCTGAAAATAAGACATAGTGATGCGGCGCCTCTCCCTTAAGATGGTCTGGATAGGCGTGGCTATGCAGCGTACTGACACGGAGCGGTTAAAATAAGACATCCCCCCATACTGTGTTTTTTTTTTAGGGGGGGAAATATAAGATGGCGTCTTATTTTAGGAAAAACACGGGTATGACATCCCTTTATATATTTGAAAATGGCTATCATATCACCCCTTAACCTTCTCTTCTCCAGGAGAAACATACCCAGCTCCCTAAGCCGTTCCTCATAAGGCATCGTTTCCAGGCCTTTGACCATTTTGGTTGCCCTCCTCTGGACACGTTCCAGCTTGTCAGTATCCTTCTTGAACTGTGGTGCCCAGAACTGGACACAGTATTCCAGGTGAAGTCTGACCAGAGCGGAATACAGTGGTACTATTACTTCCCTTGATCTAGATGCTATCCTCCTATTGATGCAGCCCAGAATTGCATTGGCTTTTTAAGCTGCTGCATCACACTGTTGACTCATGTCAAGTTTGTGGTCTACCAAGACTCCTAGATCCTTTTCACATGTACTGCTCTCAAGCCAGGTGTCACCCATCCTGTATTTGTGCCTTTCAATTTTTTTGCCCAAGTGTAGTACTTTACATATCTCCCTGTTAAAATTCATCTTGTTTGCTTTGGCCCAATTCTCTAATCTGTTAAGGTCATTTTGAAGTGTGATCCTGTCCCCTCCCACTTTGGTGTCATCTGCAAACTTGATCAGGATGCCCTCAAGCCCATCATCCAAGTCATTGATAAAGATGTTGAATAAGACTGGGCCCAAGACAGAACCCTGTGGCACCCCACTAGTCACTTCTCTCCAGGATGAAGAGGAGCCATTGATGAGCACCCTTTGGTTTCGGTCAGCCAGCCAGTCACAAATCCACTGAATGGTAGCATTGTCTAGCCTGCATTTTACCAGCTTCTTTACAAGAATATCATGGGGCACCTTGTCAAAGGCCTTTTTGAAATCAAGATAGGCTACATCCCTTCGTCTACCAGGCTTGTAATTCTGTCAAAAAATGAGATCAGATTAGTCTGACATGACTTATTTTTCAGAAACCCATGCTGACTTTCAGTGATCACAGCGTTCCTTTCTAGGTGCTCACAGACCGTTTGCTTAATGATCTGCTCTAGAATCTTTCCTAGTATTGATGTCAGGCTGACTGGGCGGTAATTGTTTGGGTCCTCTCTTTCCCCCTTTTTGAAAATAGGGGCAACATTTGCCCTCCTCCAGTCTGCTGGGACTTCACCTGTTTTCCAGGAATTCTCAAAGATTACTGCCAGTGGTTCTGAAATCACCTCTACCAGTTCTTTTAATACTCTGGGATGTAGTTCATCTGGCCCTGGAGACTTGAATACATCTAATCTAGCCAAGTGTTCTTGTACTACCTCCTTACTTATTCTGGGCTGTGTTTTCCCTGCTGAATCATCTGCTCCATATTCTTCAGGTCGGGTATTGTTTTCTTTTTTAGAGAAGACTGAGGCAAAGAAGGTATTGAGGAGTTCTGCCCTTTCTGTGTCCTCTGTTCGCATTTCACCATCTTCTCCCTTAAGTGACCCCACTTTTTCCTTGTTATTCCTTTTGCTATGGACATACCCATAAAAGCCCTTTTTATTGCTTTTAACCTCTCTAGCAAGCCTGAGTTCATTCTGTGCTTTAGCTTTTCTGACTTTGTCTCTACACGTGCTGGCTATTTGTTTGAGTTCCTCTCTGGTGCTTTCCCGCTTTTTCCATTTTTTGTACATATCCCTTTTAAATCTTAACTCAGTTAAAAGTTCTTTAGATAGCCACCCTGGCATCTTTAGGCACCTTCCATGTTTTCGTTTCATTGAAAATACCTGAAGGCAGCCCTCTTTAGGGAAGCTTTTAATCTGTGATGTGTTGATGTATTTTAATGTTTACTGGAAGCCGCCCAGAGTGGCTGGGGAGACCCGGCCAGATGGGCGGGGTAGAAATAATAAATTATTAATATTATTATTGGTACTGCTTGAAGTTGTGCTTTTAATATCTCCCTTTTAACAAACTCCCATCCATCATGAACTCCCTTCCCTTTTAGTATTACTGACCATGGGATCACACCCAGCGTTTCCCTAAGTTTTCTGAAGTCAGCTTTCTTAAAGTCTAGAATTTGAGTATTAGTATGCTTGGTAGCTCCTTTCTGCTGTATACTAAACTCCAGAAGAGCATGATCACTCCCACCTAATGATCCTGCCACTTCTACCCCACTAACCAGGTCATCACTATTGGTTGGACCAGATCTAAAATGGCTGATCCTCTTGTTGCTTCTCCCACTTTCTGGACAATGAAAATGTCTGCAAGGCCAGTGAGGAATCTGTTCGACATTATGCTCTTATAGTTCTTTTGCAGTGTGGCTTTCTTTGTTACAATTAAAGCACACAATTTTTCTGGTTGTGTCTCTGGCCTTTGCAATCTGCTAAAACACATAATTATGTCTCCATACATGTGCTCTAAATCCTTTAAGATTTGAGACATATCATCTCTTGCAGTCAATCATGGATAACTGCACATCATGGAGCCCATCTAAAACGATAGTTCTTGGCTAAATCCTCTCGGGTTACAAACACTTCAGGTTACAGACTCCACTAACCTGGAAGTAGTACCTCGGGTTAAGCACTTTACATCAGGATGAGTACCAGCGGCAGCGGGAGGCCCCATTAGCTAAAGTGGTACCTCAGATTAAGAATGGTTTCAGGTTCAGGACAGACCTCTGGAATGAATTAAGTTTGTAAGCAGAGGTACCACTGTAGCTTCCAAGACTTCTCTTGCTTCTAGAAGCGCTATCAAATGTTACTTCCAATCAACAAAATTGTATTCATTTAACTTAGGACCCTGATGAATAGTGATCAGGTTCATGAACACAGAGCAGCTCCCTTTAAGGGTTATGAAAGGCTGATGATGCATTACAATCCTATATAATAAAGAGCAAGTGTCCCTGCTTTTCCGTGTGTCACGGAAGTGCGTTGTGCGCATGTCACACGGGGACGCAGGGATTGGACCGTGGACAGCAATAGACAGCAAAGGAGAGCAATAGGCGATGCCGCTTAGGAGGGGGCAGAGAGGGGGGCGGGACGACACAGACACTTCCGCCCGGGCGAAACTGCACCGCCGCCATTGTCGGGGGGAAGCCCACCGCCGCCCGTCTATGAAGGCTCCCGCTGCCGCCGCCCGCCGATGCAGGCTCCCGCCGCCGCGCCGCTCCCACCGCCTATGGCGGCCGCTGCGGCCGGCGCTTAGCGCCGCCGCCGATCGCCCTCCTGCTCCCCGCAGCAGCGCCAGCCAAAGCGCGGGGGAAGCGCCGCTCCCGCCGGCGCGGCGTCCCTGAGGGGGAGAAGGAGGTGGCGGCGGTGACCGAGGGAGGCGCGGTCGGTGGAGGGGGGCACCTGCCTCTTCCCCCGCCTCCCGCCGGCGCTGCTCCTGGGCTCGAGAAGGCCTGCTGCTTCGCTCCGGGGCCTCCTGCTCGCTCCGCCTCCCAGCCAGGCGAGGCGACGGGGGGTTCAGCGCCTTCTCTGCTGCTGCTGCGGCGGCGGCGGCGGCTCCTTCGCCTCAGGCCGCGGCGGCGGGGCCAGGAAGGGGGGGGTAAGAGGCGCGCTTGAGGAGCTGGGGAGGGGGTTGTGACTCGCCTTCTTCGGACGCCGCCACCAAAGGGCCGGCAGCAGCGCCACCTGCCTCCCCGGCTCCCTCGGGAGCCGCCAATGTGGAGCAGCCGCCGGGCGACGAGGCGAACTGGGGGAAAACCCCGGAGAAAGCGGCGCCCGCCAAAAGCCTGCCGCCTGTGGGGAGCCGTGTTTCTGTGTCAGGAGACTTCTCCAGCTAGGCAACTTTAGCAGGAATTTACGCTTTACACACACAGACGTTTGCAAAAGGTCTTCCCTCCCAAAAGAAGAGCACAGTTCGACCCTCCTGAGGTCACCAGGCAGCCTTTGCAACCAGCCAAAGCGGAGAGACAGAGGAAAGTGGTGATGGGAGATCTTATTAAACCTCGATCTTGCAAATCCCTCCACTCTCCACCCAATACCTTTTCCAGGCTGGATCTTGCTCTCCTCTCTTATTTTCTACAGCAAAAGGAAATTCAAAAACCCATCTCAGGACCATACCAGGGAGCTGGGAGGACTCTCTTTCTCATTGCCTCTCTAGGAAGCCAGTAGCTCTTCGCTTTTAACCCTTTGGGGTTCACTTTCCCCGCCACCAACCAGGAAAGTGAGAGGTGTAACCTGCCTGCATTTTGCATAAATAATGCATAATGCTTTGCATTACTGGCCGAAGGAGCCGGCGTACAGTTTCCAGCTCATGTGGCCAGCATGACAAAGCCGCTTCTGGCGAACCAGAGCAGTGCACGGAAACGCCGTTTACCTTTCCGGCGGAGCGGTTCCTATTTATCTACTTGCACTTAGACGTGCTTTCAAACTGCTAGGTAGGCAGGAGCAGGGACCGAGCAACGGGAGCTCACCCCGTCGCGGGGATTCGAACCGCCGTCCTTCTGATTGACAAGCCCTAGCCTCTGTGGTTTAACCCACAGCGCCACCCGCATCCCCTACACATGGTAGAATCCTAGAATTGTAGAGTTGGAAGGGACCACAAGGGTCATCTAGTCCAACCTCCTAGAATGAAGGTATTTTGCCCAAAGTGGGGCTCAAACCCCCGACCCATAGATTCAGAGTCTCATGCTCTACTGACTGAGCTCTAAAAGGAAGTTTCAGTTCAAGCAGAGCCCAGAATAATTAGGGTTGCCATATTTCAAAAAGTAAAAGGCCCCAAAACGCCAAAAAAGCCCATGATTTTTCGATTGACTTGTCTTAAATTCAGAACAAAGTGCCATCTTTTGCAAATCCCCCCCCCCCAGACATCAATTCCGCCTTTGAAATCCTTTGCTAGTCTTTCTTTTGAATTGTGGGAGGGGGCCAATCTGGCCAGTCCCCCCACAAAAGAATAAATGGAAACATATCAAAAAGGGCAGCATTTGGAAACCACCCTGGTTGCAAGCCACTCTGGGTCCTTTAGCCTCCTTCTAGCAGAACTGCCTGAACTGCTGGCTGCCACACATGATGGGAGCAGAGTAGGACTTACTTATGAGTAAGCAGGCATGGGATGGAAATTTGTGTATCAAAAAAGCTTTTGGCCATGAATTTATACCTACAGATAAAACAAAAAGAGAGAGTAGGTTCTTTATTGCAGCCCCAAACTAGACCCCAAACAGATATTTAAGGACATTGAGGTAAGAATTCTTGGTTTGGAAGTGACATTGCCAGGAAGGAAGAACAGTCC